>QXEO01000516.1:600000-990785 GCA_007115705.1 Dactylis glomerata
TATTATTGATGATTGCAATAAACATGCTCAAACTTCTGAAAGTACTATTTCTTATAAGCATGTTAATTTTTGTGGAATACATAGACCTTGTGAACAGAGTTACAACAAGGAAGATTATTGCATCACCCACGCAAATGAAGAAACTAGTATGTGGCTCAAGGATCTAGATGTGCTTGGTGAAAGGGTTTGTGAGCTTTATCCTTTTCTTTGTGAACTTTGCGGTAAAAAGGGTCACTTTAATTTTCAATGCCCAATTAATCGAACGAGTACCGCAGATTTGTATTGTGACGATAAGATTACTTTCAATCAGTATGATGAGCTTACTTTGTTTTTGAATTGTGAAGAGATATCTAGAAAGATTTCTTTGGTTGATATGAGAGATGTTGACATTAATAGCACCCTTCGTGGTTGTCGTCTCTATTGTGCCAAAGATTTCCTTGCAAATGCTTACTTACAAGATCTTATAAAACATGATGTTTTGCCAAGCTATGACAGGACTAATAGATATTTCGATCTTATTAATATAGAGGAGGAATCCTCCAAAGTTTCTTCTGTTGTTTCTGTCAGCAAACCAGATTATGTGGAAAAGATGCCTTTCCCTCCTAAAGTATATGTGGAGAAGATGCCCTTCAAGTCTCTCCCTCCTAAAGGAGAGAGTAAGAAGAGTATGAAGAAGAAGAAGAGGAGTAAAAGGCGAGAGGACACGGTATCTTCCCCTAAGCATTATGATCCTGCTATAGATTATGATAATTCTTATTGGGATGATGTTCCCATGCCTGTTACCTATGTTAGTGATCATGATTGGGAAAAGCACTCTACTTTTGATATTGAAAATCTTTTTGGTACCAATTCTAAGGTTAATAATTGTTGTACCATTAGTGCTATCCATGTTCCTTCTTATGATGATATGTTTGATGAATATGCTTTGCGACATAGTAGTTCTCTAGCTTGTGATGATACTAAACCTCTAGTTTATGATGGTTATGATGATGGGTATAATGTTTTCATTTCACCTACTTTTGAGGAGAAAATTAGTTATGATTATAATATGCCTCCTGTTTTTGATGATTATGGTGATGAGAATAATTATTCTGTTGAATCTGCTCCTACTACGATTGTTCATGTGGGGAGTATTAATCCTTTTATGCATGTGGATCATGATAGGGATGCTTTATGTGATAGTTATATTGTTAGTTCTATTCATGATGCTACTGAAAGTTACTATGAGAGAGGGAAACATGGTTTGATGGATCTCAATAATATTGAGTTTCCCCTCTTTATGTTGCAATTCTTAAAGTTGCACTTGTTTTGCCTTCCTATGCTTTTTGTTTTGCGCTTTCATGACTTGTCTCTTTACAAGACTATTTTTCATAGGAAGTGGTTTAGATTTAAATGTGTTCCATATTTGCTTTTTGATGCTCTCTATTGCTTTAAGTTCCTATATGGCGCCTTTGCCTCAAGCTCTTATATGGCGTCCACATGAGCATCTTTGCAAATTACTGCGCTAGCTCAAAGGCGTTAAAGAAAAGCACTCTTGGGAGATAACCCATTATTTATTTTCAGTACTTTTTCTTTTATTTGAGTCTTGGAAGTTATTACTACTGTAATAACCGCTCCTTGTCCTTTTTATTACGTTGTTGTGCCAAGAGAAGCCTCTAATTTGAGTGAGGTAAGATTTGGGGATGTTGCTGTCCTGAAACAGTTTTCGGTGCTCCACCGTAAAAATTCGTGAAAATTCTCTGTATATCTTTTGGACCTGCGATTTCTTGTGCATATGCCCAGGTTATATCCAAACTTTCATTAGTTTGACACTTTTTTTATTTGAGCAACAGAAAACCCTCTAAAAATTCGACCTTTGTCAGCTGTTCTGTTTTGACAGATTTCTGCCAATATTTGTGTTTGTCGCTTTATCGCTTTCTTTTTGAGATCTTTTGATCATGGAACTTTTGGGAAGTTGCTACAGTAGTATATACTTTATATGTGGTGGTTTTGAGTTGAAACCTGAAGCAAAAAGGGTTGATTCAATGTTATGGTTACACTAATGTTGCTAATAGAATTGTGTTTAGTTTTGAATGAAGGAAGTTTTCAAGAGTAGGGATTGGAGAATGATGAGATGAGATGAAGAATGGACAAAAGCTCAAGCTTGGGGATGCCCACGCAACCCCCAAGAAATATCCAAGAAGTACAAGCGTCAAAGCTTGGGGATGCCCCCGAGGCACCCCCTTCTTCATCGGCAAAAATCAGGTCACCTTTCAAGACACTATATTTTTATTGCTTCATGCACTATGCGTTTTTCTTGGAGCGTCAGTTGTTTTTGTTTTTAGTTTTCTTTTGCTTTGTTTGCTGCAATAAATGGTTAGATCACATCATGTTTCTTTTGGAGAAGATGAACTCGCTTTTCATTGCCAAGAACACTCTAGTTTTCACTCTTATCGTTCAATGAGTGTTCTCTTTTTCTGCTACTGCATTTAGCCTTTGTTTTTCGCCTTGATTTTTGTTCAGATCTTGTTTTATCTTCGCATCAAGGTGTATTTGGACCTCTGGTCCATGTTGGTTTTCATCAAAAGAGTTTCCTCAAAAAGGTTTTAATGGTGTTGGAAAAGAGAAAAAGCTTTATGCAAAAAAGTGGTTCAAGAAGGAGCTTGTGTAGACTGCGGCCTAGGCTTTTGCATGTCGTGCTTGATGTCTTTTTCATAGTATGCTTAGTGGTTTTTCTGTAGCATGACTTGTCTCAAATAACTGAGATTGCTTAATGAGCCTTTCAAAAAATCATGCGTTGTTTTTATTGTATGGAAGCATTATTTTGGTTTTCTCCTTGATGCATTATATGGGTTGACTTGGCGCATGCTCACACATGTTAGACTCTTACAAAGTCGCCAATAGCCTTTATGATCATTTAGTTTTTTACTTTTGATGCCATCTTATGCTTCTTTTAATGTCGCTTTGTCGCTTTGCATGATTATGGCCGTTATTGCTCTCTTAGTTGGTCGCTCCCAGTCTTTTGCTAGCCCTCGCCTTGTATTGAGTATGAGCTCTACTCGTGCATCCAACTCCTAAAAACCAAGTTTGCCAAAGTGTCCACCATACATACCTATTAGCAATTTGCTATTCCAAAGTACATTTGACTTGCTTTTATCTACTCTTCAAATTAAACTCTTACCAGTGTTATGCGAAAATTGGTCAGTAAAGCTCTCACGAACCGGAAGGCACACTTTACTTTTTCTCGTAAAATTTTGACATTGTGGTCTCTTATGTTGAGTTGTTATGCTTGCAAGTTGTAAGTTGGAGACTAGCCCAGTCATGCCGTCATGGGGCAATCTTTCAACATTGCACTTCTTATTTGAGTTGATATCGTGATCTTTTGTTTATGGATGCCCACGGTGTGAAATAATTGGGAATCTTGCGGGGATCATGGAGTTTGTATATGTGTTAGGGAAATGCCTGGGCCGCCAATCTAGGCCATGCATAATTCATGGTGGAAATTTGCAGCATACCCATAGTGGATATTCGACGACGCATCTCAAAATAAAAAGCTAAAAAAATGGTAAATAAAAGAGATATCGAGGTGTTCATTGTCTGCTTGTCCTGTCATTTTGATGTGGGCTTGTTCCATGTCATCGGGCACGGAGGTACCCCGTTGGCGGTTCTCGATGATACATATATACTTACAATGACAAGAGCCTTGCTTGGGACTCTAAGTTGAGTAGCATGAGGTTTGGGTACTCGTATTCACGGGACACGAGGTTTTCAACTTATGATTTGTCAAGCATATGCATCATAATTGTTCTTGCATTAACTTTAACCATTCAAGATGCTTATGATGGGGGCAATGAGAGCTCAAAGCCGGTAAGTAACATAATTTTTGAAGGTCTATAAAACTTGCAATCACTGCTTCCCTCCGCGAAGGGCCTTTCTTTTACTTTTATGTTGAGTCACCACCTTTTACCTTTATGCACCACTAAGAGAGCATAGTTGTCATTCTTAGTATAATGTGCATTGTCCCAAAGTTTTCATTGATTGATTCATATTGTTGGTTTCACTTGTTCTTGAATTATTTGTATCTAGTCGCCCACTTAAACTTGAAGGTGTCCTATGCATTTATGTTTTGCTATTCCATGAGGGACAAGCTAAAAAACCATTTGTATGTTTTTCCTTATGATTTGAACACACGTTTGACTTTCATTATTTCATTTTCATGATCTTTTGTTTGTGTTCATTTTCATGTTTATAACATAGTTGCTAAGTTTCTTCTATCAAGATTATGTCTTTCATGCCCATGTTTTAAGTTCTTTGATCTCAGCACTCAATGCTTTACCTTTATGATCAAGATTGTGTAGGTGCATGTCACCTCAAAAATTATTTCTTTTGTTATCACTTAACTACTCGAGGACGAGCAGGAGTTAAGCTTGGGGATGCTGATATGTATCAAACGTATCTATAATTTTTGATGCTCCATGCTTGTTTTTACACCATTTGCCTTGTGTTTCGTTACACTTCGTGGCACTTTTATGCATTTTCTGGAACTAACCTATTAACAAGTCGCCACAGTGTCAGTTCCCTGTTTTCTGCTGTTTTTGTGTTTCACAAGTGATACACAGGAAATATTCTCAGAATTGGACGAAACAAGTTCCTAAAGTCTTATTTTGCCCGGAAGCTTCCAGAGATCCGAAGAGGCGAAGTAGAGGGGCCACAGGCAAGCCTCACACTAGGCCGGCGCGGCCCAGGCCCTGGCCGCGCCGCCTAGGTGTGAGGAGGCCTGGGGCCACTCCTGACGACGCCCCTTCGCCTATATAAAGCATCGGGACAGAAAAACCTAGGGGAGTCGACGAAATTTCCAGAACAGTTCCGCAGTGCCGCCGCCGTCGAAGCCAAATTTCGGGGGACAGAAGTCTCTGTTTTGGCACCCTGCCGGGACGGGAAAGTGCCCCCGGAGCCATCTCCATCGGTCTCCATCGCCGTCTCCGCCGTCTCCATCGACCTCACCGCCATCTCCATCAACCTTGATGTCTCCTATGATGAGAAGGGAGTAGTTCATCCCCTGGGCTGAGGGCTCTACCGGTAGCTATGTGGTTCACCTCTCTCTCCCATGATGTGATCTTTATGTGATCATGAGCTTTGTATCATGTTGAATAAGTAGATGTTACTCTTCTTCATTATGTGTACTCTAGTGTGTTATTAAACTAATCTATTCCTCCTGCCATGGTGTAACGGTGACAGTGCGTGCATCATGGTGGTACTTGGTTTAGGCTACGATTATGATCTTTTATGGATTATGAGAATAATTATCGCTATAATAGTATTGAAGTGATCTATTCCTCCTTTCATGGTGTAATGTTGACAGTGTGTGCACCGTGTTAGTACTTGGTCTAAGTTGCAATAATATCTATCTTGAGTTGTGATTTGATTTGGATATCTCTATGAGTGGTGTTTGTCAAGTACTTGATGATCTTTGAGGAGTGCTTCGTAGCCCTACGCAATGATTAGTGTTATTCAATAGGAGAGTAATTCAGAGTACCATAGTGAAGAGAAGTTATTTATTGGTTCAATTATGTTATATTTGTTGGGAGTGTGTCCACTAGTGAAAGTATGATCCCTACGCTTTGTTTCCAAGCATTGCACACCGTTTACTTCCTATTTTGTTACATGTTTGCTCACAGCGATATTTACTTCAAATCACATTTGCTACTTATAATCATCACTACTACTTGTATTTCACTATCTCTTCGCCGAACTAGTGCACCTATACATCTGACAAGTGTATTGGGTGTGTTGGGGACACAAGAGACTTTCTGTATCATAATTGCAGGGTTGTTTGAGAGGGATAGCTTTGATCTCTTCCTCCCTGAGTTCGATAAACCTTGGGTGATCCACTTAAGGGAAACTTGCTGCTGCTCTACAAACCTCTGCACTTGGAGGACCAACACTATCTACAAGAACAGAAGCGTGTGTAGACATCAGTATCTCCGGAGATTACAAATGATAAGCACGGGAGTAGCATAATATCTGAATAATAACATCTACCAATTCAACTAGATACAAAGCTCACGATCACATAAAGATCACATCATGGGAGAGAGAGGTAAACCACATAGCTACCGGTAGAGCCCTCAGCCCCGGGGGAGAACTACTCCCTCCTCATCATAGGAGACAGCAAGGTTGATGGAGATGGCGGTGAGGTCGATGGAGACGGCGAAGATGGCGATGGAGACCGATGAAGATGGCTCCAAGGGCACTTTCCCGTCCCGGCAGGGTGTCGGAACAGAGACCCCTGTCCCCCGAAATTTGTCTTCGACGGCGGCGGCACTGCGGAACTGTTCTGGGAAAAACGCCGATTGTTTTAGGGTTTTCCATCGGGAGGCTTTTTATAGGCGAAGGGGCGTCTTCAGGAGGCGACCATGGGGGTCTCACCACAGGGGGGGCGCGGCCAGGGGCTGGGCCGTGCCCCCTCATGGTGAGGCTGGCCCCTGGCCCCCCTGTGGCTCTCGTTCGGTCTTCGATACTCTTCCGGGAAAAATAAGACTTCTGGAACTTGTTTCGTCCAATTTCGAGAATATTTCCTGTGTAGCTTTTCTGAAACACAAAAATAGCAGAAAACAGGGAACTGGTACTGTGGCATCTTGTTAGTAGGTTAGTCTCGAAAATCGCATAAAAACGCCACAAAGTGTAATGAAACACAAGGCAAATGGTGTAAAAATAAGCATGGAGCATCAAAAATTATAGATACGTTTGAGACGTATCATGGTTGTGCGCACCGCCTCGAGGACGCCCTGCTCCTCGACCTGCGCGTCCAGGTCGGCAACGTACGCGGTCGCCTCGTGTCGAAGGCCTCTCTCGCCGTGATCTCGGCCGCCAGCTTGTCATCGGGGAAGCGCTCCTGCGCCGGCTCCCTCAACCTCACCTAGGTCGCCCGGCGGTCAGCCATTTTTTTATGCCTCCTACTGCAGTGATGGACCCTCTACTTATAGTTGCGCCCTCGATGGGAACCAGGCGCATCGGCGGGAAACAACAGCGAGAAAAAGAGGCGAAAAGAAGCGGCGGGAAATATCCACGCGGGAAATCACCGGTGCCTATAGCAAGCAGGCCCTGGACTTCAGATTGGTGCTGTCGCGAGCTACCGTTGCTCCCAATAGGATCCTGCCGTGCAAGGGCCAGCACAGAAGTGCCGGCTCATTTATTGGGCTACACCCTCGCCGGCACGGTTTTGGATCCACGGGTGTGGCCGCGTTTTCGGCCCTAGCCCACATAACACGTTGACGCCATTTTGGAAGGCGTTTTGGAACCGTCGGTGCAGATGCTCTAAGGACCAAATCAGTTGATACCGGTTTGGTTCAGCTGGCATGGAATGCATATTTCCTTACCGCCAAAGTTATCGGGCATGCGCAAATGTTTTCCCATATCTCCGTCGACGGATCTTCGTAGTCTTTGCCGGTGCATTGGCGTCAATGCGGACAGCCAGAGTAGCTCTCTTGGCCATTGAGATGGTCAGGTCGGTTGTGAATGTTAGTAGTTGGACGCCCAATCATGCGGGAATGAGTGCTATCATGCTGAAGAGTTCTAGAGCGGACGCGGAAGGAGATAGATTTTAGGTGGGTTAGAGCATCTCCACCGAATCCTTAAAAAACAGCCGGATAGATTTTGGGATCGACCGGCGCACATGCTGGACAGATTTTTTTCCATTCCCACACTGGTATGCGACTCCCAAAATCGAAAAGAGCATCTTCTAGCTTATTGCCGTGCCTGGACGCGAAGACGCGCGCCGCTCCTCCGCCTAGCCTGGACGTGAGACGCGCGCATGGGCGCGGCGCCTCGGCCTGAACGCACGCGCGGGCACGGCGACCTGGACGCCGAGGACGCCCGGCCGCCTGGACGCGTAGGACGTGCACGACGCGGGCAGGATGCAGGCCGAGCAGGACGCCGACACGGGCGCGGGCGCAGGCATGGCGGCCTCTTCCAGGACGGGCATGGCGACGAGGACGGGCGGACGACGGCGACCTCCACCGGTGCGGGCATGGCGGCTGGAAGAGGAGAGAGAGTGTGTGGATAGAGGAGAGAGGAGAGAATAAAGTGAGGTGTTGGGGGCATTTTTTAAAAAAAACAATACCACATATATTTATATCAATAAATAGTACAAGCTGACTCCAATTATTACAAAATAAAGTCTAAAAGAAAACGAGTTAATCTTTGAGGTCTTCAAACTCTTCTTCTTCCATAACAGAATCGTATTTTTTTTAAGGCAGTCAGAAAATAATGGTATAGACATCATACCATATACCTACAAATACCAATAGAGGTGCTCCCATATTTTTATATTTGAGCCGCAATGTCAAGGCTACGTGCACGCACGCAGCTATTAAAATAATCAACCAATATCGGCAAGAGTACCAACACCAGTATTATAGGGAAAAGAGACCGAACAGCCTGGTCGACACCACTAGAGAGCTGTGAGTGTGCGTGACCGGCGCTTTCGATAGACTTCATCCGCGTCGAGAGTTCGTTCGGGTTGTCGGCTAGTTTTTTAGGAGGAGGCTGACGTGACCTTTTTTTTAGAGTACCGGTGTGGATGTTTTTTAGTCTAGGACTCCGAAAAACACGCCGGCAACGTTGGGCTTCCCAATGAATATGCTCTTAGTGTTGTCATAGTCCAACATGGAGGACGTCTATACTTCCCTCCCCTAAACCTCCCCAAGTTTGGGTGGACATTTGGGCTACGTATAAGGGTACGGTTAGGTCATTCTTTTTTCTTTGTCTAGGACGTGTTCAGGTGTATGGTTAGAGACCGAGGCAACATGTCCTCGGACACGCGATCGAACTCCAGAACTGATACCCCCCACGACTACAGCGTCGGGGGAGGAAATCAGAATTGCCGGCCTCCATCCACAAACCCAGCATAGGATACACCATCTTCCGTCTACTTTGGAGGTCCGAAAAGCTGCTGATCAGCGATGGAGCCGCGTCGAGCTCGGGTGTTGTGGTGCTCTGTCTTCCGTCCCTTTGGCGTTCGCTTTGGTGGTGTCGAAGAAGGAGGATAGACGCTGGTTTTTTGCATAGGTTTATCCTATCTTTTCAGTTCTGTAAGGTCTGTTCGTTTGTAACTTGTAACTTGTTTTTATCTTATGAATAAAGAGCGGATTACAGTGTCAAAAAAAAGAGATGCTCTAACAAACTAATAAATTGTAGGTTCGCGGATATCGGGGCACCAAATATATCATCACTCTTTATTATTTTATTCGATACAATCTACTCCTCTCCCTTTCACAATATTTTTTCTCTAGCGAAAACAAATGTGAACATGATGTTTTTTTGGGAGATCTTTGATCACAACATACATTGTTATGGTCAACATGTTACCCACAAATATTCAATTCTTGCTTGGTTGCCTTGTGCCCTCTTCGCTGGCCTTAGTGCCCGTGCTTGAGGTAGGTGTGGCTCGATTAAGATCGATCACCGTTGAATCCTTGGCATGCTTGCTTCCAAGCAATGTCTTCTTGTAGGCCGCGTAGCCTTCTTCCCATTTAGGACATTCTTTGAGCTCCTTCCAACAAGGTAAAAGGTTTGTCCCCATGTGCAATCTTGAAATATTACAAAGCTTGCCATGCCTTCAAAAAAATGTGCGAACCAATAAGATAGAATTACACGTGTGCAAAGGAATATAAATTCATTTGCAGAGAAGGGCGAGAATCACCATGTCCTTGACGACAACGCCACTCACTTTCACATTGAGCACATGCGCATATGCTCCACAAATTTGGTTACATTCCGCTTGGATAAACACTCACCTCTTTTGAATGGACAATTCATTGCGATTGCTCTCAAAGGTTTCGGGCCCAACATGTCTATGCTCCTAGAAGAAGTCATGGACTTTCTCCCAATATGTTGTCCAATTGTCATCCATGCCTCACATATATAGCATCTTGTCCTGAAGTTGTGTGTATGCTCCGGTCTTTCTGCTTTGGCACTTCATTTGAGCATTGGCTTGTTGGGTAAACTCGTCCATAAACACTGGCTCATCTCCCATGTTAAGCTCTTGTTGTTCACTCACTTATACACCGTTGATTATTTCCTCAATGTCGGCATGTGTCATAGACGGGGCAAGCTACATTGGGGCCAGCTACATCGATGTCGGGTGCATCAGGGTCGGCTTCATAGGTGCCAACATTTCATCGAATAGATTGTGGGGGTTGGGGGTACGAGCCAGAGGGGATTGCCCGAGGGGTCTTTGAAGGTAGCATCGGTGACATGTTGGCCACCGATGTGGTTTTGGGGTCGAGGGACGGTGGGAAAAGTCTCGTTGGCATGGACTCGTCTATCTCAGGTGACCAGTCCCGCGACGATCGAGTTGAAGAAGCCGGTAGTATAGCGGTTTGCTAGAGAATGATGGGTGCATACACGCATGATGGCATCGGCGAGGTGGTGGAGGCCGACCTTGGAAGATGTAGCTAGGTCGTGGTAGACCGCGATCTCGCTGCCATGGCATCTTTGCCGCTCGTCGGTGTGAACGCTTGTATGACCCCGTGCAGGTTGAGCATGTGGAGGGCATGCTACACAATTGTGGCGGTGAGGGCGTCTACGGTGTCCTTCGACTGTATGGCCGCTAATTGCTCTGCGGAGGCGGCATCTCACTCTTTCACAGCCTTTTTCGCGCTTGTCGCTCCATGCTCTTATCGTTCCTCTGCTCTGGGGAGCGAGGACACAGGGGAGGGGGCTTCGGGCATGGTTTCTTAGGGCAGAAGGTGGAGTGTAGTGGATCGCTGACTAGCGAGCCATGGAAAGACAAGGGAGGACAGAAGAGGTGTCTATATCTTGTCTGTGCAGACACAAACCTAGTCTAGAGTTGGGCTAAAATTGGGTCTGCGGATAAAAAAACGAACAAATCAAAGTATGGGTTGCACGGCATTGAAGATTATCTCTCCTTGTGCCCACGATGACGCCACTCCTAAATCTCGGCGCTTTGCAAAGTAGGGTGCTTCTATTTGATGCTAGACGCGTCCGCCTGTTGGATTCCCGGGTGGGCCGGCCCAGTTTCTCGAATTCCATCATCGTTTTGTTTCCTGTTTGAAAAGTACACACATATTTAGAAACGTTCAGATTTGAAAAACAACATGATTTTGACAAGGATCAAAATTTAAAAATGTTCAAAATTCAAAAATATGTTCAAATTTTAAAAATGTCAAGAATTTTAAAAAAGTTCAAATTTTAAAAATTCTCATTTTAAAAAATGTTCACAATTGGAAAAAAATCAATTTTTCTAAAAAGTTCAGATTTGAAAATATTCAAATTTCGAAATTGTTCATATTTTAAAGTCGTTCAAAACTAGAAAATGTTCAAAATTGAAAATGTTCGTATTTCAAAAAGTTCGAATTTGAAAAAATATTCAGATTTCAAAAACTAGAAACTGAGAGAAAAACACAGGAAAACCGAGTGAGAGAAAAAATGGAAGAAATAAAAAATAACCACTTGAAAACCTTTCACAAGGTTCACACGATGACAGAGGGCTCTGGTGATCGGCGATTCCCGTTGACCAGTGATCTACACCTTGTCTCTTGTCGGTGATCATTCTTCATCTTCACACGATGACAGAGGGCTCTGGTGATACCCGCTAGCGACCCATGGAGGAGGGGCTTTGTGGTTTACGGAGGAGCAGCAGGAGGAAGAAGAGCAGTCAGAGGTTCCGGATGGCCTCCACCTCCCAGATGGTTCTGGCCCCGTCGACCTCGGCGAGTTCATCTTCAACTTCGTGGCGGTGAACCAGTGCCGTCCTTGCTTCTCCAGACCACGTCTGTCTTCCGCGTTGCGTTGCCGATGAGGTCAAGGCCAGCAACCCACGGGTCGCTAGCAGCTATCACGAGAGCAAAAGGAAATAAGGGCAAAGCTGACGGACCGCATAATACTCTGGATTTCTGGCTCCACTCCGGTTGCTGCTTTTCACACATGGCATGACAAACCGGAAAGGATCCGAACTGCACGAAATGCTCCTTCACACGAAATTTGCTGTACAAAATTGAGGGATCTAATTCAGTTTAGATAACCTAATATTACTTCCAAATTCAACAAACTCGCAACTAATTTTTAAAAAGGGTCAACTATGAGATAAACATAAATAGGCTGACAACATTAAAGAGAAGGAACAAGCATCAGCTCAAAGACGAAGTAAGACGGTTTGGGGGAAATCAGAAATGGATCTTGTTAGGTAACTAGAGTTACAAGACTGTTGCTCCGCACATATAACGAAACTGAAAACAAATCACGACTCATCGGTCCAACGACACACAACACTCGCAACATGTTAAAACGCTCTGCCAGAGACGTGGACCCCTCTCCTCGGCGCTCGAGCCACAAGCTCAGCTACTCCGAGCTGCTTTACTCCACAGCGAGTAGGGGACGCACGCCCGGCGTGCCGAACTTGGCCCGCGGCAGTGAGCCAGCACCGTAACAAGAGTGCAGGGGGCTCAGTAGTTGGTGTGCTGCTGCCAGCTCTGGTGAGATGGCTGCTGCGTTGGCGCCGCCTGGTAGCCGTTCAGGCTTCCCTCGGCAGGGTTCTGGGGGTGGTGCTCCTGGGTCATACCTCCCTGGGAATGGTAGAACGCCGGGTACCCATGGCCTCCGAACTGGGAGGGCTGCTGGGGCTGCTGCGCCTGGCGAAAGCCACCCTGCTGCTGACTCTGTCCCTGGTAGCCATAGAATTGGGTAGGAGGGAGTGCTGGTGCTGTTCTTGTACCAGCCCCATGATGCCACATCGCAGAGTTATCTCCCTGAAACAAAAAATGAAATCAACACTCCTCAAGGAACCAAAGAGCACAAACAGGATTAACTGGGACAATGCCCCAGACAGCTCGCATTATTTTCAAGGATACAGAGGGTCGCTCAAAATGGTACCTGTTGTTGTTGTTGCTGCTGCTGCTGTTGCTGCTGCTGCTGGAGAGCAGCCATATACTGATTGGCAGCTTTGTACTGAGCGCTCATAACTTCATCAAAAGGATTTGTTGCAGCAGGGGTAGCATTCTGGTTAAGGGCGAAATTTGCCGGTAAATTACTTGAGCTTCCAAAGCCTCCATAACCAGATATGACTGATGAAGGTTGTTGTTGTGGTTGCAAATTTGTATCTGACATGTTATTCTTGTATTGTGGCATCGAGTACTTCATGCCAGCTCCAGGTACAGCAGCGGCAGACTGATGGAACTGTCCATTACTCGAGTATGCTTGTTGGAAGGCGGTTGATGGTAGGTACGCAGGGTAGTTTTGCGTCAAGTAGGGGTAGCCAATCATATTTGTAAAAGGTGCGATAGGTAAAGTTGGCTGAGAGTAAGGATGGACTAATTGCTGAGGGAGAGGGGGGCCTGTCTGAATACTTGTACTTGGAAGGTTTTGTGTTGATTGAGTGTTCGAGAAAACTCCTGATTTCAGAGGCTGAAAAACATACATGTAAAGAAAATATGAAGGAAAAGAATACAATCAAGAGTTTAAGACCAAGCAATGTATGCAGCAAAATTAGCAGTACCATGATATCAGTAATATTACCAATTAAGTTGGAAAATTATAACCCCCACCGAAAACTAACAAGGAAAATTTAGTTTGTATACTGACCTTATAATAAAGTGAACATTATTATGTTAAAATTAGAATAAATGGTTAGCCTAATGATGCATCTTGACATTAACTTAGAAAATATATAGGGGTTACTGACTAACTGTATGAAATACTTCATCCGTTTTGGGAAGCTAATTTACAGAGAAATAGTTTTCCAACGCTAGCAAGCCTACCATAATTCAATTTTATATGCCCAGAGAACGAATATGGAAAATCAAAGAAATAAAAGCACCGGGTCTTTCGTAACTTCAAACTTATGCTCCTACAATATAAAATATGAATCTGAATGAAGAACAGAAAGATAAATGGATTCGAAGGTTAAATTACCTCCTGCATGGAGATGGCTTGTCCAGTAGTAGTTGGTGCAGCGGAGTTATATCTTGTACCCATTGACTGTGCTGCCAGCAAAGGTGATAAACCAAAATCCAAGTCCCGGAGAGGTGGGATATTTGACCCCAACAGGTTGTGCTGTAACGTATTTGCTTGCTGGAGGAAACATTAGTGAAGAATTATGTCAAAGTTATACAGGCTGGATTAAAGAAATAAACATGATAAAAATAATAAATTTAGCAGAATCCTTTTGGGCGAAAAAGTTCTCATGGATTTGAACACGGTGCATGGAAAACCAGAACAGACGATCGTCATTTTAACACATCCAAGAATTTTTTATGTTAAACATGATTCAGGCAGAAGAACATATTCTAATAAAAGTTATTCCACTATTTCATGATAGCATAGCATCAATCATTCTATTGGATAACACATTGCCATTTATTAGCACTGAATAGAGTAACACAGCATCCAAGGGTAAGAAAGAGGGCTAAGAACTCTTATCTGAAGATACTCTAGTCACTAGTCAGAAATGAGAGGCAAGTAGCTACTCTTGAAAAGAGAATGCAACCAGTGTCAAAACCTTGTCCTATTGCCTTCTCAAGGCCAGGCTCTTAATTCTTAGGACAGTCCAACATGCAACATGGCCTATACATACAAGTTAAATGCTGTCTAGGTTTATTGTCTGTTCTAGTGGAGGACATAGGCAATGTTCTGGTAAAAACGCTGATGGTTGTTTCTTGTTGTAAGTGAATTATGGAGACATGTATATCACAGCCAAGCACCAGTGAAGATTGTTCCAAAACGGAAACCAAAGCAACTAACCCAACCTGGCCAAGATAAGAGCAATTAACATCTGATAACTCAAGCTGGGAATGGTGCGGGTGAGAATGGGTGTTTCGGTGTGGGTTAAGCTATGGCGTTGATTGGTTTGGGCTGATATGGTTGCAAGGACGATTTGGGCTGGAGCGGTGCGGGCATACGAGAAAAATGGACTGGGGCAGTGGGGTTTGGTGCTGAAGAAAAATTGCAAAAACGGTTTTAACCCCGTGGGTTCAACCCGCGACAGCCGTACGGGGCCATGGATTGACGCGACGCGAGACAGAACCAGAGACTATCTTTCCTTCATGCATGAGCTAATTTCCGCTATTCCCTGCTCATGCATGCATGCATGTACTTTACACTGCACATATATGTAGCTAATTAATTCATTAGCTTTCGTCGACGGACGCACAAACCACGGGCTGAACCCGTGGGCTCAATCCAAATTTTCCGCTAGGTGTGGTGCGGGTGCGGCTGGAATATCCAGATGGCGTGGTGCGATGCGGATAAAAAAAGTTAATTTTTGGGTTGGGCTGGTTTGGGATATTAGGGCAAGACCACTCGGTGTGGGTTGGTTTAGGTGCGGGCTTTGCCCCATTCTCAGGCCTACTGATAACCACATACAGGATCATCTGGAAATGCAATCTGGCTTTTCTATATGTGTCACCTAAGCGCTGAATTCAAAACCTTACAATTTCCAGTAGAAGTCTTGAGTTGCTAGGCAAAGTTGTTCTGGGTGCGATAAGCACACGGATGTGTACATGAAGAAGTGTAATTTTACAAGAAAGGTAAGAAAAGGGAGCACTGTACCAGCAAGCTTGACAGATGTTGAAGAGCGTGTGCTTGGTTACTTCCTTGCATGGCCTCCATTGCATTTGGCTGTGCGGGGTTTGAATATGTGTGGCTTGAGACTGATGGCAGATTATATTGAACACCTGAAGGATCATCCAGTATTTCCTGTCTCAGGACATCATCAGTCTGTGGAACAGAAGGTACATCAAGATCCCCTGTGTTAGCTCCCATAATGTCCTCAAGGTTCTCATTTGCTGATGGATTCACTGCATCAATTTCATAGAAATCTTGATCCCTGTAAGGTATAAACATCATTCCAGTCATGTCACAAGTCACAGGTCCAGTAAATAAATTAAGAAAAAGAAAGCCGCTTAACCTTGTATCTATATGATCTACAGCTTCAGATTCCTCAGCAACAGGAAACTCCGAATTGTTGTCCGTGCTCTTTTGTGGGAGGAGACCAGAAAATGCACCAGATTCAAAACTGCCAAAGCTCAATCCAGCACAGCCTGTGTTCGCGACTTGCAGATGATCTGGAATTATAACTGCTGGGTTATCTTCGGCAAACTTCGTTGCACCAAACTCTTCCTCGTGTAGGCTTAGACCCTGAAAGTTTGCTGCTGCTGATGCGTCAGCGTCGGACTCCTCAACTGCAAGAAATGCCATAATCACAAGATGGAATGCAAGCTATGTAGAACAAGAGAAAATAAATATTCGTGCAGCCATGCCAAGAAAAAATTCGCAACTTCCAGGACAAGATCAACGAACCACGATCAAATATGGTTTACAAATATATGCGCAAGGATGTGAAGCAAGTTATGATACAAGACCAAAAGCACAGAATAACTTGTCAGTCTGAAGTCTACTCAGAAAGAATCATGACATCTGGGGTTCTTTCAATCTTCCGTAGCTATTCATTTTTCCCAAACTTGACAGTCTGAAGTTCATCCAAACAGAAATTAACCATGTGCTATCTGGATTTTTTAAGTAGCACTAAGCAAATAGTTACTGCAGTCAACATTGAAGCATTTATACTGTGCAGTGAAGTTGATTTTTTTATCTCCTTGTTTGTTGCCAACACCTCTAAACATAGATGCATCTAGACATTTTTTAGTGTGTACATTTGAATGAACCTACACACTAAAAGTTGTCTAGTTGCATTTGCTTCACAAAGCTAAAACATCTTATATTTTGGAACGGAGGGAGTATATTTGTACTTCACCCTAGATATAATTTAATTATTCTATCACATCAGATATATTTCAACCAATTTTTCCAGTATTGTGATTAAGCGTGAATAATGGATATGCACAGTATCTTTTGATGGAATGATGAAAACATTTGCCAACGAATGATGTTCTGTTGCCTATCGAAAGCGTCAAAAGTTGACAACAGAGATACCAGAGTTTTCAAATGGAACATAACACATTGATGCTTGAAACAAATAAATAGTGGCCCTCAGAAGTATAAACAGCAAAGCTCAATAGATATTTCCAATTTAGCTTAACACTCACCTTGGTCCTCTATGTGAGAATGCTTCTGAGGTACATAGGTACTTGAGTTCTGCAATAATCCATCATTATATTCAGAATTCCCTCCATAATGATCCAAGTGTCTCTCAGAAGAGTTTACTGATCTCACTGCAGCCGAGATGTTTTCATCCAAATAAGATTTCTCATGTGAGTAAACTACATCAGCAACAAGCGTAGATGTATGCAAGGGTGCCTCGTATGATGATGGATCACCGGATGTCTCAGGGAGGGATGATTGATTCCCTGATAGTGGCTCATCCTGCGGAGACCAGTCATTATCATAGTTCTGCTTGTTATCAGCAGCTGTGTGAATGTGGTCCTTAACCAGAACAGAATTCTGTGCAGAAGGTAACCCCTGGTCAAGCTCTGTTGGTGGAACTGTGCTTGCAGATTGTTTTATATTCTGGTTTACGGTGCTGGGCAAAGATGGATATTGCCCGGCATATCCTTTGTCCGCTGTGACCGCAGTCTTGGTAGAAGGCTTCCCCTGAGCCTGTGGCCTGCCCATTTTCACAATATCGGCCATTGACAGCTGACCTGGCGTCCCAGACCAACCGTGCTGAAAAGCAGATGATGTTTGCGGTGGTACTGATGGTGCATCAATGACCAGATTTTTGTTCACAGAAGAGCTACAGCAGACAAAACAGAAAATGAATATCGAAACAGGTGAAAAAAATAACAATCTTAAATCATCAATACTTCAAAACATTTGTTTGATTTCTCGTCAACTAGAAGACTGGAGAAAGTAGTAACTACAGCCATGAGGATGGCAGAGATGAATAGATTGATAAACCAAACAGATCATTCATTGCTCGATTGATAGATCAATACATAATGCCCCTTATATGAGAACATACTTGACCCGTAAGTAATATATCTCTAAATGAGTCGATCTTTGTATATTGTCTTATTCTTCCCTATTATAACAATATTGTATCTCTAGTATGGCTGCCAGGTCCATGACTGAAGAACCATTGTGTCCAATCTTACAACAAAATAATTCTTTGTAAGAAGTCATGCAATTTGCACAAATGCTGTAACAACATAGCTGCGCCAACAGTGGCGGTAGGGCATGACTGGAGCCTGGGCAAGTTGTGAGTGCAGCCAAGCTTAGCAGCTTTTGCTCAAGCAAACCTCTACTTAGACCAACTTTTTAAACTAAAGCTTCATGGACTGTGGGAGCCCAGGCAGCTGCCCAGGCTAGCTGGGTGCTGGCTCCACCACTGGGCAGCAACAGCAGTAACACAAAGCATCTCGAGAAATAACAGACAAGGGTTTTAAGGAAAATCCACAATATATCAAATTAATTATAACTGTGGCTACTAAAAATGCAGGCTGAGCAATTATGTCCATAAGGAAGGAAGCAAAAGGGATGGGTCCCTTACCTTGGAACTGTTTGCTTCTGAGTGGAATTGGTTAATGGCATACCAGGTCCTGAGACTGATGACTTTGAGGTCATATTATCTGTTTTTAAACACATTTTATGGTCAAAAGGTATTGCAAACGAATAGCCTTGAAGATACAAATGGTGTTCTTTCTATTACCAGTGGAGCTGTGGTGAAAAGAGCTGTTTCGTCCACCTCGATCTGGGACACCTCTTACACCTCGAATGGTAGCATTATTTGCCGCTCGAGACCTTGGTTCAGGAGTCTCTTTAACCTACGCAAGCACACATAACAACCTGTTATTTTCATCATGACTAGTATTTTCCAACAATAACGAAAAGATTAGTGAAGCATGCTAACTTTTGGCACAACAAAGCAAACAAAGCAAAATAATTGTTTGCATTGACAAAGCATATTCTTTCTAGGTAACTGGGTATTCACGCTATTAAAGTGCATGTGTAATAAGGTTAGCTACAATTCATTAGCAACTCAGTAAAATCTGGTCAATAGTCAATGAGATAAACCAAGCACTGAGCCGATATAAGGCACATATAGTTGAAAAAAACATAGTTGACTAACCTCTTTTTTCTTATCACGTTTGCTCTTTACTTCTTGAAAGGTATCTGAAAAAAATGTAGTACATGAGATATTGATGCTACAGCTAGTGAGCCAACTGACATTAACTATCCTAGGGTTTACCACACATAAAGATAATGTAAGCAGATGACCAAATAAACCGATGATACAATCTACGATAAAGAGCTACAAAATGCAGGAACTGGAAACACATCGGTATGACATAAAGAAATGAAATCAAAATGGAGTGCTTACACTGCAACCAATACAAACTATTTTATGTGCACAAGCAAATAAAGTACTCACATCAACTCTGAAAAATAAACAGTGTAATCATAAAATCCAAAACTTCACCATTCTGGCCATGTCAAGTAAGTTCAAGAATGTACTTACAACCATCATAAGTAACATGGGAGAGGTCAACTCTAGCAAGAACACTTAATAGGGAGGGCAATGGAGCTCACAAAGTCACAAAGTGAGTGTCCTATCTACAAATTATAAAGATGAAACTAAGAAAACGTCAACCAAAGGGAGAATAGCAAGGAAGTCCTATTTGGGTGCATGGAATGCTTCTCTGGGACAACTTAAGGTACAGTAGACACATGAAAATAGAAACTACTCCTAACCAAACTAACGGAAGAAAATGCCTTCCATGCTTTCTCCACAAGAAAAAAACTTCTTTAAGATATGCACGCAATACTACGCAAGCCTACAAAAGTGGAGGTATATCGAAAACGACCATTTCCCAATCAACAATAGCAACACCTAACCGATTTGAGACAAACACACCTCATAAAAACAAGCAGTTAAGAAGTGTTTGCACTTTTCAAACTTTAGCCAACAAGGCAAGCATCCATCTCTTTTCCCAATCTAAAGGCCCCAGTCCTTTAGCCATATTTATGTTGCAATCTGGCTGATAAGTCAGCCCATCAAACATATAAGTTGTCCCTTTCTTCAGAAGTCTCACGCTCCCTGATTATCCTCCCCACACAACAATAACAAAACAAAAGGATGAACAACAGAAAATCAAACAGAACCTACCTACCCTCTAATCCAAAACAGGAAGCGCTCGCCACTAATAGCATTTAGCAGGTTAACCTACACAGGAACCCTAAAATGTAGAAGCGGACGATAATTTGCACTAAAATAAACGACTCCTAAATCAATCTAATGCTCCAATCGTAAACAGCTATGTCGTAAGTAATCCACGGGGAGACCGAAAGGAAAACCAAGCAGACTAAGTCTAATTCCACCTAGTCTGTAGGGGCACGCACAGGACACGGCCATAGCGGCAACGGCTAACGAATCGCTCCGCATCTGCAAAACACGCTGCTCTCAGAACCCTAGCGACGAGAACCACGGGGTCGGAGCGCGCCCCCCAATCGCGCATCGAGGGGAACCAGCTGCGGAATCCAGGGGCGCGCGGGGAGGCAGCGAAATCACGGGCGCGTGGGGGGCGGGGGCCGGGGGGGGAGGGGGGAAGAGAGGGGCAGACCTTGGGAGAGGAGGCGGCTGACGGCCTCGTCGGGGTCCATGCCGCACTCGCGTAGCGCCGCGTAGATCTCGGGCTCCGGGCGGTTCACGATCTCCTTGAGGCTCTGCACCAGCTTCCTCGACGACTGTGGGACGGGCCCCGCGGCCGCCGCCCCCTTCCCTCCCGCGCCGCCGCCGCCGCCGCTCATCCTCGCCGCCGGGATCCCTTCCGCCGCCGCCCGGGAAACCCCCTCGGAACCGGGACAGGAAGCGCGGGCGCGGTCCGGTGGCGGGCGCGAAGGTGACGGTGGTGGAGGGAGTTGGTTTCGGCTGCGCTTCAGTCGGCTCTCTCCCACGCAACGCAACGGCGGCCTGGTGTTCCAAAACCCTTCCTCCCCCTCCCTCCGCTGCGAGCAGCTTTATATAGCTGGGCGGACGGACCAGGATGGATAGGTGGATTGCGGAAGACTGCTTTTCCCCTGTGCCAATGTTATTTTCTTTTGCAGGTAACAATGCTATTACAACACGCTAGTTAAACGCCCGTGCCTTGCTACGGGATTTTTAAATTTTATTTTGTTGTAAAACACGACAGACAATAACTAAGAATGAGAAGAAATCACAGCAGTGAGACATAAGATTTTAATATGAAAACCCTCTACAACAAAGAGAGGTAAAAATTACGGACGCCAGTTAGCAAAACTTCACTATATTGAACGTGTTTATAAATGTCATGGGTTATCTTCTGATGTGATTAACCCTAGACGGCGGCTTACAAGGAGTATAAATAAACAATGGTACCTCCCACGGGCGTCCCTGTTTGGGCACTTATGGGCTAACGCATCTGCTTTACTTCGGCCCAAGCCTCCCAGCGACGGACCTCGCTTCCTTCCATCGTTAGCCTTCTTATAGAATTTGCATAAACATATAACATGTTTCCAACCCTAAAAAAACTAACATGTTTCCTGTTGCACATATAAATATAACATATCTGGAAATTTCCCGTTAAATAGGAAATGCTAAAGGAGACATATTTTTTATTAACCTTTCAATTCAAGCAGTCCAGAGAAAAAACATGCATATCATCCTCTTAATCCGCTTCAGCCCTTCAAACTCCAGCGAGGCTTGTGTTCACATTGACTTTATTGGTTCCCACGTGAACTAACAAACCCAGTAAATTCACAAGTTTATAAAATTGAGAAAATTTGAACAAACACCAAATTTGATTAACCCATTTTGGTTTTCCACAAGTTTATATAATCTAATCATTTTCTCTTGATTTTTTTGGATTATAAGTGAATGAGATAAGTTATTTTCTAGAGCTTTGATCATATTATTGGTAGTTTTCTAATACCTTTTTTTCCTTGTTAATTTTTGCCTATTTTTGTATCCCTCACTTGTTTTTAACTAAACAAACAGTTCACGACCAGTCGACCACCATGTTCAACTAAACTGATAACCTCTATGAGGATATGTCATATTCTTCTCATTTCCCAGCAGCCCATGAATTTGGACAATCGCATATTCAACAATGAGAACCATGGTGTGTTTTTTCACTCCCGTCTTGCAGATGTGAAATCTAGCAATTTTCAGAAATAGTTCTGCAAGGTTAAAAAGTCACAAAGGAGGCTCTGTTTTCCTGATATTAGTCCTATCTAGCCATGCCAAGCTCAATGGAAGATCTAGAAGTGTGCAATTTGGCTGGCAGTCTAAAACGAACATTTGCTTTGAGCTGTGAATGGATGAACAGGCAAGAAATGTTACATGCATGTAGAATAAGCTAAACACAAGTATAATGTAAATTCATGCTTGATGTATGATGTTTTTATTGCGAGGACCAAGTGAAAATACTATAGGCTAGCATCAAGTCTGTACGCACAAAAAGTAGGTACTCGATAAATTTTAAAATAACAAACACTGCACAGGGTGCAAATACTCTCAAACTACAGGGCAGGCTTTTCTAATTTGCTCATCATAACCTCATTACTTGTGCAGATTGTAAGCAAGTCAGCGATGATATATGTTGCCACGGCACCAGCTGCCTGTAGATGTTGTTGTCCCAGGTATTGATCTCAAGCTGATTGCATTCAAAGGATGCAAAGTAGCATGTGCTGTCGATCGTTCCCTGTAAGCAAGGTTCACTATCATTAAAGATTCTGCAAGCCTCGCACGGAAGCTTCAGATAAGGCATTCACGAAGAGGATCTCCACAACTACTCTTCTTAAAATTCCTTGGAGACAAGGGAATGAAGGATTTTTTTTGTCGAAACAAAGTCATTCCTGTTTGGTAACTGTTCCTTGGAGACAAGGTAGTATCATGAGTCATCACGGTAGCCAAGAATGAAGAGCAGACCATGTGTGTTACTTCTACCAACGAAACCATTCCTTTTTAGCAAACACAACACCATATTTAGACATCTATACTTGGCACCAGCTATTCCATCAAGAACTACATGCAAATTCCATCATGCTGAAACCAGCTGCTAGCCACCATCACCATTCTGCCATAGGATGCTCCAAAGATGTAGAAATCGTTGCTGAAAATCATCTCTATCATCCCACTTTCTCCTCAAATTAGCCTAGGAATATTGCACTATGCAATGGAACATCATATGAATCAGAGGATATGTTATTATGCGAGAGAACAATGTTATATGATCAAGTAAAAATGTAAAATCATGCATGAAAAAATTAAACCATGGCAATGTTATATATTTTGTACCATTGACCAAAGAAAGCCAGGGTGCTAAATCAAATATTGGACCAACGGATATACCAAAAACCTCCTAGATCATAATGAGAGTATGGTAGCCTGGGAAAACATAGATGGCAGGTACCTCATGAGGTGGCAGAGGTTGTCGAAACAGTGATGCTTGGCAGGTTAATCCTCCGCTGATGACATGCTAGGTGTTTTTATGCAAGGGTGCATCGTGGTGCAACAAAGAGCCGACGTTGCAGACACCCAAGACGACTACACACAAGAAGATGCAGCTGAACATTAAGAAGTGTTTGACTATTTCTACATATATTATCAAAATAGTATCTTTATAATGGACACAAGTATTATAAGGCTGATAGTTACCTTAGATATAAGTGGTGATTTCCAGTAATTAAAGTTTGTATATCCCTGGCTTTTCTGTAATGATGCTTCCTGCAAATAATAACTTAAGCTCTACTGTGCTTATGGATATAATTCTAACTGTGTGCGACAACAGTCGTTGCAAAATCAGACGAACCAAAGCATGTAAGCATAAAAAAAAGATGAGGCCCGTTTCTTTGAGTATGGTTTAAGTTCCTACTTCCTCACTTGAATCATCTCCTCGGGCTTCATATGACCATCATTGTGATTTTCCTACTTTGGCAAAATTGACTATAATAGGATGTACTGGCAATCTCCCGAGATGCCCATGCGTTTCTACGGAATTAACAAATAAAAATTGAGTATTAGCTGGACATCGCAAAACTTTCCCCAGGTGATGCACACCGCTTGGACAAATGATAGGTATTCTGTCATCTCGCATTGTTCCTTTCCAACTTCAAGCAACCAATATTTGCATTTCCCCTCACATTTAGCGCCTTGTCATAATATAGAAAATTAAGATGGAAATGGAAATGTACAAAAATGACAACAATTTATAATTTGACAAATTGGAGCATTCTTGAAATACTTTATAAATACTTTGCTACCAAATACAAAACAGAGAGAGAGAGAGAGAGCTTAAGCACATTTTCTGATACAAAGCCTAAGTGAACTTGCTCACTAAAACACTTGCAAAAATCAGCAATATCAATTGTTTGACCAACTTGTTTTAGCTATTAGAGATATATGTTACCTCCAGTTATACTTGATATCCCACATTGATGCATAGCTCATGATAAAGCATGTATGTACTGATCAAAGAAAGGAACAATTCACATAGAGCAAAGGAACAATAAGAAGACATGACTTATAGTGTCCCCTTCAACTGCAAAATAAGTCGAGGCCTGCAAAATATCAGAACCCAAATATATCCATCTCGATTGCTACCTGAAGAAATCTTCAAATTATTTAAAACACATATAGCTTTCTGAAATTAAGTGTATGTTCGCATGGATGTACACAAGCTTATCCACTATCTTTAGGTTCAGCTTGTCCCTCTTTGCACTGTGAAAAAAGAGTACTTACTCTAGTTTGTCTCATCCGAGGAGCTACTAATAGGCTGGGACAAAACCCATTCGTATTCAGAATTATATAAGAACAAGGCACACAAAGATCTTGATATTCCAGGATTCTTCCCTTCTGCTCTAGATTTAACTGTTACCTCATCAAGGAAGGGATGTTTGGCAGATTTACCAGCATATTGCTCGGCTGATTCTTCTTCATCATCTCTTTCACCCACGCCAGCGTCGTTGTCATCATGGTCATCGGAGAAATGAGCTTCAGTCTCTCTCTATCTCTTTCTCCCTCTCTCTGGGCTTCTGCATCTCCATGTTCTTCTTCAGAACCGCCAACATCTTTGGGCAGTTGACGTTTCCCCGACCCGAACAACATCTTCTAATGGAAATATCTACAAAGTGCAGATTGAACTGCTATTAACAGTACAAGATTTAATCCTCTTAACTAAAGAACAATAAGAAAGCACGGTTTGATACTTTGATTCAAAAGCTCTAGTACCTGATGATCTTGGAGGAAGTCCTTGGATCAGATTCCAATCCAGAGCATAGTAGCAGGGATCAATATTCATAAGAATATATAGCAGAAGAGAGGAAGCATGGTCTCTCCATCTTCTAATGGATTTCAGAGCCCAGGCGTGCTGCTCGAGGAAAGAAGAGAGGAAGAGGCGCAAGCGCAGGACATTACAGCGGAAATTTGACGAAGAGGCAACCAGCCTTCAACCCCGTTTCCTACTACTATGCAACAATGTTGGTTCTCACTGGCAATTTGGGGCATTAGACCATGAGAAAACGAGCTGGGCAGAGAAGCGCTAGAGAGCTCGGTGAAGGGGATTGGGGCCTGCACCGACAAGCTGGACGCAGGGGATTGCAGGGAAGTCGGCGAGCTCGATGCAGGGATCGTCCTTCTCTTCATCCGGTGTTTCCAAGAGACCTTACCGATACCTGCCGGACGTCTCCTGCTGCTGGCCATGGCCCCTCTCTGTTGGGCGTGCTGCCGCCAAGAAGGGTCAGGATCGAAAGACCCAGACCGCCAGATACGTCAAGCTTGCGATGCCGAGCGGTGCAGGTCCACCAGGGGCGGCGGTAGATCGATTACCGTGGGGGAGCCGGATGGGTTGGTTTGGGTCGCCATGGGCGCGACTCGAGCTCGCCGCCGTTGGAGATCCATCCTGGAGAAGTGGAGGGGAGTTTAGGGGAAAGTGGGGGTGTTTTTCTTTTTTTAGAGAAGACGTGGGAGTGTTTCTATTCCTTAGTTTTCTAACCGCGGGAGGTCGTTTGAGGGGCGGTTTTTTTCCGTGCATGGAAGGAGGGCGAGATAGGATGTACGAACCAACCTACCAACCAACCATCACCTCTAGACAATTAATATAGTAGAGATATAATAACTGTATTGATTGTAAAAAAACACATAAGTGTATTTTTTTATCTCCCCTCGGCTGTGCCACATTATGGATGAAAAACATGTCCGTGAGCCCATAGCATTGATACCTATAGTTCATATTTGGGAGAAGCCCATAACTCAGTAGCATTCGAAGATTAGTTTGTATAAGGAAAAAGCCCATATAGGAGAACTGTAACCGGTCTAGTAAGGAATATGTAATTAACCTGACAAGAGACCCAGCCTCTTATAAAAAGGCTGGGAGGAGCCGGCGGAGGGATCATCGAAACATAGTTGTAACCCTAGATTTTGTTTTACCCTTGTCAGATTACCTTGTTTGTCTGATAAACCGACGAGTTCATCCAGCGCACCTCCTTTCCCGAAACCCTAAGTCCACCATCCATGTACATTGCCGAGGCTAACCCTCGTTAATTGGGGCCGACCGTGAGGAATTTATGCGCTAGAATCATTAGTTCGGCAGTACTTTCGTCTCCACCAAGAAGCAACTCGACGATCGGTAGTGGCCAGATCTGTTTTGGTACCATCGATTTTCTTCCACACCCAGCCATACCCCGACGGGATCAGAAGAATTCAACTCCACCGGCAACCCTCTTGTCGCATTGGCGAATCTTGCTAGAGGTGCCAGGTACCGAGCCCCACCCAAAGGAACTGGAGAACACACAGCGGATGATATGCGCACCAAAGATCGACCTACAGTATGGATTTCACAAGTAGAGTGGTACAAGGCAAGAGATGTTGTGTCTGGCGCTGCCATCCTGCCCACGGATGTAAACTGGAATGTGATTATGGCATACCAGTATCTACTTCCCTGTCAGAAGCCCCAGCTGGCACAACTATAGCAATAACTCGATGAATAAAGGGTAGCAGCTGATACGTCCAAAATGTATCTACTTTTCCGAACACTTTTGCTGTTGTTTCTCCTCTAATTTGTGTGTTTTGAATGCAACTAACACGGACTAACGTTGTTTTCAGCAGAATTGCTCTCGTGTCTCGTTTTTGTGCAGAAATCCAACTTTCAGTAAAAATCCGGGAAAATATTGCAAAAATCCTATTTCACCAGAAGACCCACGGAGCCAGAAGACGAGACGGAGAGGGGCTGGGAGGCCGCCACACCACCAAGGGGCGTGGCCCAGGCCTGGCCATGCCAGGGTGTGGTGAGGCCACCCCAGCCGCCCTCTCGAGCCATCCTTCCGCCTACATATACCCTCTGACCTGAAAGGAGCGGGGGTTTGGCGTTTTTCCCAGATAGACTTCCGCTGCGCCGCCACCATCAGAAACCGTGATTCAGAACCAGAAACTCCGTTCTGGCACCCTGCCGGGACGGGGATTTGGAGGAGATCTTCGTCACCATCATCACCGACGTCCCTCCATCAACCATCCATGACGCCCCCATCCATGTGTGAGTGATTCCCGCTGTAGGTGAAGGGGATGGTAGGGATTGGATGAGATTGTTCATGTAATTTGTTATGAGATTGTTAGGGCATGGTGCCTAGTATCTACTATTAGTGCGTATAACATTGTTGCAACTTGTTATGCTTAATGCTTGTCACTTTGGGCCCGAGTGCCATGATTTCAGATCTGAACTTGTTATTGTTTTATGATGATACTTATTGTTTATGGTCTTACCTGCAAGTTGTATACACATATTGTTGTCCGGAATCCGAGGCCCCAAAGTGATAGAAATTGGGATAACCGGAGGAGATGGCTATGATGTGAGGATCACATATGTTCACCAAGTGTTAATGCTTTGCTCCGGTACTTTATTAAAAGGAGTACCTTAATTACCAGTAGTTTCCCTTGAGGCCCTGCTGCAAACAGGCTGGTAGGACAAAAGATGTCGTGCAAGTTTCTCATTGCGAGCACGTACGACTATATACGGAACACATGCCTATGATTATTTAATACTAGGATGCTTTATCATTATTTATCTGCAATTGCCCATGTCTCACTGATTTCATAAATTATCTTATCCATGCAACGCTCGTACATCCATCCTTATGCCTACAGTATTTAGTCCTACTGTTTCCTATTGCTACTATTACCGCTTTTATTTTACTACTACTGTTACTGTTTCACTACTATCACCACTATAAAACTGTTGCTACTGATAAACCGCTGCGAGCAAGTCTATTTCCAGGTGCAGCTGAATTGACAACTCATCTGTTAAGGCTTATAAATATCCTTTGGTTCCCATTGTGTCGAATCAATAAATTTGGGCTTTACTTCCCTCGAAGACTATTGTGGTCCCCTATACTTGTGGGTCATTAAGACTATTTTCTGACGCCGTTGCCGGGGAGCATAGCTTTTTTGTAAGTTCACTTGGGATTCATATTATTCGCTACAATCCTTTCATCATGGGTAAATCTCGTGATGGAAAAGTTCCTATATTGCCATCCACTACAAGAAGAGGTACAACTCTGAATACCTCTGTTGCTCTTGATTCACCATTTGTTATGAGTAAGTTGCTTACACCACCACACGCACATGCTACTGCTACTTCTTCTGCTGAGTTTGAAAATGCCACTGATAATTTAGATGATGCTTCTACTGTGCTTGATGACAGTGGTTCGCTAGGTTCCTTTTTAGATTCTACAATTGCTAGAACTAAGCAAATGGGAAACACCATTGTTACACCTGTTAGTTCACCTGAGTCTAGGGAGTGTCCTAGTGATGATTTTGATGACGCTTATATTGAGCTTGACGATGATTTTATTGTTGAAGCTCATGCCACTCGTGATGCTAATGCTATTAAGGAACTTCTAGCAAGATGTGTTGTTAGATATAAATTATCTCTTGATGCTAAGTTTGCTGCTTCTCCCATAAATATTAGATATAAGGATTATGATTTCTCTTTAGATTTATCTTACATATCTATTGTTGAGAAAGAACCTTTTTGTGGTACTAAAAATGGAAGTGCTATGGGACATATGACTGAGCTCTCTACTTTGAGTAATTTGTTTTCTGATGATATTAAGCTTCGCACCTACTTTGTTGCTAAGATTTTTCCTTTCTCGTTGAAAGATGCAGCTAAACTTGGTTTAATAATTTATCTCCTAGATCTATTGATAGTCATATTGCTTTGGTTAATGTTTTCTTTCAGAAATATTTTCCTGCTAGTGCTCAACATGTTGCTGTGCAGAAAATCTTTGACTTTGAACAGGGAAAATGAGAGATATTGCCCGAATCTTGGGCAAGGTTTTGTTTTTTAATTAGAGCTTTGCCTAAAGAGCCATTGCCTAAAAATGAACTCCTTGATATATTTTATAATGGACTAACTGATGAATCTAAGACATATCTGGATAGTTGTGCTGGTTGTGTTTTCAGGAAAAGAACTCCAGCTGGAGCGGAAGAATTAATGGCTAAAATAAGCCGGAATCATGATGATTGGACTCTAATTAAGCCAATACCCGCACCAACTCCAGAGCCGACACCGAAGAAGAGAGGAATGATTGAATTAAATGATGAATTTATGAGGGAAGCCAAGAAATCTCCTAAGGAGAAAGGTATTAAATCCAAAGATGTGAAGAATTTACCTCCTATAGAAGAATTATGTAAGCCAATCCCTCACTCATCTACTATTGAGGTACACTCTCTCCAATGCTTTGATGATAGAGATATTCCTTACTCTAAACCTCCTGATCAATGCTTAGATGAGTTCAGTAATTTTATTGTTAAGCAAGATAATTTTAATAGAAGGGTGCAGAATCATTTGTTGGAAAATTCTAGAGCTATTAACAAGTTGCATGATATTGTGGAGAGAACCTCCAATGATGTGAAGATGCTTGTTAAACATTTTCAAATGGTTCAAACTCAAATTGATCAGCTTACCAAGGTGCAAAAAGACTTGCTAGTTAATGCCGCAAGAGAAAAACAAGCGTGTGAAATACGCACAAGAGGAGGTGCTACCACTCAAGACCCCTTATATCCTGAAGGACATCCTAAGAGGATCGAGCAAGATTCTCAACGCACTTCAAGTGATGATATTCCTTCCAAGAAGAAGAAGAAGAAGCATAAAACAGCTGCAGAATCTTCCGGAACAGGTAAAGATCCTAATAGTGTTTCTATTTCTGATGCTGAAACTGAACCAGGTGATGCTTCCGATAAAGAAGAAGTTGAAGAGGAACCAGAAAAGCTTGCCAAGAATGCAAAGTACACTAAGGAGGACTTCATTGCCAACAAGCATGGTAATGAGAGAGAACCTTGGGTGCAGAAACCAATGCCTTTTCCTGGTAAGAAACATAAATCCAAGGAAGAAGAACACTACAACAGGTTTTGTGAATGGATGAAACCTTTATTTCTACAAATTCCTTTGACTGAAGCTATTAAAATGCCTCCTTATTCAAAGTATATGAAAGATATTGTTACTAACAAAAGGAAGATTCATAATGAGGAAATTTCCACTTTACTTGCTATTTATTCTTTTGATGGTAAAGTTCCAGAGAAGCTTGAAGATCCAGGTATACCAACTATTCCTTGCTCCATTAAAAATAACTATGTTAGATCTGCTTTATGTGATTTGGGAGCCGGAGTTATTGTCATGCATTTTTCTCTTTATAAGAGACTTGATCTAGAAAAATTGGTATCAACTGATATATCTTTGCAAATGGCTGATAAATCTACTACTATTCCTATTGGTATATGTGAAAATGTTCCTGTTCAAGTTGCTAATAGTTGTTTGATATTAACTGACTTTGTTGTGTTGGAAATGCCTGAAGATGATAATATGTCTATTATTCTTGGGAGACCTTTTCTAAACACTGCAGGTGCGGTTATTAATTGCAATCAAGGAAAAGTAACTTTTAATGTCAATGACAAAGAATACACGGTCTATTTTCCTAAGAAGATTGATAGAAAGAATGCTCTAAATTCAATCAAGAATGTTTAGACCATCAGAGTTGGTCAGAATATTTGTTCAGAGCGAAAGCCCAAGGAAGAATATAAAATTGTTATGATTGGGACTATACCTATCAAGGTCGAGGTAACATAAGCATATAGTGAAATGCAAAGTTTTGCCTCATATAAAATTGGTTTGGTAACAAGACTTGATCAACCTTGTTAACAAAGTGATTTTATATGAATGAAACTTCGTTTTCGCCGCATTTACTTTACCTCACTCATATTTACTTTTATCATTTTTGTCCCCTTTGTTAGTTGCATGATTAGAGTATCTTAGAGCTACTGTATACTTGGTTTTGATTTGCTTGCAATCACTCCATCTTCGTTTTCCGGAGTTTTTAATCTCTTGTCAATTTCTGAAAAATCCTCGAAAATAAAGTTTCTCAAAAAATTCTGGAAAAATCTTTTTAAATTTTTATGTCAAAAATGGGGCAGAGAGGCACCTGGGAGACCTCAGGGGGACCCACCATGCCATCCCACCACGGGGGGGGGGGGGGAAGCCTGGCCGCGCCATGGCATGGTGAGTGGGGGCTCCTGGCCACTCACTTATCTCTTCATCCTCACTTCTTTCTCTCTCCCGAAATATCTCAACACCCTAGCTCAAACCCGTGTTCTTGCTGCTCTCCATCGCAATTTTTTGATCTCCTTGCTCAGCCCATCTTTGCTGCTGAAATTTGGAGCATTTGTTCTCCGGTATGTGACTCATCCGATTGTCCAAGTAGAATTTTGTTTAATGGAATATTTCTTGAGTATTTTAGCTCTATAGGCTGCAGGTGAAATGAGTTTGCATGCTTGTTCTATTGATTAGAAATGTTATTTTGATTCTAAAAAAAATGTTATTTTGATGCATGTTAGCCCTCTAGTAACTCCTTATAGTAGTTTCCTAACTTTGTTTGTCTCAAAATTATTTTTTATGAGGTTTGTTAAAAATTTCAGAAATGGAGGAGAATGCATACCAACTCTTTCAACATGAACTAGAAGTGCATGAGGTCATGAGAGGTCACCGTGAAGAGAGGGTCTTTCCCTCGATCTATCCATGCTCAGAGTTCATGAATGCTGCTGAAATCCTGCAGGACTTCCAAACTCTAATTTCTAATGCAGGATTGGAACATTTTATTGATGATGAACCTCCCCAATATGTTAAACTAACAATGTCTGTGGTGCAGGATTTTAGATTCAGATGGTCCACATCTAACCCCATGGTCCATTATAAAATTTATAATAAATCTGTGGACTTGCCCTTTGATGTTTTCCATTAGAGTACCACAGTGGGGATCGCGTGAAAGGATGAGGGAGCGACCCAAGCCATTGATGGACCTATATGAGGATATTTGTCAAGGAAGAAGCTTCACGGGAGATAATGGTAAAATTCGAAATATTTATTTTCTATCCATTCGATATTTTGCCTACTTTATTACCAAGTGTGTTCTTGCTAGGAAAGTTGCAAGTAAGTTATCCTCCTGTGATTTAGCTTTTATTACTGCTGCTTTGAGATGTGATAGGACTTACAATTTGGGTGCTTTAATAGCTTTCCGTCTTGATGCTAACCGTGAGAAAGGGGGGATCTGTGGAGGTCTTATAGCTTCACGCTTATTAGCTTTGCATGGTGTAGTGCCTCATATTTTAGACCTTCAGTTCTCCGTAGAGAGGCTTGATTTTAATTCTATGTTACTTCATAAGTTTGTTTCTCCTCATGCTTGTTTGAATAACTTGAAGTTTGAGATATCCTTCTTCAAGAAATCTACCTAGAAGGTAGTGAAGACTGATCGATCAGTCTATTTGCCTGCACCTCTTTTGTTTAACCTTGATCGCAGGAATGGATGGTCACTCACTGAGGATGAGCTCGACGCATATCTAGAGGAGCACCCGCCGCCCGTGCACGATGGAGAGGCGACCGAGGAGTCGGTCCAGCCCTCTAACATTGCAGAATTTCCATACCGGCAGCCTTATTATGATTATACACCATCTGCTTCATCTTCACAAGGGTCAGGCTATGACTATGCCAATGATGACCCGCCAGCATGGGGCATGTACCGGAGACAAGATTGATCTCCACTTAGGCCAAAAGCCTAAGCTTGGGGGGAGGTACGCTGACGATTCACTCATCTACATATCATATTTTGTCGGTCCTTTGTATATCCATGTTTTTCTTTCTTTTCCTTTGTTGTTTCTCATTTTTATCTTTCTGTTATCCAAAACACAAAAAGACCAAAAATATTTCCGTTGTTTCTCTTTATTTGCCTTTTTAGTATTCTAGCTTTGGTTTGCTTTACTTGCTGTTTTCGGTTTGATATTTGAAAAATCCAAAAATATTTTGCTTCGTTTGCTTTTTTCCTTCCGTTCTTGTTGCAAAATCAAAAACCCAAAAATATTTGTTGTTCTTCTTCGGTTTTGTAAAGTTTGCTGCAGAGTTCAGTCTCCCGTGACTCCATTGGAGCTTGGTATTCACTTTATATTATTCAAGCCACACAAGTGAAGAGCAATAATGACGACGTATGACAACTTGAGATGTGGTAAGAGGCTGGTATGAACTCTATTTGTTTTCATTTTTGTACATATACTCATCTATGTGGACATGCTTAGCCAGTTCATATGAGGTATATGTTATCTAATGAATGCTTTGTAGTTCTTGCTCTCATATGATTAGCTTCAATTTATTAATAGTTTGTAGCATGTCATGTAGATGCTTGCTTGCATTATTTTATTCATAAAACGGTATGACATTGTGGTATCCCTCTCTGAAAAGTTTCATTTGAATCGACTTGGCACATGCTCAAGCATGCATATGACTGAATAAAAAGTCGATTAAGCCTCGATGATCTAATTTGCCTCAGAGTTTTTGTATCGTTTTTATGCCTATGTTAATTTTGTTTTGTCGCAAGCATGATTATGACAGTTATTGCTCTCTCGATTGTCGCTTCCCAGTCTTTTGCTAGCCTTCACTTGTACTGAGAGGGAATACTTCTCGTGCATCCAATTACCAAAAACCAAGTCTACCAAAGAGTCCACTATAAATTCCTATGCATGGTATTTCAAAGCCATTCCAAGTAAATTTTCATGTGCTACCTTTCAAAACTTTCAAATACTTCTCATTTTGTGCCACTGTTTTTAGCTCATGAGGACGTAGTGGTCGGAATTGCTATGTTCCATATTAAATTGAGTACCCCTAGACTAGGCAGCTTCATCTGCTCGTCATTAATTTTGCAAGGGAGTTGGTCAAACCATTGTAATCTAATCTAAAGAAAAAGAAAATAAAAAAAGCACTCCTCCATGGTATGTGAAAGTTGGTGGGCACCCGATGAAATCGGTTAGCCATGATTTGAGAAAGGAAAAAGGTGGGGAGGAGTGCCAAAGCTTTATAAAAGAGCACCAATGTGCCAATTTTCAAAGAACTCGGAACCGCTCTCACTTGTTTATTATGGAAGATAGCAAGTCCCCATTGTCAGTCGTTGACATGAAATAACCACCTCTCAAAATAATTTTTCTATCTCTGTTTTACAAATGAAAAGCTCTAGCACATGTTAAATCACTGCTTCCCTCTACGAAGGGCCTTTCTTTTACTTTTATGTTGAGTCTTCATCTTCTAACTTTAAGCACCTTCTCGAGAGCATAGCTGTTATTCTTAGTGTAATGTGCTTGTCCCAGAACACGGTTAATTATGGTATAACTTTGATGCTTGTATCTTTGATATTTCTACTTCTAGTCTTCTCTTAGACTTCAGAGGTGCCTTAGCATTTATGTTTTGCTCCGCAAATAAGGGCAAGCAGGATACCACTCTTTCATATCTTATTATGAGCATTACAATCTTGCAACTTCTTATGTTTCATGTTACTTGTTATTAGTATATTGGCACTCTTTCATAGCTTGCATGACTATGAGATAGCATTAGCTGCATATTTCTTACTATGAAATTGTTTAAGTACTTGATCGCATAGTGAGAATGTTTACATATTATGAAGCAAATGTGTTCATGAAAGTTTTCTTTTATCGCTCTCAGTTGTTAACTGAATTGCTTGAGGACAAGCAATAAGATAAGCTTGGGAGGAGTTGATACGTCCAAAACGTATCTACTTTTCCGAACACTTTTGCTGTTGTTTCTCCTCTAATTTGTGTGTTTTGAATGCAACTAACACGGACTAACGCTGTTTTCAGCAAAATTGCTCTGGTGTCTCGTTTTTGTGCAGAAATCTAACTTTCAGTAAAAATCCGAGAAAATATTGCAAAAATCATATTTCACCAGAAGACCCACGGAGCCAGAAGATGAGACATAGAGGGGCTGGGAGGCCGCCACACCACCAGGTGGCGCGGCCCAGGCCTGGCCGCGCCAGGGTGTGGTGAGGCCACCCCAACCGCCCTCTTGAGCCATCCTTCCGCCTACATATACCCTCTGACCTGAAAGGAGCGGGGGTTTGGCGTTTTTCCCAGATAGACTTCCGCTGCGCTGCCACCATCAGAAACCGCGATTCGGAACCAGAAACTCCGTTCGGGCACCCTGCCGGGACGGGGATTTGAAGGATATCTTCATCACCATCATCACCGACGTCCCTCCATCAACCATCCATGATGCCCCCCATACATGTGTGAGTAATTCCCGCTGTAGGTGAAGGGGATGGTAGGGATTGGATGAGATTGTTCATGTAATTTGTTATGAGATTGTTAGGGCATGGTGCCTAGTATCTACTATTAGTGCTTATGATATTGTTGCAACTTGTTGTGCTTAATGCTTGTCACTTTGGGCCCGAGTGCCATGATTTTAGATATGAACTTATTATTATTTTATGATGATACTTGTTGTTTATGGTCTTACCTGCAAGTTGTATACACATATTATTGCCCGGAACCCGAGGCCCCAAAGTGACAGAAATTGGGATAACCAGAGGGGATGGCTATGATGTGAGGATCACATGTGTTCACCGAGTGTTAATGCTTTGCTTCGGTACTTTATTAAAAGGAGTACCTTAATTACCAGTAGTTTCCCTTGAGGCCCTGCTGCAAACAGGCTGGTAGGACAAAAGATATCGTGCAAGTTTCTCATTGCGAGCACGTACGACTATATATGGAACACATGCCTATGATTGTTTAGTACTAGGATGCTTTATCATTATTTATCTGTAATTGCCCATGTCTCACTGATTTCATGAATTATCTTATCCATGCAACGCCCATACATCCATCCCTATGCCTACAGTATTTAGTCCTACTGTTTCCTATTGCTACTATTACCGCTTTTATTTTACTACTGCTGTTACTGTTTCACTACTATCACCACTATAAAACTGTTGCTACTGATAAATCACTGCGAGCAAGTCTGTTTCCAGGTGCAGCTGAATTGACAACTCATCTGTTAAGGCTTATAAATATCCTTTGGCTCCCCTTGTGTCGAATCAATAAATTTGGGCTTTACTTCCCTCGAAGACTGTTGCGATCCCCTATACTTGTGGGTCATCAGCAGCCGACGCATCAAGTCAGCGCCGGGCCACGCTAAGCTCTATAGGTCGCACCCGCGTCGATGGAGAGGGGCGGCCAAGAGGACGTGCTTCTCAGTTAAACAACGTTCCCCCGGGTGAAAGAAACACTCTGATGAGGAACTTAGATGTGTCCTTCGTGTCAGTTGATGCTGGAGGAAACATAATACCAAAAACACCACATGCAGCAATTGTACCAGCTCAAACCTATCTGTTGGCCACTCAGCCAACGACCCACGAGCGGCTATGCATCGCTCCACCCTCGCATGCCTCGGGTTAGTAGGTGCAACACTAGCCAACAAGGAAGTGGTCCCACAACCCAACTGATCACCACGCCATCGCAACAGCCCTGATACGCCCATTTTGCATCACTATTTTTGTATGTTTGATGATTATTGGGGAATTCACTGCCGGAGTCAGGATTCTGTTGGAAAAAGGACTGTCAAGATACAATATTTCCGAAGATCAGAAATTATCAGAAAATACCCAGAAGTTCCTAGAGAGAATTCCTTATTTGACACTATGTTAAAATGTGGTTCCTTATTTGACACTGAGCAACTTTTTCTTCCCTATATAACTGTATGCTTAAAATTTGTTCCTCATATGACATTCTGTCCAATTTTACCACTAACGGTGTTAAATAACATATGAAAAAACGTTGTTGCCCCTGGTCCATTGTCTTACAAAACTGTTTCGACTTTCAGCAACAACAGCCCATTAGTACAGCGATGGAAGCTCAAAAAAAAGTCCTTTGTGAGTAGGCTGCGGCCAGGTTTTTAACTTCCGTGAGCAGCAACGTCGCCTTGTCTTCAGTTTCTTCGAGCTACGCATTATTAAAGCTAGACTGAAGTTCGTTTAAAAAAAAAGATAGACTGAAGTTACAAGCGAGCTCTTTGAGCTCATGTGTAGTCATATACGTATGCATGTAAATGACATGTTATTGTGACATAAGCATGATGTTTGTTAGACTGTATATATTGTATTTACGTAAGACCTAACTATAACTTGTACCAAACTCTAATTGACCTGAGAGCCTATATAAACACAGGAACACCACGGTCTTTTCCGTGTATGGCTTCCTCCCAATACCTATCTACAATGTTGCTTTAGGCGTATGGAAGTTAATTTGGAAAGTTAGAACCAGACTTATGTTAGGAATAGATTCCTGTTCAGCAAGGTGACTGCGCTTAGTCATACAGCAAAAACTCTTCTAATCTCGTTTTCTATATACGATTGTTGAATCAGGCGGACATGCCAACTTGTGGACGCGACGCCGCTAAACCTAGTATAGAGGTGGTGGTTAATCTCGTTCTCACGTAAGATACTCACTTGTATAGTAGGGGTAATTTGGTCACTCAAATAAAAACTTGACATGCCTAATCAGTATTTGGACGGAATATGCTAACAGAATGGACAAATTTTAAAGCTAGTGTCAAATAGGGAAGAAAAAACTCTTCGATGTCAAATAAGGAATCATATTTTAATATAGTAACAAATAAGGAATTCTGTCAAGTTCCTATTTGGTCAGAAGACGGAAGTAGCCAGAAGGAGAGGGCGAGGTGAGCCACCAGGGGCCCACACCACCCCTTGGCGCGGGCTAGGCCTAGGCCGCGCTGCCAGGTGGTGTGGCCGCCCTGGTCCACCTCTGGCATCGCCCCTTTGCGTATATCGTCTCCCCGAAAACCTAAGACCGAGGGGGGATCACAGATAGACTCTGCCGCCTCTGCGGGGCGGAAAACACACACAAAGAGAAAGCTCTCTGGCAGGCAAAAATCTGCCAGGGAAATTCCTTCCTGGAGGGGGGAAATCATCGCCATCGTCACCATCATCGAGCTGGGCTTCATATGGATCATCATCATCACCAGCACCTTCATCATCGTCATCACCATGCCGTCCCGCTGTAACATTTTGGGGTGAATCTTGTCCAGTTCATAGGGGAAACTTTCCCGGTGTTGATTACTCTTGTAGTTAATGCTATTGAGTGAAACCGTTAAATTAAGGTTTATGTCCAGATTATTATTTATCATTATTTCACCTCTGATCATGATCCATATGATGTCTTGTGAGTAGTTCATTTAGTTCTTGAGGACATGGGAGAAGTCAAGATATTAGTAGTGGAACTATATTGAGTAATATTTAATGGTCTGATATATATATGTGTTGTGGTGCTATTTTACTAGTGGTGTCATGTGAACATCGACTACATGATACTTCACCTTTATGGGCCTAGTGGAATGCATTGTGTATTTGTCTACTAATTGTGGGGTTGCCGGAGCGACAGAAACCTAAACCCCTATTAGGAAACCATTGCACCAGGGAGTGTAGGATCTCGGAGTTTAAGGCTGTGGTTAGATTTATCTTAATTACTTTCTTATAGTTGCGGATGCTTGCAAGGGGTATAATCATAAGTATGTATTAGTCCAAGTTGGGGTAGTGCATTAGCATAGGTTCACCCCCATAACACCTATCAAATCAATGAAGATTATTCAGCTGTATGAAGCGAAACCACTTGATGAGATTCCCGTGTGTCCTCAGGGTCGTTTGGTAATCATAAGTAACACAACTGGCTTGTCCTTTGCTCTAGAAAGGATTGGGCCGCTCGCAACAATTATTACTATTGTCTTTTATTTACTCGTACTTTATTTATCTACATTATCAAATACCTCCAAAAACCCGTTTGCTAGTATTTGCAGTGATACCTTGATCAAAACCGCTTGTCAACACCTTCTGCTACTCGTTGGGTTTGATACTCTTATTTATCGAAAGTACTACGATACACCCCCTATACTTTTGGGTCATCAAGCCCTCAGCATGAAGTGGCAACCCAAAGGTCCAGACCACCGCAGCCAGCACAGAACAACTCGTGCAAAGGGGATGCCAGAAACCATATCACACAACAATGAGTCGACAGAGATCTCGATATGAGCACGCCAAGCGCAACTACGAGGATGAAGACGTCGAGATGGGTGATGGCTGCTTTACCCATCGGGTTCGCAGGACTCAAGTATCCAAAGGTTTCAAGCTACCCCATGATCACCAAAAATATGACGGATTTCAGGAACCCGAATCATGGCTAGCCGACTACGTGCAAGCTGTCAAGATACTAGGAGGGACGAAAGCAACATCGATGCAAAGTCTGCAGTTGCACCTTAGCGGAGCCTCCAGATCGTGGCTCAGGAAGCTGATACGTAGCAAACGTATCTAGAATTTTTGATGCTCCATGCTTGTTTTACAACAATTGCTTTATGTTTTGTTTACACTTCGTGGTGTTTTTATGCATTTTCTGGAAATAACCTATTAACAAGATGCCACAGTGTCAGTTCTTGTTTTCCGATGTTTTTCTATTCCAGGTTTTTACTGAAGGAAATATTCTCAGAATTGGACGAAACAAAAGCCGAAGTTCCTATTTTGCTGACACGAAGACGGAGTCCAAAGGAGAGACGGAGACGGGCATCGAGCCGACCACACCAGGTGGTGGCCCGGCCTAGCCCCTGGCTGCGCCACCCCATGGTGTGGGCCCCTCGGGCGTCCACCGACCTCGCCCTTCTGCCTATAAATTCACTTCATCGGGAAAACCCTAAAGGCCCGAGCCTCCATCCACAAAAAGTACTGTAAGCCGCCACCATCGTCGACCCTAGTTTGGGAGGGTCCAGAAGCTCTTCCCGGCACCCTGTCGGAGAGGCGAATCATCACCGGAGGCCTTCTTCATCGCCATGCCTGACTCCGGAGTGATGCGTGAGTAGTTCACCTTTGGACTACGGGTCCATAGCAGTAGCTAGATGGTTGTCTTCTCCTATTTGCGCCTCCATGTTAGATCTTGTGAGCTGCCTATCATGATCAAGATCATCTTATTGTAATGCTACATATTGTGTTTGTTGGGATCCAATGAATATTGAGTACTATGTCAAGTTGATTATTGATTTATCATGTCTATGTTATTTGTGATCTTGCATGCTCTCCGTTGTTAGTAGATGTTTTGGCCAAGTAGATGCTAGTGACTCCAAGAGGGAGTATTTATGCTCGATAGTGGGTTCATGTCTCTAGTAATCTGGGAGAGTGACAATAACTTCTAAGGTTGTAGATGTGCTATTGCTACTAGGGAGAAAACAACAATCTTTTGTTCAAGGATAATTGTATTGTTTATATTACACACTTTGCTTAAGGCGATAATCTGTTGTTTACAGCTTAATACCCAAAGGTTGTTCGGATGATATTCGATGCAGTTGGATTACGGTCTATGTATTATGTTGTAATGCCCAAATGAATCTCATAGTGATCTTCATGCCATGTATATGCATTGTTATGCATTCTCTATTTTGTCAATTGTCCAACTGTAATTTGTTCACCTAACATGTTATTTATCTTTATGGAGAGACACTTCTAGTGAACTGTGGACCCCGGTCCATTCTTTTATATCGATAATACCATCTACTGCAAACATTGTTTACTTTCTGCAAATACTATTTCATTCACTGCAAACAAACATCTCTTTCCACACTCTACGTTTAATCCTTTGTTTTCAGCAAAACCAGTGAGATTGACAACCTCACTGTAAGTTGGGGTAAAGTATTTTGGTTGTGTTGTGTGCAGGTTTCACATTGTTCACTGACACCGGTAGTGCACCCTACCACAAGTCAGCTAGCAGCAATCTTCAGAAGTGATTTCTTTCTCCTACTAGTCGATTAAACTTTGGTTTCATACTAAGGGAAAACTTACTGTTGTGCTCATCATACCTTCCTCTTGGGGTTTCCCAACGGGTCCTGTGAGACATCAGAAGCTACCAGATGAATCCATCGGTAGCTAGGATGATCTCGCAAACCAGTTTATTCGTAACTTTAGATCCACATACAAGCGACCTGCATCTACAATGATAAGGGCCTGCACGCCAAAATCTGGCAAATCCACGCATTCTTACATACAACGCTGGAATGTCATTAAAAATTTAATTAGCTAAAAATATTTCTGTCGGGGGAGCAATCGATGCCTTCAGCAACAGATTGCGCAACCAGGATTTCATCGAGGAGTTGGGACGGGCCAACCCAAAAACAGTTTCTCAGCTAATGGACATCGCCAACAGATGGGCGGACGGTGAAAACGCTTTTCATAATAAGCGAACTTGTTCTCCCAAAGATGATCGCTCTAGGCATTACGATAATCAAAGACGTAAATACGCAATTCTGATTGATACGGGGGACCAGTCAGGTGGTTGCTGGCTTCAAGAGTAACAATAATCAAGGGGATGAGTACCGCAGCGGGGGTATCACAGCGACAATCGAGACACGCCCGACTCTAGCAAACTGACATTTTGGCGTAGGCCCCCGCGAGATTTTAACCAGTCACTAGAGGAAATACTGAATGGACCTTGCAATATGCACTATTACACAGCGACAATCGAGACACGCCCGACTCTAGCAAACTGATTTACGCTCGCACTTTGAGAGCAATAAATATCTCACTAACCAATGTTCAAAAATAAATCACATCATGTAAGAACAAATGAAAGTTGAAAATTAAGCATGTAAGTGCTTGTGTAGTTTGGAACTTTTCTTTCTTTCTCTCTTTCTTTTGAACTAGAGAAACTGAAAGTAAAAAAAGGGAGTATACATGCCAAGACTTTGTTACTAATAGAGAAAATAATTTTTTGATTATGCAACTAATGTCCAACGGTAGTGAAAACAAGTACTCCCCCCGATCGGAAATAAGTATTGGTGGCTTAGTACAAACTTTGTACTAAGTTAGTACAAAATTGCCTATACTTATTTCCGATCGGAGGGAGTATGATTTTACATGTTTGGCCTCTTACAAGTTGGATGTCTCATGCCCCGTAGTCAATGGTACCTACACCTCATGCTACTCAACTTAGAATTACCATAGATCTTCATCGTATGCATATTGTTTTAACCAAGTGCTCACAAAGGGGTACCTCCGTGCCTCCTGTACAAAGTGCCCTTAGAGATTTGGGGAATCTTTTCAAATGCCATATATACCAAGACGACAGTACAACAGACAAATATACTCCTCTTGCAATACTAAATGAATAGTACTTTTAACTTATGAAAGATGATTGAGGATGTCCATGCTGAAACTTCCACCATGATTATGCATGGCTTTGGTTGGCGACCCAATATTCTTCTCTAACATATATGCACACTCGAATATTTTACATGATAACCCACTTTATTTCGCATTGATGGACATGCATAACTAAAGGTTCATGACAACAACTTAATATGGTGCAATATTGAAAGTCTTGTTACATGACATCATGGTTTAACTTAACACCAACTCATAAATTGTCAAACATATAACTTACATAATGATAATCACAATAGTCTTTGATGCACTTTCCCATGAGCTTTAAATTGCATAATAAAAATAAGTATAATTTTGAATGCAAAGGCATGGCATATATACTATACTTGGAATAGCATTTTTCTACATAGGTAGGTATGGTGGAGATTTCATGGAGAAGTTTGGCTCGAGGTTTATGGATACAATAAGTATTTGCTTGTGTGCTTCATTCTTTTTATTTTCTTTGGCCATTGGAAAGTTGTTATATAGTCAAGCATGCATAGTGTCCATAATGCTACACAATTATAAATAAAAAAATTAACTCATAGTTAACCATCAATGCTCAAATAAGAGATATCACTAAATACGGCACTAGCAAATTGCCATTCAATCAAAGCACATGAAACATAGAACCATATGCGCTACTTGTGTTGCTATTTTTATTTCCCTTTCCCTCCAAACTTAACTTTATTTTTAATCTGGTAGCTCATTCATATTTATTAAGCATACCTTCAGGTGGTGGTATTCAAAACAAAAATGCAAAAAAAAAACTAAATATATACGCTCCAAGTTTATGCAAAAGTAGAATGGAGCTCAAAAATGAAGTTGGAAGGAGTGCAAACCGAGAGTTTGATATGTCCAGTCGGGTGACATGGGGCACCCCCAAGCTTATGGTGTTGACCATTACTTATATGACTCCTTGTTCGATGATCCTTCCTTCCCTGTGAAAAAACTTCACCACGAAACTATTTCCCATCTCTTTTCTGCGTGGATGACATTAGTGGGCATAAAAGATTAATATGCATGCTGCTATAAAACCTCCAAATAAAATTTGGTATATGATGTACAAAGAGTGTATTTAGTTTCTAACATTCATAAAATACAAGACTCATAGAAAATTAAATTGAGGCTCAAAAGAATGCTTAAAACAACAAAAGTCAGAATCTGTCCAAAAAACAGCAGTAGCATAACGAATTTTATTTTGCCCCCTTAAACATGTAAGGAATATTTGCTGATTTTTGTGCTTGTAGAGTATGAAAAGTTGCAGCTTCAGGAAATGTTTTGTGATTTTAGGAGCTACCAAAAAATCAGAAAAAGTCACGCACTAAACAGTACCGTGCATATTTTAGGAACTCCCCATACATATTACAAATTAAAAATATCCAAGATGGATAAAACTTGACACTTTATTACTAGCTATAGTAAACAAACTAAAAATAACTATCTTGCAAGGACACAAAAACAAAACTTCAAAAGAAATATTCTCTTGCAAGAGCAAAGAAAACATAAGCAAAACAAACATACCGGGTTACCTTCCGTAAAGCGCTTTTTTTATAGCCACATAGCTAGGGTTCGTACCTTATTTCTCCGTGATGGGCAAGTATCATTAGGACACTTGTGACTCTGAACCACAATATTCTTCCTTGGAAAATGTTCCATACACTTCTTGTGTGAGAACTAAACCTTGACATTTCCTTCTTTCTAATCAATGACCGCACCTGTTATTCTCAAAAATGGTCTACCAAGGATTATAGAACTAGAGGTCTTGCTCCCCATGTCCATAATAATAAAATCAATAGGGACAAATGTCATATGTAGTTCAATCATAATATTATCAATTCTACCTAATGCATGCTTGGTAGAATCATTAGCAAGTAAGAGATCAATATCACACTTTTCCATTTTCTTATCAAGATCAAGCAAGTCATATAATTCTTTAGATAGGACGCAAACAACTGAGCCTAAATCTAATATAGCATGATGTGATTCTCTTCCAATAGTAACTAGTATTTTGGGGATCCAAACATCCTCAAGCTTTGGTGGTATCATAGCTTTGTTATTATATCTTTCTATCTTTTCGTTGATAACATGATTAGCTAAGTATGAACCAAATCTTGTTTGATAAAAATTAAAATATAGATCATTAGTAAAGTTTTACAAGGGATTCATGAGTTCATTCAAACTACACTTATCAAGATCTAGTAGAGGTTCAGTAATTTTATCACTGAGCATTTTAACTTCCTCTACTTGTTTCTCTTCTACTACCATATGGATTCTTCTTCTTCATCCATCATGTTTAATGCTTACCAAGATCTATCTATTATGTGTTGCACATATTTAATAGTCTCTTCATGAGATTTTTGGGCATGCATATGATTATTAAAAGCAATTATTTCCTTAGTTAAGTGATCTACCTTGTCATTCAATGCATCAAACTTTTCAAACTTACCAATAAATTCTTTATTGAGCTCTTTTTGAGTAGATATAAAGAATCTAATAGTAGTTTCTATATCATTTGAAATATTGTTACCACTAGTGTATTTGTTAGGATCATATGGGGATTAACATAAGAATTGTTGTAGTTGTTACTATACCCATTGTTTCCAAAGTTCTTAATATAGAAGATATCTATATTTTTAGCATGGTTTTCAACAAGATCTTGCAGTGGTACATTATTAATATTTTCTTAGATATGTAGGAATATGTGGTATCAACTTTAGCGGTCAAGGAATCTACTTCCTCAACGAAGCTGACTTTTCTAGATGATGAAGGCGCCCTGTCAGTATGCCATTGGTTAAAGTTTTGTAGCATGTTTTCTAAAAATAGCTTTATTTCTAGATTCAATTTGTCAGGAATGCACCTCTAGCAGCAGAATCTAGCATACTTCTAGACATGTAGTTTAAACCATTATAGAAAGAGTGCAAAATAGTCCATTCATTAACTCCATGAGGGGCAAGTTCTTAGCATGATTAAGTCTTTCCCAAGTTGTAGCTACATGTTCATTATGATTTTGCTTGAAAGAGGGTATGCTATTTATATTTTGCATGATTTTAAGAGGAGGATAGTACTTTTTAATGAAAGATTCTTTAAGATTTTCCAAGAGTTGGTACTACCATTAGACAATGACAATATCAATAACCAATCTTTAGCTTTTCCTCTTAGTGAGAATGGGAATAATTTAAGCTTAACAATATCATTTTCCACATTCTTGATTGTTTACATATCTCATATCTCAAAAAAGTCATGTGAATGTATAGACGCATCTTCACTAGCACTACCACCAAATTGTTCTTTAGTAATGATATTAAGTAGCCCAAGATTAACTTCAAAAGAATCAGCTTTTATTTTAGGAGATGTGATAGGATTAGCAATGAATTGAGCATTAGGAACATTGGTGAAGTCACATTGTTTAGTAGTTTGATCTCCCATATTGCAATAAAAGTAAAACTACAATAATTTTTATGGATTTTTGTGTATACGAAAAGTAAAGACAAAACTGAAAGTAAATAACTAAAACATAAAGAACTAAAAATACAAAAACAAAACAAAGAGAAATACTTTGCAAATCTAAAAGGACAAGAAAAACTCACATTGGTGCACCCTCGCCAAGCTTGGGAAATTGCAAGGTGCCAGAAGAAGTCTTGCTGCGACAAATAATGTCTTCCACCCGTGGAAAATGCAGTTGTGATGTTGCTTACTTGTTCCCTGGCAATGGTGCTAGAAAATGTCTTGATGACACTAAGCAAGTGTGCCAATTTATTGGGACTCCAAGTGCAGAGTGTTGTGGTAAGAGAATTTTCCCCACAAGGGTAACTCAGGTTTAATATAGAACTCTTGGGAAAAAGGTGAAGCTTCTTCAGGCCTTGTCCAGCAACTTACAAGCAAGTTTCTTTGTCTTGTGCCCCCAACTCCACCGTGTGGTTGTCAAGCACAAGGCTTCAGTATTAGTAAAATGAAATAAAATAACAATAAGTAAAAATACAAGAACGTAAACTAAAACTAGAATGTAAAGTAAAACATATAGTAAAGATGTTTTTTGGGTTTTGGTTGTAGTTGCAAAAAGTAAATATATTTTTGGTATTTTCGAATTTAATTAGTGCAGAAAGTATAAAACCAATTAAAAGCAACTAAAAGGTGTTTCTTATGATTAAAAATGGACCGGGGTTCATGGGTTCACTTGTCTACTCTCTCATAAAGGTGTGGTCGCATTAAGAACAAGATAAATAACTTAATATTGATGAGATTTTATTATGTGCCTTGATAGGCATTCATATGGGCATCACGTCCTAACATAAAGATGATATTACACATCTTACTTATGCTCAACTAGAAAGGGATTGCCGGAGTCGCTGACAGCTGTCTCTCTTTGACTCCATTGACACTATCTCCTTTGTCACTAATGAGGGTTAACTCCGCAAATTTCCTAGATGAAGGACATAGGATCGGGGGAAGAGGGCGTCAGATGAACTCAAAGGTAAAGACTCAGACAAACAAGGCAAAACTTGGTGCATGTTTGGGAATAAGCAAGTAGTCAATTGGCTCTATCTCAATTTGTCCCTGGTCGGCCTCTCCTGGCCCCTATTTATAGGTGGCCAGGTCTCGAGGAACCAGTCGGTTCAATTTAGATTACAATGCGGATTACAATATGATCTCATATTTCGACTATGACTATACTTGGGCCTACCTTTCATGGGCTACTACCCGAACAGGCCCCAGGGGTACTAAGATAACGGGCCTTGATAGTTATACACTTATCAGTCACCATGATAAAGAGGGAGTAGTTCATCCCTGGTATATGATATTGTGGAAGTAACTTGTATCAATCTATCTATTTTGCTTCACTAATTAGAGTCACATGAGTTTCCTATCATGAATGTGACCATATTATTATTACCCTTATGGTGGATATTTTGTTATATAAATTTTAGGTGTTGTCATGGTTTTACCTTCTCGTTGATTGCCTCACCAGGGATAAATGAATGCTTGTTCTTTATGTCATCTAGTGACTGAAAAGATGGTATTGTTTGCCCAAAGGTAGTGTAGTTGTGTTTAACATCATGTCATAGTTCTTAAGGTAATACTTCGTTAATTCTTAAATATATCCTGAGGAGTTTTCCCTTCCTGTAGGGTACTAGAGGGTTGTGTTGCATCAACTCTATGCTTGAACGTGATGCCCATATCTATGCTTATCAATAACTTCCTTTTTGTTTACATACTCTTAACTTGTCATATGATGCATTTGTGAGACAAAAATCACGTGAAACCATGATCCACATCCACTTTGAGCCATAGGAAACACCTTCTAGACTAGTTTATTTGCTATTCAGTTGTTTCCTTTACTTATGATTTTATTAAGTTCAGTTTTGTATTTCTTACATTTTGTGAGTGCCTGACAAACACTCCAGGGAGTTGGGAACACAAAGCTGTTGTTTTCTATAACAGTTTGCTTGAAAGGGGAAAGAAGAGATCCACCATTTTTCCCTGAGAGATCAATATAAACCCTGGAGTCACCCTTGTGGGGAAAACTACACTTGATGCATCGCTCTACGCTAGGAGCCCCAACTAAGTGGTAATTCAAAGAGTAGAATTGTTGCAATCAGAGCGACATCTGGATCATATGTTGAAGGAGCGATTGGCTTCCCTTAACAAGCTAGAGGGGCCAAACCGCCGTTTGTGTGGCGTTAGGGTCCTAATAAGTCATGAATTTGAAGATTGTGAGTTGCGACAATAAGTTCGTCAGGCTTAGGTGTCGGTGTTGCCGCTCTACTAATGAGGTGTTTACCTATGGGGTACCCTTTGACATAGATGGGGGGCCGGTGCTAGGATATACTCTCAGCACCGTGCGCTGGACCTAGTGGGCATGTCACATCTTGGGGGGGGGGGGGGGGGTCTAGCTAAAAGACATTGCCACAAACTCCCTTTTTCTATACTAGTGACCACTAGCTGCAACTAGGTGAGATTGTGACATGTGAGTAAAAGTGTACCACCTATGCAGAGTAAACCTATTTGAATATCCATGTCCACAGTCATGGACGACACATGAATCTTTCTTGACATACATAAACGTATTTTGCTATTTTCCTATTTGCCTCTATCCCTATGCTGAAATCCTATGGAATATGTGAGTTGTCGAGGCTAATCACACTAATGAAAAATATTACATTGAATCTTAAACATGATTTCGTTTGAAACAACTTTTGTAAAATCTAGTGTCACATTACAAATAAAATTGGCTTTTATGCAAAAGAACCACACAACCTCCTTTTGAAGCCTCATGTGGACATTATAGGTCGTGCACGAGGGGGTGTTGTTGAGTACCTCTTGCATGGGGGTTTTGTTAAGTACATTATGTACGCATGACAATACTTTTTGCTAATACTTCAGAGTACTACAAAGATGTCTAGGGCGAATACGTTGACTTAGGAGTGACGTCTCGTGGACTATATCGATTCTCTATGGCTGAGATGGAGTCACTTCGCGTTTTATTTATCCAGTGTGCTCTCTGATTGCAATAAATGTCACAAGACATTGATATTCAAACTTTGCAATAACTAATTACCTTTTGAATGTTCTACAATGGTATTAGTTTTGTTGTGTCATCAATTTGATTTTGGGATTGATGCACAAACACAGGGGTCTGGAAGTTAATTTTAGGTCATCACAAGAAACAATTGTCTTGTGGCCCTAGCTTAACCGCGGTGTTTGAGAGGCACAAACGATACGATGTGTAAGTAGAATATAATTACTTATGCAAATTAAAGTACAAAGTTAACGCAAATGCAATGGTGAAAATAAAAGTACAGTTGTGGTGGTAGTACATATACAAACTAGCTATACAAGTGAAGTAAGGAGCTTTTGTATTTTTGAAGTTAATTAAAACTAAAAATAAAAGTGCACAAAAGTAAAATAAAATATGCTTTTTATATGTCGAAAATTGGACCGGGTTTCACCGGTTCGCTTGACTAATCTCTTATAAACATGGTGGCACAAATATAGCTTCAAAATAACAGCATTGCAACTTTAAGATAGTGTTTGATTGACATTCATATGGGTATCACGTCCGAGTGCGGCTAAATGTAGCTCAGGCTATATATAGCTCATTTTTTCAAAATTAAGAAACAACAGTTTGTACTTTCCAAAAAATCTAAACAGAAATCTATATGTATACAAAGATTTTTTCTGCCAGTGTACACAAAAAAATCAATGTGAAATAACATGTATTTTGGAATGTGTAAAATTGATAAAATTATAGATCTAAAGTAGTGAAGAGGGTAACTTTTCAAATCTAAAAAAATATGTGTTAGATTTTGTTATTTTTGTGTAGCCTAGAATACTAAGTATTTTGATTTAAGACTTTGTAGATTCATAAAATACGCCAATGAATATCTACAATTATTTTCAGAATTTATGCAATTTCGAATTGTTGTTTTTGATTTTTGTGTGTGGAAAAACCCGGGCTATATTTTGAGCTTCCGTATCACGTCCTAACAATAAGAAAATGCAACACATCTAGTTTCTTTGTAGAAATAACTCCACAAAGAAAGATTAAGTAAAGAGTAAAAATACAACGGAGGCCACTTAACTTGTGCGTATAAATAAGTTTGGTCATTGTACTTATAAAAGTTGAATTTACGGTCACTAAAAACGCAATGCAGGCTCATGTACCATGACTGCAGGCGGTATAGGTAGGTATTTGATGACGTGGCAAGACTTTAACTAGTCACACCGGTGACTTAGATGATGACCATAAACGGGAGGATGGTTTGGCAAAATCGCCAACAGCACGACGACGGGAGACTATAGCTGATGACGGTGGCCTCCTGAGGCGAACGGCGCTTGACGACCTCCCCTGGATCATCCTCCGTCGCGTCGGCTCCACCCTCCGGCCACCGCTAGCTTCCGCGCTATCCGCCGCATCTGCTGCATCCTCCACCCTCCGGCCTGCGCGCGCGTCAGAGCAAGAACCTGACCAAGAGATGCAGCAGCGAGTCGTGCTTGCGCCCTCCCGGCAAAGCAGCAGCAGAAACACTGTGGGCTGTGGCCTCAAGCATCACGGCCTCAAGGCAAAGCAGCAGCAGGAACGCAGAATGCTCCGCACGACCGCACGCAGCTGTAGCTTTGTGGCCTTGTTTTTGCCTGTGCGCGTACACGCAGACGCGCCGCGCTGCGTGGCCCGCCGGTCGCCGGCGCGCATGCTACGGAGGCAGGAGCCCTGCTGGCCATGGTGACCCTGCTCGACGGTACATCCGCAGGCTCTCTGCAGCGTCATCCTCTTTTGATTTCGGAAACTGTAACATGCTAACGCTATGGCATTTTTAGTTTGTTCTTGCATTGCATTGATCTCTGTATTCTCTGAAAATTGAAAATTTTCTTGTTAATTATGCCATAATATTTCTCGGAAATCCCATTAAAAAAATTGAGATGTTAAATCTCAAATTATAACATGCTAATTATGCCATGATATTTTCAGTCTGCAAACTCGTCTCGTCCCTAGTTATGGCATTTTGAGTTTGCGGCCGGGCATGGACTGCTCAAGCACGAACCCGCACAAATGGCTGATTGGTGCTTGTCAACATGGACTGATGAGCGATGTTGGTGTGTCGCCCCGCTGACCTCTTGGCGACGCTCTGCCGCGCTCCCAACATTTTTGAAAGGAAAAAGGGGCAAAAGCTTTGCCTCATTTATTAATTATGAAGAAGTTTAGAGTTTGTTATAAATTAAGGCAAAAGCCCGGCAAACCATAAAAATTACTCTCACGGCATCAAGGACCTCAAGTGCTTAGCACCCGCCAAGCTCCAAAGAGCAGCCTCTCCTTTAATTTTATCAACAACGACATTTGGCAAGGAGGAGATCTTCCGAAAGACTCTCGCGTTGCACTAACCAAATCTCTCTCGATGCAAGCATGATGAGGGAAGCGACGCTCCCAACATGGTCCTCAACGGTGTCACATTGAACGGATACGAACTCGCCGTGGACTACAAGTTCCACGATCTCCAATGTATTTTACTCTTGAGTAAAAACAGAATACGGGTTTACCCGTGAGGCCGTGAGAGCTATGCTCAAACTAGTAACAGACCCAGCTCCAGTGGAACATTTCGACCGAGGCGTCCTCTCCGGTGCGGCCGATGTCGTTACCCGTATACGCGCCACAAAAATCCAGCCAGGGGTGGTCTTCGGTGCATCATGTCTCAGAAACACCTGGTCAGGTTGTGGGTCCGTCTAATTAAATGTGCGCACATGCGTTCATGACTGTTTCATAATCGACATACGGCCATAAAAAAATTGGACCGGCGAGTGAACCGGCGAGGTGACTGGCTCACTGGTTCACTGGTCCAACCAGTGGCTCAGCTGGTTTAATAGTGATAAAAAACCGTCAAATTTAATAAATAATTATGTTAATTTCAGAAAAATTTAGCAGCAAACCATATATTTTGTGTTTACTTTCACAGTATATCACAAACTAAATTTAGTAGAGGAGGTATTAGGCCTTATACGAGCTATTTGGAGCAATGTTCTAGGTTTTAGAATCATATTCTCGTGAAAAGATATTATTTTTATGCATTTTTTTTGGTTTTTTGTTTGTTGGACCAATGACTCTTAAAAAACCGGAGAGGGCGTCGGTTTAGGTTTTTTCTGGTCGGACCACCGAACCAGTCCGGTTTTTAAAACTATGATACGGGGGATATACGTCAATAGATAGGCTCATGTGCAAAGGTGTGACATGTAGCGATTGGTCTAGCTGGCGGGATCATCTGGACCAGGCTTCAAAATGAATTTTCATGTTCTTTTTCAAAATATGAATATAAATATGTATAAGGTATACACATTGTATAAAAATAATTAACGTGATTCTATACAAGAATATCCTAAATTGGCGCTTTTTTCTTTATCATTTTCCCATATCATATTTCCGTGTACAAGACAACCACTTACGACATCTTTCCATCAATAAGGAAGAGGATGGTCAGAATATTACATGACAATACAAGGTGAACACCGCGGCCAGCCAACTTGTTATATTTAATGAACGTATGCTCTAAATAGTTAAACCGAAAGTTCGAACTGATGGAAAGGGCTAGACAAAGTATTTTAACACCCCGTCACGTTTAGGCTGAGACGTGGGATCGAGGTTAGATTGCAACTATTTTATATTAATAGTGCGTTGGGCAGGATTTGATCCTGACCTCATGAGAGGTCACAACTATTTTATGTTAATAGTGCGTTAAGTAAGATTTGATCCCGAGATCTTTTGGCTCTGATACCATATTGAGCATATGCTCTACCAGTTAAACCAAAAGTCCGAAATGGTGAAAAAGGCTAGACAACGTATTTTAACAATATTGGGTCTCACAGGGTCTTACGATATAATAACGAGCGCAGGTGCTGATCTAAGACATAGACCTAAAGGCTACATATCATGAGCTTTGAACCAAACTATAATGCAGATGGTAAGGGGAACTAGGCCCAACTAAACTAACACAAACTAAGCATCATCATTATAGTGCTCAAGTGCTTGTCGATCTCCAATCCATTCTCCCACGCCCATTAGGCTGTCACACGTTTCCAGCTAAGAACATGGTTGATTACAAGGAAAGCAACCGCGGGCGCGAGGAGACAAGGTTACTTTGGTGTGTGTGTGGAGGAGCAGGGGGTAGGGTGCAAAGCATGTACTAGCCACTGTGATCTCCCCGATGCGATCAATGGCAGCAAGATGGGTCCACTGACCATCGCCCTCCATGTCGAAGAGAATCTCGATGAAGTCCTCATCGCCGGTCGGGCTCGGTGGTGCAGCGGCAATGGAGAGGTCGCAAGAGCTGGGTGATGCGGCAGCAAGGCAGACTATCTCCTATAAAACTTCTCAAGCAAATGTAATCAACCGAGAAACCGATGCAATATGAATATAGGGGGGGGGGGGGGGGGGCTGTGCCCCCTCCTCCCCATGAAACTTTGGATTTTCCTTCCTTTTGCTACATTTCGCTCAAAGGGTTGAAGGGAGATAGTGCATCAAGTTATTCACAAGGGCCAACTTGATCCTTCTTGACCATCCTCCTCCATTGCCGCCAGCAATCTCGGCCATCTCCAAGGCTATTTTTGGAGCCATGCTCGGTGGAACGGTGATCGCATGAGGAGAGCTAGGAGAAGAAGCAGTGCAGTGTGAGTGTGCGATTGGGTGATGGAGGAGGAAGCTAAGTAGTGGAGACGGAGAGGTGGACGTAGTAGGAGGCCGAGAAATCGATCGGCGGCACCTGGCGAGAATACGAACAAATGCCCAAGCCCTTCCTCATCAGGTTTCTTTTGTGGAAACCAATGATGGCTAGCTGCTCTCATCATGCACATGTACTACCCATGGCCCATGACATATGTATGAAATGCACGTACCTATAAAATGCTCATCAAATATTTAAAGTTGTCTAGCTACATGGCTCTTCCGAGGTCCATCTTGTTGGTTGTGCACAACGCGAACAGAAGATGGTTGAAAAAATATATGTGTAAGCGCTGCACCCTCTCTTTCTCTATGCGGCGACTAATCTGGACGTGCTTTTTCTTATAGGAGAGAGTACGTACATGCATGTCAGAAATATGCCACCTCAGGATGACATATTAATTGCTAAATTCTAACATTCAGAATGATTTATCTACCGAGCCATTATCTGATGAGTGATCCGTTTTCACAACCAAGTTTGTCTCAGCGATAGCTTCAAAAGTAGATCTCATATTGTTACAGTTTAGCAATTATTTATCATGTCAGTTGCCAGATTACGTTACCATAATTGCCATATTAGAATTAAATAGCTAAAATAGTAGTTATATATAGTTATAGACGGTGTTCTACATGCCTTTAGACATCACAATGTTCTGCACAATTCACAAAACAGTCCTTGAAAAGTGTCTAACAATTAAGATCTGATATGGTTCAACAAGAAAATAGTAGTATGCATATTTACATTTATGTAGAATGACATACATAAACTTGATCAACAAGCTATTTTTAATCCGACAACTAACTGTCAGATAATTTGTCAAATATGTAATCTGGCAACATTTGACAAAGAATTTATTTAATCTGTAAACTAAGTAGTGCATAGTCCAGTAAATATGTGAAAAAATCTAGCAAATATCAACAAACAAGTTATTTTTTATTCGCGTGACTAAGAAATGATAATTTGATAAGTATGTGATAATAATCTGACAATTGGTGATGGATTTTTTTATTAAAATATGCGGATATGGACCAAACAGATAGTCCATTAGGTCAATGGTTTGCGAGATAAAGTTTTATAACAATTCAAAACTGATAGAATAGTTAATGATGCATGCATGCAAGAAAGATGTATAATGCCGCCATGCAACACGGGGGTTCACTTTGTGTGGCGCCGATAGGTAGTATGCTCTATTAGTTGGCATGCATGGAAGATGTTTGTGGTGCCGGCCGGCCGGCATGGCTTGGTTATTTTGCCTAAAAGCATGGTGTCCATCGCTGTTGCTTACGTATCTACACTACCCTCCGTTCCTAGATATAAGTTACTAGCACAATACCCGTGCGTTGCTACGGGTTGAGTTTTTTTTTTTAAATAGCTCATAGAGAATTAACTACTCAAAATTAGTTCTTGACCGGGATGAAATCCTCTTGTCAGGAAGCAACTCCCATTCAAGAGCTAGTGAAAGTGCTTTGCACTGGGAGAAACAAATAATGCTTCAGGAAACCATCATTCTTGTATTATTAAATGTTTTCGTGCATTGTAATGGAAGTGAAAGAATCAAATTTGGATCGTCAAATGTAGGCATAACGAAATTTTACCCCTCGACGGGTAAACAGTATATGTTGATACAATCATATAACCACTTGATGTACAAAAGAGGTAGATGTACTAACTTCTTCAAGGAGTGATATATGCAGGGTTTTCCATCGCAATTATATTTTGCATGATGTGTTCCATCTAAACTCACCGTTAGCACTAATTTGTTATAATCTATCTTTACTTTGTTCTGGCTGCATATTTGCATATTTCTATCTTTTTTGTATGCATTTCCCCCCCCCTTTTTTGGCTCTAATTCAACATATGTCTCAATCTTAATTTTTATGTTTTGCTTATAAGTTTCACCGTGTTTTTTTTTCAGTTTTTTTCCGTTTTTCTTCATTGGTTATATATGCATTTCGCTCTCTATCTCTTTCACTTTTTTGTTTCTTACATCCGTGACTTGAAATTACCACCCACAATGATTGCATGTATTGCATAATAATATAGTCAAGCGATGCCAAGCAATGCGAAAGAAAAGTTCAGAAAAATTCAGGAGAACAAGTGAGACGTAAGCGGGCTCAAGTCAGGTTTGATTAGACAATCTAAGAATATTGCCCAGCTTGAATTTCCATTTCTATTTAACGCAATAAATTAACTCAATGCAGATTTTATGCATAAAAATATTTAGTCTTCATATCAATTGGAACATGCAGATCAATAATTCATACTAACAAACCAACACTTCGCTTCTCTGCTTGGTATTAATTGCTTGTTAGCAAAATTTTATGACATTCTGAACGACTCTAAGTTATTGTATCTTCGTAGAATCATGTAAATTTTCAAACCAGAAAAACATTATGTAATGGCAAAGAGATATAAAGTGCATCCGAAATTCCATGTCTAAAAAAACATTGTATGAGACTTGCCTCACACAAAAATCGCATGGAGATTTATTTGATGGCCTGCTTTGTAGTTTAAAGGAAACAAAAAATATTATCATTAGGATACAACAATGTCGTGAAGAACAATAGCTTCTTTATTCCTCCAGAATGGAATATAGCCTGAAATTAAAAGTTTGGTGATGTCATATTTGCAAGCCGGTGCTACGAATAGAAACTTAGATTAACCTTTTATGATTGAGTGAAATGAAAATATTATTTTCAGACGTGTTCAATGGCAACTTCTTATTAGGAAACTGTTATAATTACAGAATCTCATCTAAATTTCCAGTACTTAGCATTCATATGGACACCTCCACAACAACGCCACATTCAGATCTTTCCTCTATTCGAACTCAAATACTCTCGCCTAGCCGTCATATTTAACAGGGTCCGTTCATCGAGCTAAATTGGTTAGTACCAAGTTAACTGTGGACTGTGGTAGTCCACACTCCACACAAGGTAACCAGCACGACCATACGCATGGCCCAGCGGGCAGCGGCAACACAAGCCATGAAAGCCGCAATGCTGATCACGCTCGTTCTGACCTCTCGAGTCTAGGTACACTTCGTTCTGAGCTTTTGAAATGTGAAAAACAGACTTCCTATGTATAAAAATTCAAGGCATACATATACCTTTGATTGCAGACACCTGATTTTCTGAAGCAAGGACTGTCCTGGATTCCATGGGAAGCCTCTCTAAACAGCCGCCGTGCTGGGCTTCACGCAAGGAAACACCCCGAGTTTTCCTGCTTTTTGTTAACTGTCGAACTCGAGCTGTGAAGTCTGAAACTCTCAACCAACGAATGTACTGTACCAAACTGAACATCTTATCTCCTTATGCGCATCAAGATGACCATCTTTTCTTGCCTCAGCCGGACGCGCCCCTACCAGTAGGTCGATATGTACACCTTCTCCTGTAGCACCCCGCGTCAATTCCGATCCTATGTGCCGCGCGATGTGCTCGTTGTTATCCTCCAGCGCGGACACGATCTTGGCATTCTGCGCGCGAGCTACTTATGCGGAGCTCTCGTATGCGCTGCCGCCTTTCTCCACACCTTAAAGCACATGAGGCAGATCTAAATTGTCAAATTTATCAGTCATATGAAGGTTGATGTCACTTTCAACAAATTCATAGTCAGACCCTTCATCCCCATCATCATATCAACCTTCATCATCATTGTATCTGACCACCAACGCACTGACCAACACACATCTGCTCACAGAATCAAATTGAAAGAGAGACAGAGGAGATGCCATGGGAGGAGCACATCCGGCGGAAGCTGGGGCTAGTCGTTCCCTGCCGCGCACAGGGGAGCTCCCGGGCGCTGTGTGGAGTGAAAGGGGCTTGGATCAGGGACTGGTGCCCGACGGGCTGAGCCAGCCGCGCCGATCCCCGTGCTCGCTGCACTCCCTCGTCGCAGGAGCTCGCCGACTCCTCCCGTGGCTCCCCTGTCAGCGACGTCCCCAGATGGCCAGACGCGGCCGGCTGGATTCTTAATTTTGTAAGGACTTTCGGTTGAATTAAGAGGGGCTAAAATGAAAAAAGCCACGCGAACGGACGGACGTATGTACCGATCGTACGAAAATAGAACTCTACGACACGGACGTACGAAAATAAACTGACGTACGAAAATAAACCGGTGGTTTTTTTACCTACCACGGTTTTGTGACCATCGCGTCCTCAAGCCGTATTATTAGTAGAGATATAATTTTTTGGACGAATATTAAATAACACACGTGGAGGAAAATTACACCGTGTTTGGGCGAGATTAGCCCTAGACAATTGATGTGAAAAAATTCTTATTTTTTTTTGAGATCCATCGGTAGGTATGTTGGGTAGCCCCTTAGGAAACTAGGAATCAACCCACTGTCCTTAAATTTTGTCTGTAATTTCTCACCGTAGCCTTATTTTTTATCTCCCGACGTCCGGTGGATAGAGGCCAAGAAGATAGGGCCGAGAGGAGTGGCACGGAGCTATGAATGTAAACGGATATGGTAATTTTCATACCAAATCCATCGCCGAATCCGTTTTTAAAAATCCACATATGATTATAGGAATCCGTCAAGTAATGATATCCGATTCCGAACTGAAAACCCCGGTATTGTATAGGATATGATATGCAAAATAGCGTCAAATATGGATTATCTAAAAATTAATTAGGATTATCCGATGGTTTTTTACTGAATAATCTGTTTTTTTTTTCAAAAAAGTTAAGATAATATAGCACAACTAGTAGTTAGTAAGTTTTTGAATAGTTTGATAATTATTCAACTCACTTATATATCACTTATATAGTCATTGTACCTTAGAAATTACAATTTTATTGGTTAGAATGCTCCTCAAACACGTGTGGATGGTAACTTAGGTCACGTGTGTACATTATTATTCATATTTTTATATTAATTTATTTGACATATATTACTCTTTGCTAATATGGATATATCTACGAGTAAAATGTGTCTAGATACATCTATATTAACAAAGAGTGATATGAGTCGAAGGGATTATATTTATTCCTTTTATCGTGTTACTATTGTTATTCTATGTATTTTTGGTTCTATGGTTATTCGAACTACTTATACGCATACCAATCCAGTTTGTTTTGTTTCCATCTTGAGTCCGTTTCATTTTCATTCTGAATCTGCGATCAGATATATCTGTTTCTGAATCCGCATCAGATTGTTATCCGCTCCGAATTCGACGAAAAACATAGTAGATGTTAGAGAATATGGTAAAGGCAAAATCCAATCCGATCCGTTTACGTCCCTACACGGAGCCCTTAGAACAACTCTAGTAGACCCTGCATCGCTCAGCCTGCAAATTTGTAGATAAATATGCCCACAGACATATTTTGCGGGTCGAAAATGCATCGCATAACAGATACACTAAAAACAACTATAATAAGCATATTCGAGTGGAGCCCCAAAATATTTTTTTCCATTCTGTCTTCTTCAACCTCCGTATATCCAACACATTCGACCGCGCCGTAGTCGCCCAGGGCCCCGCTGGCTCCAGAGCCCCTTCATCCTGCCCGCCTCAGTGCATCCCCGTCGAGCTTGCCCATGAGGTTCCGCAAGCTGCGGGCGAGGCGCATGTGGATATGGTGGGAGTCGACCTCACCAATGAGGCCCGTGGGCCACCTCCATGGATGGTGCAGCTGCCGCCCATCGCGATCGGCGACGCCCGACAAGCTACTCCCGACCGCGCCATGGAAGAACTTGATTTTTTTTGAAGGAATCGATCGGATCAACAAAGATTGACAAAAAATTGACAAAAGTTAAAGCTCCAAGGTAGAATATGGCCAGATTCCGGCGAGTCCAGTGCCGATCCGGTGACATTTGGGATGCAATTTCACTCTCGCGGGAGTGTTGACCGGCTTGTAGTCGCCATCATACTTAGTTCGGTTTGCCTTCCAAACTGCAGATATGAGAATCACGGGCGTGGCTTCACGATGCACTGCATTTTTTTTATAGGTTTGACCACTTTTGCACGATATATTTTGGCCTTCTTTTTTTTACCAAAACTGCAAAATCAAAATTTTTACAGGTGTAACCGTTTTTGAGGGGTCGGCTAGAGTTGCGCTTATGTTCCACCTCCCAACGCCAGGTGGAGGGAAGCCGGGACCGGGCCGAGGGAAGTGGCCATAGAGCAGCTGACGACATCGGATAAAAGGCGTTGTGGGGATGAGCAGATGACACAGAGAGAAGGTCGGCAAAACGATGACTGGCGGGCACTAAAGTTGGTGCATTTAGAGATCACAGAGCGAAGAACGCCACCACACCTAGGCCCGTCGATTTTTTTTTGAGGGTTTAAGGCCGCCTTTATTGAAATTCTAGAACAGGAGGAATACAAAAGCCTTCAGGGGGCTGGATCAGCCACAGGCGGCGACCAAGAGCATCACGAACTACACTTCTAGCGATGCTATGAGCCTCTTTATTAACCACTCTACTTTCAAAACAAAACTCTAAAGAAATAAATCTCGTCTTCGAAGAAAGGATCTCGTTGACGATATGAGCATACACTCCCATAGTGCCATCCTTCAAGTTTCTGATTATGTTGTTGCAGTCACTCGCAACCTGAACCCTTCGAACATTAATGTCCATAGCCAAATCCACGGCCTCGCGTACAGCCAGAGCTTCAAGCGTTTCAGCATCTGTTTTTCCCGGGAAGACCCTAGCGGACGCTCCCCTATATCTGCCATTCTCATCTCTAGCCACCGCCGCTACTGACCCACAGCCAGTATTCTTGCTCACGGCTGCATCGACGTTGATCTTGACAACACCCTCACTAGGTGGAGTCCATCTCTTCGTCCCCGCCTCCGCCGGAGTGGTCTTCTTCCCTACCGCCTGCACTCCCACTGGCTTCAGGTCAGCGAGAAAATTTTCTACAAACAGGTGGACAGATAGCGGACTTTGATAAACTTGCTCATGTATCGCTTTCCTTCGAGCATGCCAAATTGCCCATAGGGTCACAAAAACCCTAGTCTGGTCCTCCTGCTTTAGCGTCTCGGTCATGACAGCAAGCCATTTCCGAGCATCTCCCTCCTCACATCCAATCATATGTGCAGTAACCTCCTCGTCGACCAAAGACCAGACGCAGCGAGACGATGTGCACTCCATCAGAGCATGTTTCTAGGAGTCCGGCACCCCACATAACTGACACCTATCATTGTCAGCCATACCACGGCGATTGCGCACATCATTGGTTGGTATCGACTGCTTAGCCAAGCGCCATAGGAAAACTTTCACCTTTGACGGGACCTGTGTCCGCCAGAGCAATGACCACTGCTTCTCAATGAGCTCTCCGTTTGAGCCCGAGGCAACGTTGCCTAACCAAGCTTCTCGCTTCTCCCTTGTATTCACCAGCATGCGATATGCAGATCTTACCGAGAAGATCCCCTTCCGATCATAGTGCCATGACCAGAAATCATTCTGTCGCCTGCTACTCAATGGAATCTGCAAGATCAGCTCAACATCCATTGGCAGCATATACTCCCGCAGCTTTTCTTCCCGCCATACAGCCATTACTGGCTCAATGAACGCCGAAACCTGCGTAGGTGGATCCTCCTTCAGACAGGCCATAGGGTGTAGCTGTCCGTCTCTAGGAATCCACTGATCATTCCAAGGGTGCGTAGACTCACCCGTGCCAATCCTCTTGACTAGGCCCTGTTTCAGAACACCGAGGCCCGCATGAATAGCCCTCCAGACTTGAGACGGAGACGACCCCAGCTCCGCGTGGAGTACGTCCAGATTAGGAAAATATTTTGCCTTCAAAACCCTTGAGCTGAGAGAATTCGGGTTTTGCACCATGCGCCATCCTTGGCGGCCTAGGAGTGCCAGGTTAAACAACTCGATGTCCCTGAACCCTAGCCCCCCCCATGTGTTTGGGTTTGCACATCTCCCTCCATGAAACCCAACTCGGCTTGCGTTCCCCTTCGCGACAACCCCACCAAAACTTCCTCAGCATCGCATTGATATGCTGACACAACCCCCGAGGCAGGAGGAAACATGCCATCGAGAATATTGGCAAAGCTTGTGCAACAGATTTAATCAACACATCCTTACCCCCTGCCGATAGTAGTTTCTCCAGCCACCCTTGAATCTTGCTCCAAATTCTATCCTTGATATATTTGAAAGCACCACCTCTAGAACGCCCTACGTCCGAGGGCATCCCCAAATATTTCTCATTGAGGGTCTCATTCCGCACATCAAGTACCCCCATGACAGCATTTTTCACCCCGTTAGGACAGCCCTTGCTGAAAAAGATTGAGGACTTATCCCTATTTATCCTCTGACCTGATGCCAAGCAGTACATGTCTAAAACATCTTGCACTTTCCCCGCACTCATCGTATCCGCCTTGAAAAGCAACAGGCTGTCATCGGCAAAAAGGAGGTGACTAACCGCCGGAGCCGACGGCGCCACCTGTAGTCCATGGAGCTCTGATGAAACACTGTGATGTTTTAGAAGGCACGAGAGGCCCTCTGCTGCTAACAAGAACAGATATGGTGAGATTGGGTCGCCCTGTCTTACCCCTCGCGTTGGTAAGAATTCCTGCAACTTCCCTCCATTGAACAAGACCTGGAAGGACACCGTGGTGACAAGCCGCATCACCATCTGCACCCATACTCGATGAAAACCCAGCTTGAGCATCACAGCCTCAAGGTAGCTCCACTCTAGCCGGTCATAGGCTTTGTGCATATCTAGTTTCAGGGCACAAAACCTGTTCTTCTTCGCCCGATTCCGCTTCATGAAATGTAAATACTCATAAGCGGTAATGATGTTGTCAGTAATCAGCCTTCCTGGCACAAACGCTGACTGCTCCTCTGAAACGATGTCCGGTAGACACACCTTCAGCCTATTCGCCAAAACTTTAGATGCAATTTTATAAATCACATTGCATAAGCTTATCGGCCTGAATTGTCCCAACTCCTCTGGACTCGCCACTTTTGGGATAAGGACAATAAAAGTCTGGTTTATTTCTCTCAAGTCTTCTTCTCCCCGAAGAACCCGGAGAACCCGGAGAACGCCACCACACCTAGGCCCGTCGATGGGCAGGTTAGAGATGCTCCACTGAACAAGGCCCCCAATTTCGAGAGGCCCCCAATTTCGTGTAGCCCAGTAGTATAGTGTTTAACCTTTGTTGTTTATTCGTGCGGCCCAGGCCAGCAGCATCAGGCCACGATCAGTTTCATCAACAGATCATTCAGTTCCCTCACGTGAGATCTCAAAAAAAAAAGTTTCCTCACCCCAATACGCTATTCGTCTAAAAAAAGGTTCCGATCGATATGTCTCCCCCAATCGCTAATTTGTGCGCAGCCTGTTCGCTCGCGGCCGATCTTTTGCCTTTTGCTGGCGTTGTCCTGGAGACAGGGCAGGGTTGGTCCTGGTCTTTGTGACGTTCGAGCCTGTCGTTGCCGATCGGAAATCAGATTTCAGTAATCAGTTTGTTCACAGCTCCATGCCCTGCTCTCAGATCGCGATTGAGACTAAGGTAAGATCGCTGCTTTTTGGTAGATCATGAGATCCTTTTATTACTATAGTGCTATATTTACTATTTTAGAATGAATATTTGATATTTTTCGAGCAGTGTATGGAATAGCAACATAAAGTTATATGATAAATTAAAACATATGATTTTATTTACTAGTTATTAAGTTTAAATAAAAATTAAAACCTATTTTATAAGTTGCACCGGGTTCCCCAAATTCTGGAGACGGGGCTGACCACACCCAACGACCAGGGGCGGAGCTGGAGCTCGAGTTACCCTGATGCACTATTTATTATAGTAAAAAAAGATTTCAAGCAATAATCTACTATATAAGTATGGTTTATGGTTTGAAACATAGATAATATGGTATACTTGAAGACAACATGCAAAAATAAATAAACTAGATTTTTTTTAAAAGCACATACAATATTGATCAAATAAAAGACTTACTTGAAAAATATATCTTGTATTTCCAAATTCCAAAGTAGATCATCGAACCAAGGCTCGATAACCTACAAAATACAAAGTAGGCTTAATTTTCAAGTGAGACATATATAGTAGAATATCAGAAATCATAGTACTCAGTACCCGGCTTGCTCCATGTTGCCACGGTCCCTAAATAAGAAATAACAAAGACTATTGTTGTTTACTCATGCGACCCAGGCCAGCAACAGCAGACCACGATCAGTTTCATCAACAGATCCTTTGCGCGCAGATCTCAAAAAAAGTTCCCTCACGCCAATACGCTATTCGTCTAAAAAAACGTTCTGATCGATATGCCTCCCCCAATCGCTACTTTGCGCGCAGTCTGCTCGCTCGCTGCTGACAGGGCAGGGCTCGTCCTGGTCTTTGTGACGTTCGAGCCTGTCGTTGCCGATCGGAAATCAGAGTTTAGTAATCAGTTTGTTCACAGCTCCATGCCCTGCTCTCAGATCGCGATTGAGACTAAGGCAAGATCACTGCTTTTTGGTATATCATGAGATCCTTTTATTACTTTAATGCTATGCTATATTTACTATTTTAGAATGAATATTTGATATTTTTCGAGCAATGTATGGAATAGCAACATTTTAAAGTTATATGATAAATTAAAAAATATGATTTTATTTACTAGTTATTAAGTTTAAATAAAAATTAAAACCCATTTTATAAGTTGCACCGGGTTCCCCAAATTCTGAAGACGGGGCTGACCACACCCAACGACTAGAGCGGAAGCGTCGAGTCCAAGGGTTAGACTAGCTCAACGGAACCAAGCATGGAGGCTGTTGCCAGCTTAATTGATGTTCTTCAATTTCCGTTCAACAGGACTACAGGAGCGACTGCTCGTAACGAGAGAAATCGTGGGTTTTGGGGTTTTTCTCGCGCGAATGCAACTATGCAAGAGTAATACGTTTTGGGGTTTTGTAAAAGACAAATACGGGCTTCCTAGAAAAAACAAATACGGGCTTCCTAGAAAAAAATCCTCTATTGTTTGTGAGACTTTTTGTTCCACTTCCAAAGTAATTTATAACATATAAATTGTTTTGACAACATGGAATAGATAATTGCCATGTTATAAATTTATTTGCAGATTCCACTCGTGATGAATTTTGCTATGCCACATCGTGCAAAGAAAGTCTAGGTGCAAGCATCATTTTCTCTTCATCAACTTTGCCAGCCTAGGTTTATTTCCTGACATAGTGGTATTTAACTATATTTAAACCCAAGTCAATAGAATTAAAGGTGTGGCGCTAATTGTCATTTCCATCTCCAGCACTTTGACGTTGCAAATGATCATTCCATGCCAAGGAATCACTGTATTGGTGAGTTTTTTTTTTGAGCTAGCTTATGCAAAATGTAGGTGTATATTTTTGTCTCAAACATTTAATTTAGATTTTCCCCGTACGTCCTAAGTATTACTAGATTATTATTTATGATTAATATATTGGACAGGGCGTTTTGACATCCGATGCTCTCTTTTTCTATACCGTCGATAGATCATGGGGATTCGTGTCTCGGTTGTTTTTCCGCCGGCGTACGCTCCACCAGTCTCTACTAATAATATTGCTAGAGGAGGTGATGATAATACGTTTTCGCCCGTCCTCCATTACGTCTTCGTCCGTGCAAAAACCGGATTAATTCTTCGTAGGATACAAAAACTGGTATGCAACTTGTTCTTGACTTGGTCCCGCGAGATTTCCGCTGCGCCGCAGTCCCGTCGAGGACGGACTCCTCGTACTCCCACACGAGACGGGTCCCGCGATGCCAGCAACACTGTGCTCGTTCCTCAAGCCCGGGGAGGCCGCCCTCTCCCATCCCCTGCCTTCAACCCGCTGCCGCCTCCCTTCAGTCCCCTGCATCGAGCCGCCAGGTGCCGCCCTCCAAACCTCTACCCCGAAGTCGCTGGTGCCGGCCTCCAATCCCCTGCATCCCCTACCACGTTCGCTTCCAATCCCATGCATCCCCTACCATGTTCTCGTTGGAGGAGCTGTTGCGGCGACCATGAGGTCCAGATAAGGTCGTCTCCATCTCGCCGACGCCTATTCCCCATCTCCCCGTGCCTCAATACTTTTGCCTCTCGTGGCCGTCGTCGGTCTGCTTCCCCCCCCCTCAACAAACGAGCGGGTCTCACCTCCACGAGCTAGATATGTCTGAAAGCGGCGAGCTGCGTCCGGTGCAACTTGGGCAGCTACCGGTGCCCTGGCCTCCCGTTGCCGCCTTGAGCTCGCCGTGTCCCTGGGTTTTGCCTCGTCGTTGCCGCCCGCCGGGTAGGAGCTGGTCGGTACCGACGAGGACCAGGTCGCCCCCGCCACCAAAACTGAAGCCTGATACGTCCATTTTGCATCACTATTTTGTATCATAATTTACTGTTATTCATTGATATATTTCATATTTAGAGTTAATACTTATGTTATTTCCTTTGTTTTCACATGTTTGATGATCTTTGGAGGAGTTGCTGCCGGAGTCAGGATTCTGCTGGAAAAAGGACCATCAAGGGACCATATTTTGAAGATCAGGAAAATTCCAGAAAAATACCAGGAAATTATATTTTCCCAGAAGACTCAAGAAGCCAGAAGGAGGAGTAGAGAGGAGCCAGGGGGGGGGGGGCACACGCCAGGGTGGCGCGGCCAGACCCCTGGCCGCGCCAGCCCTGTGTGAGGCCGCCTTGGCCCACTTCTGGTCTCGCCCCTCGGCGTACTTCATCATCCCCAAAAACCTAATTCAGGGGGGGCTCAGAGTTAGACACCGCCGCCTCTGCGGGGCGGAAAACACCAGAGAGAGAAAAGCTCTCCGGCAGGCAGAAATCTCCCGGGGAAAATCCTTCCCGGAGAGGGGAGATCATCGCCATCATCATCACCATCGCACCGGACTTCATCGGGATCATCATCATCATCATCCCCATCACCAGCACCTTCATCTCCACCATCACCACGCCATCCCGCTGTAACATCTTGAGTTGGATCTTGCTATATTCATAGGGAAACTTTCCCGGTGTTGATTACTCTTGTAGTTGATGCTATTGAGTGGAACCATTGAATTAAGGTTTATGTTCAGATTGTTATTTACCATTATTTCACCTCTGATCATGATCCATATGATATCTTGTGAGTAGTTCGTTTAGTTCTTGAGGACATGGGAGAAGTCAAGATGTTAGTAGTGAATTATTATTGAGAAATATTTAATGGTTTGATATTGTTGTGGTGTTATTTCACTAGTGGTGTCATGTGAACGTCGACTACATGATACTTCACCATTTATGGGCCTAGTGAGATGCATTGTGTATTTGGCTACCGATTGTGGGGTTGCTGGAGTGACAGAAACCTAAACCTCCGTTGGAAAACCATTGCACCAGGGAGCGTAGGATCTTAGAGTTTAAGGCTGTGGTTAGATTTATCTTAATTACTTTCTTGTATTTGCGGATGCTTGCAAGGGGTATAATCACAAGTGTGTATTTATCCTAGTAAGGGTAGTACGCTAGCACAGGTTCACCCCCATAACACCTATCAAACCAATAAAGACTATTGGCTTTATGAAGCGAAAGCTCTTGACAGAAACTCCCATGTGTCCTCGAGAACGTTTGGTTATTATAAGTACACAACCGGCTTGTCCTTTGCTGAAAAAAGGATTGGGCCACTTGCTGCAATTGTTACTACTGTCTTTTATTTACTCGCACTTTATTTACTCGTATTACCAAATACCCCTGAAAACCTGTTTGCTAGTATTTACAGTGATTCCTTGATCAAAACCGCTCATCAACACCTTCTGCTCCTCGTTGGGTTCGACACTCTTATTTATCGAAAGTACTACGATACACCCCCTATACTTGTGGGTCATCAAGACTATTTTCTGGCACCGTTGCCGGGGAGTGTAGCGCTATTGAAGAGTGGAATTTGTAAAGGTAACCGTCACTGTGAGTATCATTTTTATTTTGTCTTTTATTTTTATTTTATTCTGCTATGGAGAACTCTCCATTTGGTTTCCTATTTGGAAACACATCTACTACTACTGTTGCACATGTGGATGAACCACCGCCTACTGAAATTGATCCTTTTAAGATACCTATGAAAATTGTTGGACGTATTATGGATAACTGCTATTCAGGTGATGGAACTGTCCATCCGGGTGATCACTTATTATTTATACATGAATTATGCAAGTTGTTCAGATGTGCAGGTATTTCACCAAGCCAGGTCAAGAAGAAACTATTCTCATTATCATTGAAAGGCAAAGCTGAAGAGTGGTATCGACTACTCCAAGATGGTCCATCTATGGCATGGGAGGATATTGTACCTCTCTTTTATTCCAAGTTTTATCCTCCAAGTGAAATTCATAAAGATCGTAACCAGATATATAATTTTTGGCCTCATGATGGAGAGAGTATTGCCCAAGCGTGGGGGAGATTGAAGTTACTAATGCTCAAATGCCCCATTCATGAGCTCCCCAATAATATTGTTATTGATAATATTTATGCACGGCTTACTCTTCCTGATAAGGATTATTTGGATGCTTCTTGCTTTGGATCATTTACTTATATGAAAGAAGATGCTAAGTGGAAACTTCTTGACCGTATACAAGAGAATGCTGAAGGATGAGAAAACGACAAAGGTAGAAAGTCAGGTATAAACTATGATTATGAATGCATTAAATCTTTTATGAGGACCGATGACTTTCATAGTGTTAGCGCTGCTTATGGTCTTGATTTGCAAATTCTTGCTAATTGTCTTAAGGCTTTTGCCTCTTATATTGAGGTTCCAAAGAAAGATTGGAACAAATATCATGCGCCTTATAAAAACTCTATTAGTAATATACCTGCTGCAGCTACTGAAGTTTGTACTGTTGATAGCATTGTGCCTGAGCCTTATTTTGAGAAGACACCTTTCCCTGCTAAGGTAAAAAAGTATTCTACTTTGGTAAGTGTGTCTAATAAAAGCACTAAGAAAGCTGCAGAACCTGATGAGCAAATTACTATTAAGTCTCCTGTAGCTATATTGAAGGATCTTGTTACTAAAGATGTAGGGGATGAATATATTCTTTTTTGTGAAGATGCTTCTAACATTCTCTCACATCCTAAAAAGCATAGGAAAACAAGTGTTCCTGTTATTTCTGTCAGGATTGGAGATCATTGCTATTATGGTTTATGTGATATTGGTGCTAGTGCAAGTGCTATTCCCTTAGAGCTTTACAAAGAAATCATGCACGAGATTGGCGCTTGTGAACTTGAAGATATTGATGTGGTTGTTCAGCTTGCTAAAAGAGAGACTGTTTGGCCTCTTGGTATTGTTCGAGATGTGGAAGTTCTTTGTGGTAAGACTAAATACCCTACTGATTTTCTAGTACTTGGTAAGGAGGCTAGTAAAACTTGTCCTATTATTTTTGGTAGACCATTTTTGAACACTTGTGGCGCCGTGATAGATTGTAAGAAGGAGAATTTTTTTTACTAAGTTCAATGGAGAGTCTTATGAGTTTAATTTTTCCAAGTTTGCTAAGACTTCTTATGAAAAAGATACGCCTAATGAAAATTTTCGAGTTGAACAGCTTGCTTCTATTGCTCTTGCTCCTAATAATGCCTTGCAACAATTCATGGAAGATCACGAAAGTGATGTTTTCAACAAGGAAAGGGAAGAGATTGACGATATTCTTCTTCGTCAACCACCATTAATCAAGCATAATCTACCTGTGGAGGATCTTGGTACCACTTTGCCACCGAAGGAAGATCCTGTGTTTGAATTAAAGCCTTTGCCTGATAATCTTAAATATGCTTACATAGATGATAAGAAAATATATCCTGTTATTATTAGCTCTAAACTTTCAGGAAAGGAAGAAGAAAGATTATTGGAGATATTGAGGAAACACCGAGGAGCTATGGGATATACTCTTGATGATTTAAAAGGAATTTCTCCCACTTTATGTCAGCATGCCATTAATATGGAGAAAGACGCGAAGCTAGTCGTGGATCATCAACGCCGCCTAATTCCCAAAATGAAGGATGTGGTAAGAAATGAGGTATTAAAACTCCTTGATGCTGGTATTATTTATCCTATTGCTGATAGTAGATGGGTTAGTCCTGTTCATTGTGTTCCTAAGAAAGGAGGTATGACTGTTGTGCCTAATGAGAATAACGAGCTTATTCCTCAAAGGGTAGTAGTTGGTTATAGAATGTGCATTGATTATAGGAAGGTAAACAAAGTTACTAAGAAAGATCATTACCCTTTACCGTTTATAGATAAGATGTTAGAAAGGTTGTCTAAGAAGACTCATTTTTGTTTCTTTGATGGTTATTCTAGTTTTTCTCAAATTGCTGTTAAGAAGGATGATCAAGAGAAAACCACTTTTACTTGTCCTTATGGAACTTATGCTTATAGACGTATGACGTTTGGTTTATGCAATGCTCCTGCTACTTTTCAAAGATGCATGTCTGCTATTTTTCATGGCTTTTGTGAAGAAATTGTGGAGGTCTTCATGGACGATTTCTCCGTCTATGGAACTTCTTTTGATAATTGTTTGCACAACCTTGATAAAGTTTTGCAGAGGTGTGAAGAAACTAACCTTGTTCTTAATTGGGAGAAATGCCACTTTATGGTAAATGAAGGAATTGTCCTTGGACATAAAATTTCTGAAAGAGGTATTGAAGTTGACAGAGCGAAAGTGGAGGCAATTGAGAAAATGCCCTGTCCCAGGGATGTTAAAGGTATTCGTAGTGTTCTTGGTCATGCTGGTTTCTATAGGAGGTTTATTAAAGATTTCTCCAAGATTTCAAAGCCTCTTACTAATCTTCTTCAAAAAGATGTACCATTTGTCTTTGATGATGATTGTAAGGAAGCTTTTGAAACTCTTAAGAAGGCTTTAACTACTGCTCCTATTGTTCAACCACCTGATTGGAATTTACCTTTTGAAATTATGTGTGATGCTAGTGATTTTGCTGTTGGTGCTGTTCTTGGACAGCGCGTTGATAATAAGTTGAATGTTATTCATTATGCTAGTAAGACTCTTGATGCTGCTCAAAAGAATTATGCTACTACTGAGAAAGAGTTTCTTGCTGTTGTTTTTGCATGTGATAAGTTTAGATCTTACATTGTTGATTCTAAAGTTACTATTCATACTGATCACGCAACTATTAGATATCTTATGACTAAGAAGGATGCTAAGCCTAGGCTTATTAGATGGGTGTTGCTTTTACAAGAGTTTGATTTGCATATCGTAGATAGGAAAGGTGCTGAAAATCCTGTGGCTGACAACTTGTCTAGATTGGAAAACATTTCCTTTGATCCTATTCCTGTTAACGATAGTTTTCCAAATGAACAGTTGGCTGCATTAAATGTAACTTCGCGAGACCTTCCTTGGTATGCTGATTATGCTAACTTTATTGTTTCCAAGTATTTGCCTCCGACCTTTACAGCTCAGCAACGAAGAAAATTCTTTTATGATTTGAGGCATTACTTTTGGGATGACCCACATTTATATAAAGAAGGAGTTGATGGTATTATGAGAAGATGCGTACCGGAATATGAGCAACAAGAGATATTAAGAAAATGCCATAGCAGCGCTTATGGAGGGCATCATGCTGGAGATAGAACCGCGCAGAAGGTTCTACAATCAGGTTTTTATTGGCCGACTCTCTTTAAAGATGCCAGAAGGTATGTTTTATCTTGTGATGAATGTCAAAGAGTTGGTAATATTTCTAGACGCAATGAAATGCCTATGAGTTACACTCTTGTTATTGAACCGTTTGATTGTTGGGGATTTGACTTTATGGGTCCTTTTCCTCCTTCAAAAGGCTATACCCATATACTTGTTGCTGTAGATTATGTTACTAAATGGGTAGAAGCTATACCTACAAAGAGTGCCGATGGTGAGACCTCGTTAAAAATGCTTAAGGATGTTATTTTTCCTAGGTTTGCTGTGCCTAGATATCTTATGACTGATGGAGGTTCTCATTTTATTCACGGTGGTTTTAGAAAAACTCTTCCTAAATATGATGTCAATCATAGAATTGCTTCTGCTTATCATCCCCAAACTAGTGGGCAGGTAGAGCTTTCAAATAGGGAGATCAAGTCTATCTTGCAGAAGACTGTCAATAGATCTAGGAAAAACTGGGCTAGTAAGTTAAATGATGCTTTATGGGCTTATAGAACTGCTTATAAGAACCCCATGGGTATGTCTCCTTATAAGATGGTTTACGGAAAAGCGTGTCACTTGCCCTTAGAATTAGAACACAAAGCTTTTTGGGTAGTGAGAGAGCTTAATAGAGATTTTAAACTAGCTGGTAAGAAAAGGTTATTAGATTTGAGTTCTCTTGATGAGTGGAGATACGAAGCGTATGAGAATGCCAGGCTTTTTAAAGAGAAAGTCAAGCAATGGTATGATAAGAGAATTCTTAAGAGAGAGTTTCATGTTGGTGAGAAAGTTCTTTTGTATAGGTCTCATCTCAGATTTTTTGCAGGAAAATTACTCTCTAAATGGGAAGGACCATATGTTATTGTGGAAGTGTACCGCTCAGGTGCTATTAAGATCGCTTCATTGAAAGATGACTCTACACAAGTGGTGAATGGGCAAAGACTCAAACATTATATTTCTGGAGATTCTTATAATGAAGATGTTGATGTTATTGAAACAATTTCTCCGGAAGAATTCATCCAAGACAAATTGCAGGTACCTGCAGAGTTCGTTTTCGAATAGGTAACAGTTCTAGTCAGAGAAGTTTTGCGAAAAGCTCTTCCTTTAATATTTTTGCTGTTTTTAATAATTATTAAAAATCACGAGACGAAAAAGGGCAGGAAAAAGAGTCCGTGTGTCTCTCACACACAGGTGGCGCGGGCCCACTCCTGGCCGCGCCACCTAGGTGTGAGAGCACCCCGGAACTCGTTTCCGTCCCGGTTTCCTCCTGTGATTTCGTTTCGATGTATAATTTTCGCCTATTTAACCCCCCGGAGTCCCCGAGGTCTGTATATCGTTTTCTCGTCGTGTTTTGTTTTGAGCTGTTTCTGTCAGGGATTGCTCTCGGCTTGGGAGTTACAATGTCTTTGTCCGGTCCAACTGAGGAGAACCCTCTTGCGGATTCCATCAACCCGTACATGAGGGAGCTGAGGATGCATCTGAAGGAGTTGTCACTCAAGGATGGGGAGTTGCAGATTAAAGATGTTCAAGGACCCAAGGGAGAAGGGAGTCTCGAAGCGAGGATGGAAGCACTGGAACAAGAAGTTTTCAAATACAAGAAGATGGCAGAACGCGAGGTGGACATTATCTATAAGATTAATCAAGAGCTTGTTGCCAAGTACAAGAAGGAGACTACAGAGCTCTGGAAGGATGTCCTCTCACTCCAGGAGACGACTAGCCAATTACAAGCACAACTCTACGACGTGCAGAACCAAAATTGTGAGTATGAAGCTAGATTTCAACAAATGAGTGCTGCTGCAAGTTTCAGGATTTTGGAGGCCAAGACATCCTTCCTTGATGGAGGACCTCTGCCTTGGAAGTATGACAATGAAGATTATCCACCACCACCGCCAAAGGAGTAATTCATCGTCGGTATAGGCATCCCCTTGGCTTGTTCCAAGCTTGGGGGAGTGCAGCGGTATCACATCATTACCTTTTGCTCATTTACTTTTCAAGTAGAGTCATATCATGAATAGAGAAATTATCTTATAGAATAGTTTGCAGTTTGGAAGTATCCTCCTTAGTTGGTTATCTATGTATCCCTTGGTGTGAGTTGCGGTAATAAAATATTAATGAGAAGTTTTATCGTTTACTTTCCGCGCACTTTATGTTAGTCTGCAATCTCTCTTGTATGACTAGTCTTGTTGATTGGTATTGGTATCACTTTGGGAGCACGAGTAAATTTAGTTGGTTTTGGCAAACCTAGCTTGGTCAGTAGCAACTTTACCTTGAGGTTTGAGTAGAAAAGAATAAAGAAGTGCTTGTAGTTACATCACTTCAGTTTTCCTTATGTTTGGCTTATAAGCATTGTTATTCCTGAAGTCAAAATCGTTGTACCTTCAAGGGAGTTTGCATGATTGTTCTTATTATATGTATGTTTGTTTGTTACATGCAACTCTTATGCTTGCTACCCAGCCTTGCTAGCCAAAAACCTGTACTGAGAGGAAATACTTCTCGTGCATCCAATTCGCAAAAGCCAAGTCACTTCCAAAGAGTCCACTATAAATTCCTATGCATGGTATTTCAAGCCATTCCAAGTAAATTTTCATATGCTACCTTTCAAAAACCTTCAAATACTTCTCATTTTGTGCCACTGTTTTTAGCTCATGAGGACGTAGTGGATGGGTTTGTTATCTTCCATACTAAATTGAGTACCCCTCGACTAGGCAGCTTCATCTGCTCGTCATTAATTTTGCAAGGGAGCTGGTCAGACCATTATAATCTCAAAAAGAAAAGAAAGAAAAGAGCACTCCTCCATGGTATGTGAAAGTTGGTTGGCACCCGATGGAATCGGTTAGCCATGGTTTGAGAAAGGAAACAGGTGGGGAGGAGTGCAAAGCTATAAAAGAGCACCAAAGTGCCAAATTAATCAAACATCTCGGAACCGCTCTCACTTGTTTAGTATGGAAGATATCAAGAACTCCGTTGCTAGTCGTTGACAAAAGCAACCACCTCTCAAAATAACTTTTTACCTCTATTTTACAAATGAAAAGCTCTAGCACATGTTTAATCCCTGCTTCCCTCTGCGAATGGCCTATCTTTTACTTTTATGTTGAGTCAACCTATTTCCCTCTATCTAAAGCAAGCATTTGAGTTGTTATGTTTCACTCATCCATATGTTGATCAGTTTAATCATGTTTACTATCTTCCTTGTTTTGTATAATGCTTTTGTCTGAAGGAATATATCTTTGAAAGCTTTCTATGAATGCAAAAGTTTACCTTGTTGAGCATATGGTCTTTGCTATGTTAGCTCTATTTTAAACGGCTCCGTTTAAAAGAAAGAATAGCTTGTTTATCATTCTTTGATCAAGAACTAAGGTTTGCCATTGCCAATTATAGTTTACCTTGTGCATCTTTACATGTGATTTCCTTTTACCCATTGCAAGTCTATATCTTATAAAGGGAAGTTGTTGTCTATTATAATTTGTGCCTTGGTGAATGTGATGCTTCTTGTCCGTATTTTGATTATCGACACTTCACTCCATAAACCTGTGGTCATGTTTACCGAGTTTAGTTTTCGCTTGGGGACAAGCGAGGTCTAAGCTTGGGGGGGTTGATACATCCATTTTGCATCACTATTTTGTATCATAATTTACTGTTATTCATTGATATATTTCATATTTAGAGTTAATACTTATGTTATTTCCTTTGTTTTCACATGTTTGATGATCTTTGGAGGAGTTGCTGCCGGAGTCAGGATTCTGCTGGAAAAAGGACCATCAAGGGACCATATTTTGAAGATCAGGAAAATTCCAGAAAAATACCAGGAAATTATATTTTCCCAGAAGACTCAAGAAGCCAGAAGGAGGAGTCGAGAGGAGCCAGGGGGGCCACACGCCAGGGTGGCGCGGCCAGACCCCTGGCCGCGCCAGCCCTGTGTGAGGCTGCCCTGGCCCACTTCTGGTCTCGCCCCTCGGCGTACTTCATCATCCCCGAAAACCTAATTCAGGGGGGGGCTCAGAGTTAGACACCGCCGCCTCTGCGGGGCGGAAAACACCAGAGAGAGAAAAGCTCTCCGGCAGGCAGAAATCTGCCGGGGAAATTCCTTCCCGGAGAGGGGAGATCGTCACCATCGTCATCACCATCGCACCGGACTTCATCGGGATCATCATCATCATCATCCCCATCACCAGCACCTTCATCTCCACCATCACCACGCCATCCCGCTGTAACATCTTGAGTTGGATCTTGCTATATTCATAGGGAAACTTTCCCGGTGTTGATTACTCTTGTAGTTGATGCTATTGAGTGGAACCATTGAATTAAGGTTTATGTTCAGATTGTTATTTACCATTATTTCACCTCTGATCATGATCCATATGATGTCTTGTGAGTAGTTCGTTTAGTTCTTGAGGACATGGGAGAAGTCAAGATGTTAGTAGTGAATTATTGTTGAGAAATATTTAATGGTTTGATATTGTTGTGGTGCTATTTCATTAGTGGTGTCATGTGAACGTCGACTACATGATACTTCACCATTTATGGGCCTAGTGAGATGCATTGTGTATTTGGCTACCGATTGTGGGGTTGCTGGAGTGACAGAAACCTAAACCTCCATTGGAAAACTATTGCACCAGGGAGCGTAGGATCTTAGAGTTTAAGGCTGTGGTTAGATTTATCTTAATTACTTTTTTGTATTTGCGGATGCTTGCAAGGGGTATAATCACAAGTGTGTATTTATCCTAGTAAGGGTAGTACGCTAGCACAGGTTCACCCCCATAACATCTATCAAACCAATAAAGACTATTGGCTTTATGAAGCGAAAGCTCTTGACAGAAACTCCCGTGTGTCCTCGAGAACGTTTGGTTATTATAAGTACACAACCGGCTTGTCCTTTGCTGAAGAAAGGATTGGGCCACTTGCTGCAATTGTTACTACTGTCTTTTATTTACTCGCACTTTATTTACTCGTATTACCAAATACCTCTGAAAACCTGTTTGCTAGTATTTACAGTGATTCCTTGATCAAAACCGCTCATCAACACCTTCTGCTCCTCGTTGGGTTCGACACTCTTATTTATCGAAAGTACTACGATACACCCCCTATAATTGTGGGTCATCAAAGCCCACCTCGCTGCCGCTTCAGCTCACCGCGTCCCTGACGAGCCGAACTGCTGACTGGTCGTCATTCATGATGTAGATTCAAGAAAAATATTACTCGATGTAGTCACATGGGTAACGCCAAGCTCTCACAGAGAGTCCACCAAAATCGACAGCTAGGAGATAACCAGTGTGCAATTTCCCATCATATTCAGAATTAAGGATTTGGGATCTGCAGTTTGGAACATGGTTACTTACATGTCGCATTGGTATAGGCAAGATCTATGTGGATATTTCATTCTGGGACATAGAGCTGTCCATGACAAGAACCACTGGACTCGAGGAAAGGAGTTGAGGTAGAGATATTATATGCGGCTCTATGTTGGAGTATTAAAATTACTATGAACCACTGTAGAATAATTAGCTCAGGGGGATTTAGGACCAAGAGTTTATACAGGTACTCAATTACACAACTTCAATAGCTGAATTATAACCCTTCTGAACTTTGGAACGAAATATTACACGATCTCGTAGCAATCATGGCAAAGCATCCGATCAGAAAAAAACCGGTGGTGCCTTTTTGTCCAACGCGGCGATGTCTGTATGCAAGGAATGTAATACCTGACCACACATTCGAGGTATTGGTAGTAGCAAATTCGGGTACAGCGATGGTAGAATAAAGTCTAGAGGCTTGACGAAGCAGTTTGATGTGAACGTCACTTTATTTATGAGAACAACGTGTTTTACGACTTTATTTAGAAGTATAAGAACCATGTGTTTTACATTTTCTAGTTGTATCCGTAGCATGTACGGGTATTGTGCTAGTAAATAAATCACTTAATCCGTGCTAAAGTATGGGCTTTGTCGTGTACGGTCGGCCCGAGACTCACGGTCGTTGGCGCTAGGCTAGGCTAACGGTGACGGCGTTTCTGGACTGCAGTGTCACCGGCGGAGGGCGGGTGACTATGTGGCAGGGAGGAGTGCGCGAGCTCCTGCATGGAAGAATCTGGCAGAGCAAGGCAGAGGAGATGGTCATGGCGCCGAGAATCTGGCAGCCCGCTGACAAGCCGCACGGGTCGATCTCGGCCAGGCGAGGACACCTTCTTCTAGCACGCACCTCATGGAGCTCGAGGTGAGCAGCGGATGCGGCGGCGCTGCTGCTCCTTCTGCAGACGTGGTGCTCCTCCAAGATGCAGCGGCGACTGATCTTCCCAGGGCTCGTGGTGCTGGCTCCCGAAGCCGACGACACGGACGGGACTTCCTCTGCCAGGCGCTCCTCGACGTTGTGGTGCGAGCGGAGGCGTAGGAATTGGACGGACATGTGAGGTTGGGGAAGAGGGTGGATACGCTAGAGGCAGGGATAACGATTCCTTCAGTGCTGCATGTCCGCATTTATTTATGGAAAACGCTTCAAATCAGGCGTCTGATCGCCCGTAGAAAATCAGTTGTTGCTTCTTCACGCCAGCTACCCGAACGTGGCTGGGTCCCACCATCATCCCTGCCTTATCCCAATACTGACCACACAAATCCTTCTTCCTCATCTCCTTTCCCAGACGGAAGTAGCAGCGCTCCACCCCAGCTCCTCTCCTCCGACGAGCTCGCCGCCCCAGCTTATCTCCTCCTGCGAGCGTGCCGCACCATCTCCTCTCCTCTGGCAAGCGCGCCGCCCCAACTCCTCTCCTCCGGCGAGCACATCGGCGCAGCTCCATCCTTACAAGTGGCAGCAGCTTCTCCGCCCCAGCTCCTCTTCTCCGGCGAGCAGGTCGGCGCAGCTTCATCCCTATAAGTGGCAGCAGCTCCTCCCCCACTCTCTGGAGCAGGGGGTGTGGCTTCCTGTCGGTTGCAGATGAGAGAGGAGGGAGGGGATCAAGGGCACGGCGGTGCTCCCGGCGAGCACGCCCTGGTGAGAGCCAGCGACTTGTAATCTGTTGGATTCCTTGGCAATTATTGTTGACAATATCTCTGTAATTTGTTGTAAAGTGATTTCGAAATTTTGATATTGAAAATGTTATTATTTTGTTTTTGTTGTATTCATTGGTGAATATTGTTAAAAATACAGAAAAAAGTTGTGGCAAAGTGATATTCCCATGGTGGAAACTGTAAATGTTGAAACTATGAAAAAAAGGATAAATTTTTATTGTTGTAAACATCTTTGCAAACTGTTGAAAACACCCATATTTGTGAATTTATTAATAATTATTGATGTAAATGGATTTTAATTGTAATCCAATCTTTTTCAACAAAATATGGTTGCTTGATGGCCGTAAATAGGTTTTTGTTGTAATTGTTTGTGATATTTGTCGAAAGTATTAGCAGTTTTTGTTGCGAATCAATCTACAATAACCTAGTTGTTGTTGACAAACTTTTTGTAACATTGCTTTTCGAAATTTGTTACAAATAATTTGTTGTAATATTATATATTTTTATACGCGGAGTTACAATTTTTGTTGTAATACTAGATATGAAACAAATGTATTCGTGGAGTGGAAAAGGTTAGGACCTCGGATTGGTTTTACAAAACTCAAGGGGTTAAAATATAAGTTTTAATACAAATTTGCTCCTACAATCAGACCGCGGGTTTGTTTCGTAAAAACCGAGGGGCTAAACTGCAAAACTACATCGCGACTTGTCTCACCCGCCGGATCGCGATCGGACGGAGCTGGTACGACCGATTTTTAGCCCGCCATAAGGTGAAGCGCTGGCCTTTATTTATTTCCTGACGTGAGCCAGACCACTTACCAAACTTCACAGCAATCGAAATTCGAAAAATACAGCTCAATATACAAAGACGTGAGCCATGTGGGTGAATGCGACTGGTCCCTATTCCAGGAGCAGCTATGCCCGAGATCAGAATTGCATTTCTCTAATACATTCCGGAATCGGGGAAATGGTCCATCTTGCAACTGATGGCATCTGGCAGGTGTTCAAGCTTCAACATTCAACTGCAAGAAATGACTTTTGCCGCATAGCATGAAAAAAATGGAAATACTTCTCGCATAGTAGCTGTTCTTTGCTAATCGGATACTCATTTAGACAGAACCAAACATGCCTTAATTTGAAATGGTAAGAAATGTCTGTTTTAGTTAATGATTTGCAGTCAATGATAGCAAAATCTAATTGTTTTGCTAACAATATATTCAGCACTTGTTCTATCCATAGCAATGCGCCGGTATTCTGCTAGTCACCCAAATACTGGTGCGCGTACAGCCGACATGGCGGCTGCGGCTACGAGCGCATCACCGATTCCATTTCCATGTCCACGTCAACGATCCATTTGTGCACTAGAGCTTGCGCAAGTCATGAGCCCGTGAATGGCGGTTCCAGAAATTTGCAATCTGATATTCATTTGGCTAACTTGATATTCATTTTACAAAAATCATCGTTATTTTGCTAAAATCATAGCTCATTTTCCTTGTCATGAAAAAACCATTGGTATTCACTTGAATACCAGGGAATACCCTGGCGCCGCCCCGTGACGTTGCCACAATGTGGCTGTGAGCCATGGCCACTGCATGCGCATACTTGTGAGAAAAAGTTGCCATCTCAGTGTCAAGGTTGTCGATCCCTTTTGAAGTGGTGACCCCTTGGCAGATCGCGCCAAGGTGAATCCCAGGTGGTGTCTGAGCCTGCAATTCCCAGTGAATGATGGGCCATGTCTTGTGCCTACAAGGCCACGGCCGAGGTACAAAGGGCCATGCAGATTGTCACTGGGCTAGGATGGTGCGATCTGGTGCACTCCCTTCAGAAAAAACCCTGGTGCACAGGCTAATTTCCTAACCCGATCACCACTCCATCCCTCTTATCCATAATAAGTGTTCCATGTAAAAAAATAAAAAAATAAAAATAATAAAAAGTGTCGATGTTTCCCTAAAAAAAGTGTCTCTATTTTAGTAGAGTACAACTTTATACTAAAGCAATGACTTATTACTCGTAGTAAAAGAATTGTCGACCCTCGACCCTCCTGCAGCATCACGTCTCCGCCCCTGCAGCGTATAGTGACACGGGCGGACGAGCCTCGCCAAAGAGAGCTGATGATGGCATGTTATTCACCGCCTTGCTGGCAAAGGCAGAGGCAGGGGCGGAGCTACAGTGTTGGGCCGGTGTCAGTTGACACCGACGACCTCGGCCCAAAAACTTATGCGTGTAGCCCATCATGGAAAATGACCCCAGTAAAAATAAAAATTTGACCCCAGCGAGCAGCCATTTACGGACAAGTGCAAAGCTAGCAGGACCAAAACATAGAGTAGTAGCAGCCCAAAAGATGAGGCAAGCAGCCTACCACTTCGTAGTGTCGGATCATTGCTCGTCAATTCTTTCCTGAACGATCGTCTTCCTCGACGCCTCTTCCTCCGAACCGTCGCCCGTGGCTGTGCCGTCCAACTGGTCGCTCCTCTTCTCATCCACCGCAAAAATTAAAGTTCTCCTGTAATTCTGAACTGTAAGTGCGTGTAAATCCAAGATGTTAGATAAATAGCAACTTGTATTATCTGGGGGCCAAAGGCCACAATATATAGTACATCTGACTTGTAATACAAGGATAATAACTATAGACAAATACGGACTCCTAGAGACCTAGACTAATACTAATACTCCTTAACACCCCCCCTCAAATGCAAAGCGTATGCAATAGCAGTGCATTTGAAGAAAGGCAAAACTACAAAAGAAAAAGATAATCCAAAATCCGCATCTTGAGTGTCATCATAGCATGAAGAGTCTTCAAAACCTGTAGAGTCAAGCCACAATCGATCGAAGAAGAGATCGACACAAGCCAGAAGACGGCCAAAAGAAGATCAGCATGTCACAAAAGATCATAGCACAAGAACAACCCCCCTCACATGCGACGAAAAGACGAGTCAACATGTGGACTCAGAGGTATGGCTCAAGAGGCCTATACGTGGACCGGCAACTCAGAGGTATGGCTCAAGAGGCCTATACGTGGACACCGAGGGCTAAGGGCAAAAGAATGTGCATATATCAAGGACAATGCAACAGACGGCGCATCAGAGAAAGACACACACCCATAAGAAGAAGATGGGTTGTCAAAAGATGGCACGTCAAGAGAATCAAGCATTGCGTAGAAAAATCATAGCCCAAAGAAAATCGTCGGCAAACAAGCTAGACGACAAGAAGAATGAGCGTAGATCGACAATGCAAAACAAGCCACAGAAATCCATAAAAGACCAGGGCTAAAAAAACAAGCTAACGATGAAGGTATAGTGGACTCGCATGACATAGGAGACACAAAAGAATATCGGACTTGGTGGACGCAGTGGAAATAGAAGACACACGGATAAGATGAAATCGTATTGGACACCGTCGAAAATCACCGAAGAGTGAAGAAGAAGACGATACCAAACGACACGACATGACACTTTTTTTTTATAAGCAGCGAAATAAATCTGAGAGCAATCGGCTCAACAGGCAGCTCGACAGCAAGCACACGCAGTAGGGCCCAAAAGGAACAGGCCAATCCACGCACCCAGGACAGCAGCAGAGCCTTTGACTCATGGAGAACAACGATCGTGGGATTGATCTGTAGCTAGACATGCAGGCGCGACGGCAGCAGTAGCGAACGACCACGATCCACCGATCTGGAGGAAGACACCGGACGGGCGGCGGCCATGGCGGAGGGCGCAGGAATCCGGTGGAATCAGCATAGATGCGCGGGCGAACAGCTGAAGGAGATGCACGTGCCACTTCCATCAGTCGGGCAATATGTTCAGGAGGAGAAATCCATAACTGGCAAAAGGCTGACAATACAATCGCGAGAAGCGACAAGGAGAACAAGCACGGGAAGCCAAGCAGCCATGGCATATCAATTCACGAACGGCGAGACCGGAAAAAAAATTCCGATCGATACGTGCAGCACGGAAGTTGCAACATGCGGAAAACCCTAACCTCGCTCTGATACCATGTTAGACAAATAGTAACTTGTATTATCTGGGGGCCAAAGACCATAATATATAGCACATCTGACTTGTAGTACAAGGATAATAACTGTAGACAAATACGGACTCCTAGAGACCTAGACTAATACTAATACCCCTTAACACGAGACCCCTTTCAGACCTTCACTGCAAGAGATTCGATTCCCTATATTCTCAAATCCCAATTATCCTATTATATTAGGGTTTCTCAGATGTATTGAATTAATAAGTTTTCAAATTTCTTCAAGGTTTCGATGGGTGTTCTACTCACCACGTGGTGGATTTGAATAAATTCAAGCCCCTAATCGCTCTCCATCGCAATGTGAGTTGAACTGCTAATAAGCAGTACGGAGTATACTGCATGTGTATAGGAACTTGTCCTACATATTAACGTATGGTTTCAGTACTAATGATAGCTTACAAATTTGGCAAATAGTAGAAAAATAATGGAGCGTCTCTTGAATATGAAGAGAAAATCACCATTACCTTGTACGAATGATCCTAATCATGATGAAGGTCCATCGAATAGTGAAGACAGGGCTATTTAGTCGCATTGGTGATGATTTTATGAACAACGCGGATTTGCTACCACCGATGGTAGCTATGCATGCATGTATCATCTTTTGATTGTGGGAGCATATTATTTCTACCGCATGCGATGTAGAGAGCATGATCATGTTGGTGATAACGGATGAAAAGATTCCGTTTGTTGCATGCATATGTTGCTTTAGAAAGGATACTTGGAAAGACAACCGCGGATAGCTAGTGCACGTGATGATTTCGGACATGCCATGCCAAGTTGCCTATCCAAGTAACCTAGTGCGCTTGGTGATCTCGGACATGCCATGCCAAGTTGCCATGCCAAGTTGCCTACCCAAGTAACCTAGTAGATATGCCATGCCAAGTTGCCATGCCAAGTTGCGTACCTAAGTAACCTAGTAGATATGCCATGCCAAGTTGCCTACCCTAAACGCTGACCCAGCACACACACAAAAATGATCCGATTGTTTTTCTCTATTAACTAGTCTGTCGCATTGCTGCCAAGTTGCCTACCTAAGTAACCTAGTGCGTGTGGTGATCTCGGACATGCCATACCAAGTTGCCTACTCAAGTAACCTAGTAGACATGCCAAGTGAAACCGAGTTGGCCTACCGAAGTCACCTGATAGCCATGCCATGCAAAAACGTCGTTGCTTCCATCTGTTAATTCTTGTGTTCCCGGTAGAAAATCTCATGCTCTCTATAGCAAATCTAATGGTGAATGCTAGGTGTGTAGCTACCACCGGTGGTAGCAGGCTATTTTGCTTTTATGAATTATTGCATCATTTGCTTCTTGGAGCGACGACTTCTATATTCAACTCGACTTAAGGATGTGACAGACCGCTTTCTCAAGATGCGAGACCATAGAGGCTAAAAAAATCAGGAGGTAATTTCTTTTGTATTCCAAGTTACTTTGATACGATACACTGGCAATTAATATTGTTTATTTCTATGAGTTTGCTAAAAAATACATTATAGAGTTGTTTTTAAAACCAGCCCCACATATAGGTGTGCCTTGGATACATCATAGTGGTACTTTGGTGACAATTCTCCCTGCTTGTTTGTGTTGACCCCGACGATTTTTTTTCTGGCTTCGCCCCTGGGCCGAGGAAGAGAGGGACATGGTGGTCGTCGCCATTGCTCTGCTAATACCAAAGAGCGGGATGTGTGTCCGAGACGGGAGGAGGGCGGAGCTACTTAAGGCAGCGCTTGCAACATTGACGTAGCTTGCTTCGTGTGCTATATAGAACAAAAGTGTTGATCTGCTGTTGGGTCAGATCAGCACACACGGTATCCATGCAATGACAATAAATTTCTCTTTCACAAAACAGATAATGCAAGTTTTTTTTTCAAATACACCATCATTGACACTAGTAGAAAAAAGGACTTCCATTCTCCTCCATTAGTCTTCAAACTGTTCGGTCCACGGCTAAAGGGGGCATTAGTCCCGGTTCAATTGAAAATGTGGGCCATTGAGCATTAGTTCCGGTTTAAATGGGCCCTTTGGTCTTGATTTGCGCCACCAACCGGGACTAATGGGTAGGGGCCTTTAGTCCCGGATCCTGGCGCAAACCGGGACTATAGGGCACCCTTTAGTCCCGATTCGTGTCACGAGCCGGACTAAATGCCAGTTCAAACGAACCGTCGCTCCCGCGCCAGTTACGACGCGATCGTCATCGATCGTTTTGAAAATCGCTGCGCCATTAACTGGATCGCTTCGGTAATCATCACTTTGACGCATCGGGACGCCGCCGCCGGCGGCCTAATCACACCGCCGGCCAACCTCTTCTTCTTCCCTCTCTCTAGTATATAAGGATGAACTTATAAGCATCTTCTTCATCCTCCTAATCTCCTCCCAAAACACCATAGCATATCACGGGCGAGCTCTCTCTCCCTCTCATTTCAATGGAGCCGACGACACTAGCTCAAACTCGGGTGCAAAATATCACCGTCGAAGGGATAGAATTCACCATCATGGAAACTCTCCATGCATCAATGGCGGAGATGTGGCTCCGCGCCGTCAAGCAGCGGTTCCTCGACGCCGCACCGATCAAATGTGTGGGCTTGGACTGCGAGTTTACTAGCCCTCACGAGGGTAGGCGCCATCAGCATGCCGCCGTCCTTCAACTCTCGGTGGCGTCCGAGGTTTTGGTCTTTCAGATATGTCGGGCCGATCATATGCCGCAGCTGCTCAAGGATTTCTTGAAGGACCCCACCATTAGATTCTGCGGCGCGGCTATCGGCAATGATGTGCGCATGCTGGAATCATACGGAATTGAAATTCTGTCTGTGTACGACCTCCAAAGGATTATGTCGAACCCCACCAAGAATCCAATTCTGAGTCTATACGATCTGTCCAATGCTACTATTGGGACAAAGCTTGAGAAGAAGAAGAGGAAGAAGGACATGAAGAAGGATGATGAGGAAGAAGAAGAACTAATATATGGTTGGGCCAAAGTTTCATTGAGCGACAAGCAAGTGTTGTATGCCGCTCTAGACGCTCGCTTGGGCTTCGAGGTTGCTAGGAGGTATTGGAAGCTAGAAGGCTACTAGATGTGTGTGGTGTGGTGTGCGAGTCCCAAGTTTCGGTTGAGTAGCATGCATATATATTTAGAAAAATGTACTCCCTTGTGTTTCGGTTAACAAGTCTATTAATTTTTGAATTTTGAATTTTGAATTTTGTATTTTTTTTGTTTTTTTAATATTTTAATTATTAAAAAATAATAATTAAATTATGCATAAAAATTATTTGAAATTCATTCATGCTTATTATTACGTAATCATTGTTGCTTATTTTGTGAATTTATTTAGAATTTAAAAATAATAATATTATATGTTACCAAAGTGTATAGGTTAATAGAATTGGTAGCATACTATTATCAAGAAGTCGCGAGCACAGTCTTAGAATCTACTATGGAAGAAATGGAGAAGTTAAGCGTGCTAAGGATGGAGCAGTGTGATGATGGGTGACCGACCGGAAAATGAGGACCAGAAGTATGTAATTTGACATGAGAATAGAGTGAGAGCCATAAGTATCTAATTTGACATGAGAATAGAGGTGATTGGTTATTAGAAAATAAAGAAAATAGAAAAATAAAGAAAATAGAGAAGTTCCGAAAAATCAAATACAAATTTTATTCCGAACGAACCTTTAGTCCCGGTTTGTTTTACGAACCGAGACCAAAGGTACCCCAGCCGCAGCACATGACCCAGGTCACGTGGAGGCCATTGGTCCCGGTTCATAAACAACCGGGACTAAAGGCTCCAGCCTTTAGTCCCACTTTGTTAGTCTTAGTTGCTCCAACTGGGATAAATGAGCTTTACAAACTGGAACCAATGGCCTTTTTCCACCAGTGTGACGTCAACAATTTTTCGAGGCATACGCTAAGTTAGTACGAGTTTTTTCCACTTTCACCTCAAGTTATGTATTTATGACACCAATTACTCAACTTAAGTTTCTTTTGGCTACTACACCATATGTACCCTCATGTTGTTGACATAATTACGATAATCCACTTTGAATCTTGGGGACGAGTGCCCCTAGTGCCAATGAAGTAATTTTTCTAATTTTATATGTTCTTTCAAATAATCAGAATTTTTCCATAAATGTAGTATTTTACATGTTTGTTAAACCAATAAATTTCCTGAAACAACTCAAATAAATGCGACCCGTAAAAAAATAAGAAGTTAAGTCGCGTTTCTACAATTTTATGTTTGCACCGTTGACCCTTCTGCTTGTTATTCTTGCGTAACATGAGAATATCAGCATTTTTGTAACCTTTTATGACGGAGATGAACATTTAAATAGCAACATGATTTTTTTAGTTTTTATTTTACTAATTTTATTTTGGAGAATATTTTTTTCACTCCAGGAGCTATAGTAATCCGGGAGCTAAAAAAATTTGTACCATATTTTTGTGGCCTAGGTCTTCCCTTCTCCCCTCATCACTATTGTTGTTGTCGTCTCTTTGAGAGGCTAGGGATGTGTTCAACTCGCTCCTCGAATCATTGGTGGCCCCTCCATCATGCCGAATCCCGCCGAGTTTGGGTTCAAATGATTATTCAACCTCCTAGTTTTACTTATGACACTAGTAGAAAAAAGGGCTTCCATACACCCCTTTAGTCCCCAAACAATTTGGTCCACGACTAATGTGAGAATTAGTCCCGGTTCAAACGAAAATGTGGGCCAGGAAGCTTTAGTCCTGGTTTTGGCCACCAACCGGGACTACCCTTTAGTCCCGGTTGATGGCTAAAACCGGAGCTAGAGCCTACCCTTTAGTCCCAGTTGGTAGCCAAAACCGGGACTAAAGGTCACACGGCCATTTTTGCTCTCATGCCTACCCTCTCTCCCCCTCCCTTGCAGAAAAAACATCTAAAACAAATAAACAAAAATGATAAAAACTTCAAATTTCAAAATCCTTTGACATGCATGTACCTCACGCAGCCAACTTTTATGAAAAATCTGAAAATTTGGATTTTGATATTTTTTGCAAAGAAGGATGTTCCAAATTAAAACGGCTTTAACTTTTGCGTACGGACTCGAAAAAAAGTAGAATATATCAAAATCTATCTACAGAAAATTTTACATCCTATTAGAGAAACATTAGATGAAGGAGTAATTCAAGTTAACTATGTTAGTTAAATCAGGAGAACTAGCAGATGTATTAACTAAGGGTGTTAGTGTTGTGTCCTTCTTAAACAAATGTGACAAGATGGGGCTTATAAACATCTTTGTCCCATCTTGAGGGGGAGTGTTGGTAGGCCTTATTTGTGTGACTAGAAAAGTAAAAGGAAAGAATGTAAAATGTACTACTATATACAGGAAACATGAGAAAGGAGAAGAGTCGAGCTACCAGAAAATCTCTGTTCTTCCACTTTGTTCCTCTCACTCTCTCACTCTCTCACTTTGTACTGATTTGCAAGGATTGAGGTGGCTAATCAACAAATAGAAATATATACAAGGTATACATATTTTATAAAAATAATTAACGTGATTCTATACAAGAATATGCTAAATTGGCTCTTTTTTTACTTCCTAGCATTTTCCCATATCATATTTCCGTTTATGGGATAATCACTTACGGCATCTTTCTATCAATAAGGAAGAGAATGGCCAGAATATTAAACATGACAATACAATGTGAATACCACGGTGATGTCTACACACGCTTCTGTTCTTGTAGACAGTGTTGGGCCTCCAAGTGCAGAGGTTTGTAGACCAGCAGCAAGTTTCCCTTAAGTGGATCACCCAAGGTTTATCGAACTCAGGGAGGAAGAGGTCAAAGCTATCCCTCTCAAACAACCCTGCAATTACGATACAGAAAGTCTCTTGTGTCCCCAACACACCCAATACACTTGTCAGATGTATAGGTGCACTAGTTCAGCGAAGAGATAGTGAAATACAAGTGGTATAGATGATTATAAGTAGTAAATGCAATCTGGAATAAAAATTGCAGCAAGCAAACAAGTAACAAAACAGCAAGTAAACGGTGTGCAAAGCTTGGAATCAAGGCCTAGGGATCATACTTTCACTAGTGGACACACTCCCAACAAATATAACATAATTGAACAAATAAATAACTTCTCTTCACTATGCTACTTTGAATTACGCTCCTATTGAATAACACTAATCATTGCGTAGTGGCTACAGAAGCACCCCTTAAAGTTCATCAAGTACTTGACAAACACCACTCATAGAGATATCCAAATCAAATCACAACTCAATATAAATATTATTGCAACTTAGACCAAGTACTAACACGGTGCACACACTGTCAACATTACACCATGAAAGGAGGAATAGATCACTTCAATACTATCATAGTGATAATTATTCTCATAATTCATAAGAGATCACAATCGTAGCCTAGACCAAGTACCACTATGATGCACACACTATCACCGTTACACCATGGCAGGAGGAATAGATTACTTTAATAACACCACAAGAGTACACATAATGATGAAGAGTAGCATCTACTTATTCAACATGATACAAAGCTCACGATCACATAGAGATCACATCATGGGAGAGAGATGTGAACCACATAGCTACCGGTAGAGCCCTTAGCCCCGGGGATGAACTACTCCATCTTCATCATAGGAGACAGCAAGGTTGATGGAGATGTCAGTGAGGTCGATGGAGGCGGCGGAGACGGCGATGGAGACCGATGGAGATGGCTCCGGGGGCACTTCCCCGTCCTGGCAGGGTGCCAGAACAGAGACTTCTGTCCCCCGAAATTTGTCGACGGCGGCAGCGGAGCTACGTAACTCTTTCTGGAAAATTGCCGACTCCCCTAGGGTTTTCCGTCCTGAGGCTTTATATAGGCGAAGGGGCGTCGTCAGGGGGCTTCCAGGGGCTCCTCCCACGTAGGGGGCGCGGCCAGGGCCTAGGCCACGCCGCCTTGGTGTGTGGGGCCCTCGTGGCCCCACTCCACCTCCTCTTCGGTTCTCTGGAAGCTTCTGGGAAAAATAAGACTTCTGGAACTTGTTTCGTCCAATTCTGAGAATATTTCCTGTGTAGCTTTTCTGAAACACAAAAACAACAAAAAACAGGAAACTGGCGCGGTGGCATCTTGTCAATAGGTTAGTTCCGGAAATCGTATAAAAACGCCACGAAGTGTAACGAAACACAAGGCAAATGGTGTAAAAACAAGCATGGAGCATCAAAAATTATAGATACGTTTGAGACGTATCAGCATCCCCAAGCTTAACTTCTACTCGTCCTTGAAAGTGCATACTCCCTCATGTTTTGTGTGTTAGATAACAACATTAGGAATTTTAAGTGTGTGATAAGTGGTGCAGGTTTTTCAGCTCAAGAAATGGCTAAGTCTCTGGGATGGCATCTCCCTGTTCCAGGCCGGATAATCCGGCCAGGGGCCGGATAATCCGCCCCCCCGGCGAGTGCTCGGAAAATCGGCTAAGGACTTTGCTCGGCGTCAACCAGATTAGGGGCCGGATATTCCGGCCAGGGGGCCAGATAATCCGCCCCCCTCGAAGATTTCAGAATTTCTGTTAAGGACTTTGCTCGGCGTCAACCAGATACGGGGGCGGATATTCCGGCTAGGGGGCCGGATAATCCGGCCATACTTTGGCCGGATAATCCGCCCCTCCAAGTCAGCAACGGCTACATTTTGGGAGGGGCTATAAATACCCCTCCCCTTCTTCAACCTCAAGCTGCTCGTCCTGCACAAGAAGAACACCCCATTTGGAGCCACCAAAATCACAAGATCTCCTTCCTCAACCCACCAAAGCTCTTGATCTTTGGAGAATCGAAGGAGAAGGCCTTGATCTACATCCTCACCGAAGCGATTTACTTTCCCCTCTCATTTGCTTGAGGGCCCTTGTGTCTTGGGTTCCCTTGTGTCCCTTGACTTTGATTTGTGTGATTGATCTCTTGATACTTGTTGTTTGACAGCATTGTGTTGTCCTTGGGAGCCTCCAATTCAGTTGTGGATGTGTGCCCCAAGATTGTAAAGGCCGGTTCCACCTTGAGGAACCCCTTAGTGGAAAGTGAGCTAGGCCTTTGTGGTGGAAGCTTGCACCGGAGAATAGGGTGAGCCTTTGTGGCATTGGTTAGGCCTTTGTGGCAACCACACTTCTCCAACGTAGACGTACTTCCCCTAAAAAGGAAGGAACTACGGGAATTACATCCGTGTCTCTGTGTGCTCCACTCTCGGTTTCCTCTATCCTTTATTGCCTTTACTACTTGTATCTTGCTTAGCTTGCTAGTTGTCATATAGGTAAATTCACCCTAGTTGCATATCTAGAGAATTTACCTTTTGTGTCAAGCCTAAATTGAAAAAGAATTAAAATTTCAGTAGCACCTATTCACCCCCTGACGAGGGGTTAACTCGACAAATGTCCTAGATGAAGGACTTAGGATCGGGGAGATAGGGCGTCGGATGAACTCGAAGGTAAAGTTAGTCGAAATAGGTGTGTATCGAAAGTAAACTTGGGTGTTCAACCTGGCTTGCTTTCAATCTCGCCTACACCGTCCCCTCCTGGCCCCTATATATAGGTGGCCAGGTCTCGAGGATCGGGTAGGGTACGATACAGATTACAATATCGACATACGGTAAGAACTCGTATTCGACTATCATTACAATTGGGCCTAGCTTAACGGGCCTCAGGGGTACACAACTAACGGGCTCTATTAGCTATACCCTTGTCAGTAGCCCCTGAGATTCTACCAGAATTGCATATTCAGGTTGAATCTCTAATCTTTAAATCTTCGACTTGATCAATTCTTCGTCTTCTTCATATCTTCAAATCTTCGACTTGGTCTTTCGACTTATGTTTCATGGTAATTTGCTTGGAAGGGGTTTTGATGAACAAGCCTGACGGATCAAGAGGTCAGTTAACTGCCGGAACAGATACTTGTCACCTACTTCAAATTCGATCCCCTTGGATTTGAATTTAGGATACCGGTCAAACCCATTCTTTTGCCGCATTTAGGACTTACAAAGAATGAGTCCCAGTGGTTCTCAAGGTACCCAGTGCGTCCACCAGGATTTTCTTCGTGTCGTAGACACGGATACATACCAGCAGAGCGCATCCATGTGCGTATACCAGGCCACACAGGACGGATCCCGGGGTCTTACCTTCGTGACAACTCACGGCATTCGAGTTCCGTTGCGATAACGCGACTCGAGAATCTTATGTCGCAGTCAAATTTTGACTAAAAATATTCGGGTTTCTACAACCATAAAACTCGCTCCCGATGGGAGTAACACTCCTACACTTCTCCAATCTCTAATGCTTTACCAATAAATATCGTCGGGTGCGCGCTCAGCGCTCCCGATGGGAGTAGCCCCCGAGGCTATAGTCGAAAAAAGAGTTTTTCGAGTATAGGCTCAAGAGATAATGTAGCTCTTCACACTTCAACTCGAAACACTTCAACTTCGAGGTTCTTCAATTCGAGATACTTCAACTTCGAGGTTCTTCAATTCGAGATACTTCAACTTCGAGGTTCTTCAATTCGAGATACTTCAACTTCGAGGTTCTTCAATTTGAGATACTTCAACTTCGAGGTTCTTCAATTCGAGATACTTCAACTTCGAGGTTCTTCAATTCGAGATACTTCAACTTCGAGGTTCTTCAATTCGAGATACTTCAACTTCGAGGTTCTTCAATTCGAGATACTTCAACTTCGAGGTTCTTCAATTCGAGATACTTTTTTTTTAAAAAAACACCTTGTTGTTGAATATGAATCCACCACTTTAGTGAAGAGTTCCATTCGATATTTTTCGCAAGTAACAGCCCCCAAGGCTATAAAAAATCCTTCTCATATGATCCTTTTTATCAATTCTGCATTTGTCGGCGCCATCCTGTTTCCTTTATATATATATTTTATGATGTCAATGAAGACATAGCTCTTCATCAGTGCGAACCGTTTTATGGGTAACACTGTAACTTTCACAATTTTTTGACCGTTTAGTGGGCTGCACGATTTTTGACCGTTGGTGGGCTGCCGTTTCCGATCTTTGCGCCACGTCTCAGCCCACGATCCTTCTCCTAGAAGATATATAAATGGCATAGTGGGGAATCATACTGTTTACCAGCTCGTTCCATCCGCCGCCTCCATTGCTAATCTCCTCTGTCTCTTCCTCTCTTGCGGAGCCCCCAAGCGCGCTTTGTGCTGGATGCACGTGAAACATCTGGCCACTAAGAGCACCATGGCCAAAACTTCTGCCACCAACTGGGTGCGCTCCACCATCACCAAGAAGGAGGTGGAGAAGGCCACGGTGGACGGCCTCATCACCGCCCAGGATTCCATCCAATTTCCCAGTACTGAGCGGATCCCGAAGCCCCCGAGCGGTTACCGGGTAATGTTCCTTGCTTTCCTCCTCCGCGGTTTGTCCCTTCCTGCCCACGAGTTTCTCCGTGGGCTGCTATTTGTCTACGGTGTGCAGCTCCATCAGCTCACACCAAATTCCCTTCTTCATATTGCTTGCTTCGTGACGCTCTGCGAGTCATTCTTGGGCATTGAGCCCCACTTCCTTCTCTGGAGACCAATCTTTCGACTCCGCCCCAATGTTTCTCTGGCAAGGAAACCCGAACTGGGTGGAGCCGTCGTTTCTATGCGTCCTGAAGCACAATATTTTAAATTTTCCATGGCCGCGTCTGTCCAAGGATGGAGGACGAAGTGGTTCTATATCAAGGACCGCAAATCCTCGCCTGAAGACGAATTCGGCCTGCCTCCTTTTGATGCTTCCCAGGAGGTAAAGAAATTGGCATCTTGGGACACACTCCCCTCAGATGCAGAAGTAGAAGAAATTATTCCTCTTCTTTCCCACATTAAGGCTTTAAAAGGAGGTCAAGGGGGTGCTCTGTCGGGTATGCAACTCATGGCGTTTTTTATTCAACGTCGAGTTCAACCTCTACAACACCGCCTCACCAAACTTTGGAATTACTCCGGCTTGGAGGATCCTACTCGCATATCTGAAGATCTGATATCAAAAGAAGATGTCGACAAGCGAGTCCGGAGTCTCACCAAGCTCACCAAGGAGCATGCAGTTGCCGATTTGACTGCTGATTTCTTCGACTCCGTGCGCCCTCTTCCTGAGGTATGTATCTCCGCGTCCACTGTTTGTCAAATTTTGCTTGGTTTCGACTTGCGTTATTTTGTTTTTGCCTTTGCATTTGCATTCTGCTGACATATTTATATGCAGGGTCACCAATTCCTTGTTTCTCATTCTCCTCTGCCAGCTGATCTAGCCTCCCCTGCATCTGAAGCCCCCGAGGCTGACGAAAGTCAGGATGCAGATGATGTCGAGGAATCAGAAGAGGAAACTAGCTCGTCGACATCGCCTCCTCTTGCACTTGCTGAAGATGTTGGTGACGACAGGAAAAGGAAACGTGTCGACGACATCGCTTCATCGAGTTCTGCAGCGGCTGGTAAAGCTCCCGTTCTTGCAGAAGATATGGAGTACTTCGACATGCTAGCATCGTAAGTATTGTAGTCGAGTTCTTCAACTGCACTGTTCTTGCCTTGTTTTTCATAACTTATATTCTTCATGCAGTGATGATGAAGAACCACCAACATATGCAACAGCTGCTCCACCACCTTCTCCTATGGCCATTGATGAGCCTGTCGAACCAGATGTTGCACCGAGGGCTACCAGGTCCGGTGTGAAGAAGGTTCCTCAAGCCCGATACCCTAAGCGCTCAAAGAAGGCTAAGGAAGCCGACGTTTCTCTGGAAGCCCACGTATCTGCGGTTTCTTCTGATGACGTGAGCACTTCTTCTTTACTTGCTTTCTTTTCATACACTTCTACTCTTACACACTTCTTTTCTCAGGCTTTAGTCAAGAGATTTATCGCCCTGGGCACGGAGTGTGCAGGGTACCTAAAGGTTGCGAAAGCTTCCGAAGGTATAACTTTGACGTCCAATCACTACTTATCTTCTGCATTTTATCCTTTGTTATCTATCTGACTCCCTGTCGGCTTCTTATGCAGCTGCTTTAGCAACCGCCAATACTCGAATTGCTTCGTTGGAGGCGGAACTCAAAGCTTCGCAGAAAGCTTATGACGTTGCGACCGCTGCTAAGGCAATTGCTGAGAAGTCGCAAAAATCTGTGCTTGCCAAGGCGAAGAAAGCTGAAAGGGCTTTAGCTGATGTCAACAAGGAACATGCTCAGCGGGAACAGGCCGTGGCAGAGCGTCTTCACACCATGTCTACTGCCGCTGAAAGTAAGTTCTTCGACTTGTCTTTCTATTTTCGACTTCTGTTGCACTGGTATGCCTGTTGTCACTTATCTCTTCTTTTCTTTTCTATTTATGCAGAATTTACCGGGGTATCTCCGTCGGCTTTGCAAACAGACGATGATCCTCTGATGAATGCGGTTAACCTACTCGAGGAAAACTGGATATCTATCCAGGAGACTTTTGAGTTGGTTGGCCGCGTTCTATCACGGCTATTTGCCGGGTTGTGGCCGAAGAAAAGGGCGGCAATCCCGAAGGACAATCTGACTGAACTTGCCAAATCCTTCGATACCACTGAAGACCCCACTCTCCAGCTGAAAGGGCTATCCATTAAGCGCGGCGCCAAGGGTGCTATTGCACTTTCTCTTGCGCACGGTACAGATTTCGACTGGGGGAGGGTTGGCTCCCCCCATGGCCACACCCGTGACGACATGAAGGTGTTCTTCGAGAAGGCGAAGAAGTTGGCACCTGCGTTATTGACAACGATTTCTCCTTCGGCGGCATCTGCTGTGCCTGCTGCACCACCTCCAGCGGCGAAAGATCCAGTGCCACCGTCGACTTCTAGCGAGGAACTGGCCGCGCCCCCTTCTTCCACGGAGCACAATGCTGAGGTGGCGTAGACTCAGCTTCTTTGTAGCTTTTTTAGTTTTCTCCTTTTGAATGTACAGACTTCAATTAAGTGCAACCCGAGAACCTTAGCCATAGGGTTGTGTCCTTATGTAAATATATCCTCTTCATATGAAGTTTTATACTGCCTCTCTGAAATTGTTTCTCCTTTCTTTTCTTTTGTAGTCGATGCATGTTCATTATCCTTGGACTCATGGTTCTGCTCCTTCCTCTGCCCGTGGATTCGATCCTCAGATTTCGTTGACTCCTAGTCGATGCAATCAATGCGCAGAATATTCTTCGAGGATTTCTGACCTTGAGGTTCGCTTGACTTCAGCCAAACGCCAAGCTCAGATGGCGTTTGATAAAGCTAGCAAAACTTCTGCCCTGACGAAGCAGGTATCGATTCTTGGCGATGAAGTGTCCAGCTTGACGGCCAAGATTCTGCATCAGGAAGAATGCAACTCTTTTATTCTTGGTATTGTTGAATCCGCATGTGAAATGTTGCGCTGTAAGTTTCCTCCTGGACTTATCTTATTGGCTTCTTGCTCCACTACTATTTTTGTGACATCCTTTGCCCTTGTAGGCACTTGCTTGGATTTCGCTGCTGAAGATCGTCGGGTTACTGAGCGTAGTGCGACTCTAGAAAAAATGTCCGTAGGTGTTGAAAACTTATGGTCTGATCCTCGATGCCGAAATGCTGTTGTGTTGCTTCAGGACCGTGCCCAGCACATTGGCGAGGCGGTGGATGGCTGCAGGAGAGCTCTCGTAACTATGCACTCAGTCATGCTTCCTCGCAATCCTCTGCCTGCTACTTTCCCATTGCTCCTTGACGTTTTTAGATCCAGCCAACGAATCCACCGTTTGATAGAACTGAATTTAGTGGCAGGTGCTAATTTTGCTCTCGGATGGATACGTAAGTGGCAGCCAAGACTCAACTATAGTTCAATGTCGCTGAGCTATCCTCCTGGTGGGGCAAGCCTTCGAGTACACTTAGAGAGTACCTTGCAGCCTGCCCGTCGAATTATAGCCAGGTTGTTGCAGGAAGACTCCGCGTTCTTTCGCGAGTTTCACTACTTGGACCCTTTAGGTGTAGATGATTCTGACAACCCGATGTTGTGAGTTGTATGTGGAACGCGAGAGTTTATTTATTTCGCGACTGTATGTCTGAAATTTATTCTCAGGGCGTTATTGTATGATTCGTGCGTTTGCCACACTTTCTCTTTGAAAGACTCGTAAATTCGAATATGAGGAACGCTTTTGTCTTTATTTATACTTGTAATATAAGATACATGGGGTGACCCAAGAGATCCGGCCTATGACCTGTGTTCTGGATCTAGAGGGCATTGCCCCCGGTATAACTCGTGGCTTTTACAGCCGTTATTTTTCTACTATACTCTTTGATGCTTATGTCATTGTGGCTTTCCCTTCTTCTCCTGCTTCTTTGTCTTCTCTTGGCGCTCCTACTCGTGGTTTCTTCGCTTCAGGCTCCGCAGCGCGTTCCTTGAGTAGTTTGATGCCTTCTGCAATCGTGTTTTTCGCCTTCTCTGCATAGTTGGCTATCATGCCAAAGTTTTGTGCCATCTTGTGGAACTCCCTGTCGCAGAGATCTGAGACTTCAAAACTTCCTTTGACTGTAATTATTCCTCTTGGTCCTGGCATTTTAAGTACTAAATATGTATAGTGAGGTACTGCCATGAATCGCGAAAACGCGGGTCGCCCGAGGATCGCATGATATTGAGATGGCCAGTCCATGACTTCGAAGTCTAGTTTTTCTCTCCTGTAGTTTTGTCGGTTGCCGAAGCAAACATTGAGTGCTATCCGACCCAGTGGGTAATTGGCACTTCCTGGCACGATTCCGTGGAAGGAACAATCTGTTGGTTTCAGGAACTCCAGCGATATGTGCATTGCCCTGAGTGTTTTTGCATATATCAGGTTGATTCCACTTCCCGCGTCCATGAATATTCTGTCGACATCGTACGCGCCGATTTGAGCTTTGAGTACCAGAGGCGCGTTTCCTGGCCGAGGTACTGTTATAGGGTGGTCTTCTCTGTTGAACTCGATTGGTTGTTCTGACCAATGCAGATACTCTGTTGTGGCTGGAGGCGAAATGACTGCTAAGTTGACTTGTCGAGTGATACTTTTTTCCTCTTTGTTTGACTTGGGCACGGGTTGTATCATTGCCGTGATGTGTCCTTTCGATGGAACGTACCCTTCGTCGTCGTCATGTTCCGTGTTTTTCTGGTTTTGTCCTTGAGGAGCTCCGTTGTTTCCTTGCTGGTTTGTCGGGGGATTGTTGCTCCCTTCGAATCCTTGTCGTCTTGCTTCGCTTTGCTTGTTTTGTGCTGCTTCTTGTAGTTTTAAGAATGTTGTGCAATCTTTCATTGCGTGCCTTGATACTCGCTTCCCGTCGACGAACGCTGAGTGTATGTGACAAGGCCCGTTGAGCATATCTTCTGGCGATGGGTTGTACTCTCTGGATTCTCTTGGTGGGAACTTCTTATAGTCCTCTTTTCCGTAGCTTCGATATCCTGAGCTTCTGCGATCGTTTCCTTGATAACTGTTGTCTTTATATCCTGCAGCGACTTGGCTATGTGAGCCGTAGGTGTCGTAGTTTCGGGATCGTCTCCTTTGACTTCCATACCTGTTTCTTCTATCGTCCTCTGGAGATCGTGTCTGTTTGTTGTTGCACGCATCTTCTCCATCTGCAAATCTGTTTGCTGTGTCCATGAGATCTGACACTGTTTTCGGCTTGATTCTACCCATCTCTTCGACTAGGTCTCTTCGCCTTAATCCGATGATGAACGCGTCTATTGCTCTTTCGTCTGAAACTTCGACTGCTGAATTTTTTATGAGGCTCCATCTTTGGATGTATGCCCGTAGTGTTTCGTCGCGTTGGTGTACGCACGCTTTGACTTCTTCTATTGATGCTGGCCGTTTGTATGTCGACCTGAAGTTGCTTGTAAATTGCTTTGTGAGGTCTTCCCAGCTTCCAATGGATTCTTTCTCTAGTTTGCTCAACCATGACCTTGCTGCGCCGGTGAGGTGTAGTTGCAAACTTTGCATTGCTGTTTCTTTGGTTCCTCCTAATATTTGAACTGCTTGTAAGTAATCTGCGAGCCACGATTGTGGTTCTTGTGATCCATCGTACTTTTGCTGATCATGAGGTAGCTTGAATCCCTTGGGAACTGGAGTGGTGCGAACCCTGCGGGTAAAACACGATGCCCCCATCTCTTTTTCGTCGTCTTCATAGTCGCGCCTTTCATTTGGGGATCACGATCTTCGAGTTCCCCCATGATGTTTTGGTGACGGCGATCGAGATCGGTGTTTGCTGCTTCTATGCCGAGGACTATTGTGACGGCGAGGTGATCTTGCTTTGTGTACTTCCTTGTGATGATGTGCTTCTTCTCCTTTTGCTGAGAGCTTGTGACCCACCATGTTGAGTCCGTTCAATGCTGCTCTATGCATGTGCTCCCTAGGATCTCCTGGACTTGGTCGAGTTGTGAGCAGATATGCTTGCGCTGCTACTAATGCTGCCTCGGGGGTTTTTGGTAGGATGTTCCCCTGCTCGTCGACCGATAGGAAGGACGAGTCGAGGTTTTTCGAAATACTTTGCCTGTCAGAGTACTCGAGGTTATCGTACCTTGAACCATGTCGACGATTTTTCCTTGCGTTGCTGTATGATGCGTCGCTTCGTGCTTTACGAGCAGCTTCGCTAGCTGCAATGACTGAATCTTTTCTTCTTTGTATCTCTATCTTTTCCTTTGCTAATTGCTTTGCCTGCTGCCTTAGGGCATAATGATACCCCAAAAGCATGTCTTTGCTGGAATTTAATGGTATTGGCGTGCCGTGTTCTACGGCTTCTCTTATTATCCTCCACTCGTCGACTGATAGTCGAATTTTTTCCCTGGCTGTGAGGGATTCTACTATTTGTCCTTCTGCTAGGTGATTTGCTCCTCTGTCGATATTAGCTGGGTTTAACACTGGGTTGTTATTTTCGTCGAGTTCTTCTGAGTTGTCGCCCACAATGGCGAGTACCTGGCACTGCTTGCCGGTGTTACTATTAAAACTTGAGAAGATCGAGTCGCCATCTTCAGAAAGCTCTAACCCTGTCTTCCATGTGTCTGTTGATTTATCTGAGATATCGTCGAGGCAGATCGTGAGATTGTCGAGTTGGATCTCTGCTTTGAAGTTATCCTTTGCTTTGTTGTTTTCTGCAATTTTCCCTTTTTGCATTTCTTCTAGGCTGACCGGCGAGTTTACCTCGCTGGATGAGCCGTCGGAATACTCCATTATTGCTGTTGCTTCAGGCTCACTTGCCGACAGATCTTGTTTCATTGGATCCGAAAGGCGAGACGAGCCCGCTGGCCCGATGAAGATGATCAAACTTCCAATGGTTAGTTCCACCTCTTGACTTCCGTCGACTTCTGAACTGCTGTTGGCTAAAAGCGAAAAAGCCGTCGAATTCATGATTCCAACGCCCAAGTTCCCCACGGTTGGCGCCAATTGACGAGGGGTTAACTCGACAAATGTCCTAGATGAAGGACTTAGGATCGGGGAGATAGGGCGTCGGATGAACTCGAAGGTAAAGTTAGTCGAAATAGGTGTGTATCGAAAGTAAACTTGGGTGTTCAACCTGGCTTGCTTTCAATCTCGCCTACACCGTCCCCTCTTGGCCCCTATATATAGGTGGCCAGGTCTCGAGGATCGGGTAGGGTACGATACAGATTACAATATCGACATACGGTAAGAACTCGTATTCGACTATCATTACAATTGGGCCTAGCTTAACGGGCCTCAGGGGTACACAACTAACGGGCTCTATTAGCTATACCCTTGTCACCCCCCCTCTAGGTGCCCTTACGATCCGTTCAATTGGTATCAGAGCATCGGCTCTTTATTCGGGCTTAACCGCCTAAGAGTATGGACACGCAAGAGAGTGAGGGATCGGGTCAAGTTTCCATGGGTGATTTCAAAACCTTTGAATCATCTGTGTCTACCCAAATAAGCGAGTTGCGTGAAATGATAGTGCAACTCATTCAAGCTAAAACTCCTAGTGCTCCTCCTCTAGAAAAACCCGCTACTCCACACGTGGAGAATGTGGGGGTGGAAGAAGAGGATGCTGACAAAGGCACCCATGCTAAGTCTTGTACTAAGGGCGACGGGAAAAGTGAATTCCCTCATTGGTATTCACCCGACCCGCTGGTTCCTCATCCTCATATTAACAATAGAGGTGATCCACCTAAGCTTGATGCATTAAACTTTGGTCAATGGCAATATCAAATGATCTCTCATATGTGTAGTTCATGCATCGAGCTTTGGAGGATTGTTGAAGAAGGATTCAAGGCCGTGGATCCCAACAACTTAACAAGAAGAGAAGCGGTTGATAGCCAACTCAATGCAACCGCTCTTCACATGATTCAAGTTGCCGTTGGGTCCAAGGACTTGCCTCACATCCAAAACTTCTCCACCGCCAAAGAAGCTTGGCAAGGCCTCTCCGATGTGTTTGTTGGCAATGAGAGCATGAAGAGAACAAGATATGTGGCCTTCTCAAATCAAGCGGAGGGATTCTTCATGATGGATGGTGAGGACCATCAAGAGATGTATAGAAGACTCAAGGCTATAGCTACCACCTTCAAAAACCTCGGTGCTCACCATATTGATGATGAGTGGATCAAGATGAAGTACATTCTTGCTCTCACCCCATATGAGCCCGCGGATGTGAAGAGTGTTCAAGGAAAGCACAACTTTCATGAGATGACCTCCAACCAAGTGATGCAAGAGATTCAAGCCTACAAGGTTGCCGCACAAAATGCGGAAGATGCTCGTGCTCGTGCCATGGGAATGCAAAGAAGCTCCAACCTTGCCTTGAAGGCAAGTGACGAGGGTTAACTCGACAAATGTCCTAGATGAAGGACTTAGGATCGGGGAGATAGGGCGTCGGATGAACTCGAAGGTAAAGTTAGTCGAAATAGGCGTGTATCAAAAGTAAACTTGGGTGTTCAACCTGGCTTGCTTTCAATCTGGCCTACACCGTCCCCTCCTGGCCCCTATGTTTGGCTACTCGTAGTCAGGCATAGGCTCAAAGTTCAGCTCTTCTTTCTTCTGTTGGCAAGCCCCCGAGTCCAAGTCGATGTTCTCATGTCGTGCAACCATAGTCTCCTTTTCTTGTTTTTTCTTCTTTGATATTATCGTCTGCTCTGCGCAGAATTTAACTTCTGCTGTAAAATATGTTTATGGGCTGTGCTGTAGCACGGGGGCCCAATAATACGTGCTTATAAATATAGCACCATCTGGTAAAGGTAAAAAACCCTAATCAGATTCCTCCTCCGCCGCATCATCTTCTCTCTCCAACTAGGGTTTTCCAAGGTTTTTCCCTTGTTCTCATGGCGGATGCTGAAGGTTCTCGTCTGAACCTTGGCTCCCCGGTGGCGCCACGAGGTCGGGGTCGCCCTCGTGGAAGTAAGAACAGGAGCAACATCACTTCAGCCGCCGCAGGAACATCATCGGACGCTCCGGCTAAGTGTCGTCCCGGCCGTCCACCTGGTAGCAAGAACAAGCCCAAGGTGACTGGCGCTGCTTCAGGTCCAATCGCTCCTTCTCCTGCTGCTCCTACTGCTCCTGCTGCCCCTCCCCGAATCTTCTCCTTCTTCTGCATTGCCATGGCGCAGTGCCGTGAGATTCAGCGCCTGCCGCTGAATTTCACCAAGTTCATGGATGGCCGCGAACTGCGAGAGGCGGTTCTCCGTGAACAGTCTGGCAGTGGCACCCCATACGAGGTGGAGGTGTGGTATGATGGCGACGGCGAGCAATATTTTAGGGGCGTGTAACGGCCCAGAAAAATCCCCTTTTTAGAAATTGTTTGTTCTTTTCCTTTTGTGCATCATCATGCATTTCTAATCTTGCATGTTTTGTCAAATCTAAAATTATTTGGAATAAAAACTTATTTTATTTTGCTCGTATGATTTTGTAAAGAAAATCCCCTTCTCCTTTTCTTATATTGAAGTAAACATAAAATAAAAGAGTTGCAAACCTTTGAAATTGTTTTGAAGGTAATAAATCAAGTTTTTGAAAAATGTTTGAAACTTGCTTTGAAATCTTCCTAAGCCTATCCCTCCCTCCATCTTTTCTTTTTCCTAAAATTCGGTGGCAAAAAGAAGAAGAGAAGAACTCAAAAAAAAGGAGGAAAAGCAAAGAAGCCCAGCGAAGTCCTGCAACTCTCCAGCCCATCTAACCCTGTTGTCACCTACCTCTTGTATGGCAGGGCATCGAGGCGTGCCATGTTCTGCACCTGAGCGATGTGACGGCCGTGATAGCCTCACCCCTGCAGCTACTTAAGGCCCTGCAACCCTAGTCCCCCTTGCTTCACTCCCTACCGCCGCCACTTTCCCCCTCACCTCGCTCTCGTGCTCATCCGACGGCAAGCCTCCCGACCATGCGCGTAGTCCGCGGCCACGTCCGCTTCACCCAAGTCCATGCCGACCGCTGTGCCTCGATGTGTCCAGCGCCGGCGCGACGCTCGCATGATCCAGCAACAGCCAGCGCTCCTTCTCCAACCGCGTCGTCGCCTGCCGTTCCCGGGGTCGTCTCCGTCTCCGCGTAGATGTCGCTCGAGCACGCACTGGTCTCCTTTACCTAGCTCGTCATGCTCTGCTCCAGGCCGATGTCTTGTTCTGCTTCGCCAACGACGTCCGTGTCCGTCGCCGCGTGCCATCAAGTCCCCGAGGACGTCCCCGACCATCGCTGCTTCAAGCGCACCCGCGTTCCCTGCCGCCAAGCCCCGGCCTTTCTCCGCTTACTCGACAACAGCCGGGGCCGCCCAGAACATCGTCTCCAAGGTCTCCAGTTGCTGCAGCCCGCCGGCGCTTCTTGTTGAACACCTCACCGACGCCATCCCTGCCAAGCGCGCCCACATCCTCCTGGTGAGCTCCTACTTAGATTGCCCCTCTTCCTTGTCCCGGTATCTTGCTCTGGACGCTGTTCTAATTGCCGTCGTTGCTGTCCGCCGGTCGTCCCCGAGCCCTACGCCTTCGCCAGTACACCCTAGGTGATCAGCAGCTTCACATCTCCGTCCCCTAGGTCCTCGGCACAAACGTTGCTTCCTCTCCGCGTGCACGCTCGCCGTGTTGGATGTCTCGCCGAGCTTGCGCATGCACGCACGCGCCCTGCCGCCTTGCTTCAGTACTCCACATCGCCACCAAACCAGTGATGCGTCAAGCCTGCTTATGCAGCCAGTGCTGAAGCTCCACTCCGTCAGGTCTTGGCCTGCCTCCTTCGCCACCCACACGAAACAGGCCAGCAGCAGCAACAAGCTACAGTATCTGTGTTCACTAGCATCGCAAGCAGGTCCCCTTTTACCTCTGTTCACACCGGCGTGCATACAAGCTGGTTCTCCAATTCTTTTGCTTTTCTAGTTTCACCTAGCTAGCTCGTGACATGTTTTGAACCAGCTCTATGCTTGCTTGCCTAGCTAAACAATTTTTCCTGTAGTTATTACTGTCCTACATGCACTGCCTGCACGGTATGCTATCCCAGAACCAAAAGCCCCAACTTTTGTCAGTTTTAGTTTCCGGCTCGACAGTTCAGCTTCAGCAATCAGGCAAAAACGTCAGTCTGTCTGTCTCTGTTTGTTTTAAACACTTGTAAATCTATTTTGAACAACTGATATGTTCTTTAAAACCAGAAAAATGTGTGGAATTTGAATATGACATCCATATTTTTGTTTGCATCTTGCATCATATAGTTTCGTGGTAATTTGCATCGCACTATTAATAACATATGGAGTAAATGGAAAACACCAAATATGGTATTTCCACTTCATTTAATTTTGTGTAGCTCACATATACCTTGTCGTTGTAATGCTAATAAACATTTAAATTGTCGTGTAGTATAACAACTTGAACTATATATGTGTGTGTCGGAATTTCGATTCCGCTTAATTTGGATAAGTTGCATTGCACCCTAATTGCCATGTCATGCATACATACTTCATATGATCATGCCGATTCTTTTGTCGTAGTAGTAAGTGTGCATCCGTTGTTTGTTGTAGCAATTTGCTTCTTCTCGGATAGGACGCTTCGTGGTGTGGTGAGCAACGACAAGTTCTCCAGGTGTTTCTCGACAATCTTGCCAGGCAAGCTCTCCCGCCCCTTACCTACCTATAGGGGTACTTATTACCTATTTGTGTTTATGCTTTCTCTTATTCTTAATGCTAGCCTTGTGTTCCGATGCTTTGTTCGAGTCACGTCTCCTATCCACCTGTTTCCCCAAAGCAAAACTATATACTCGCCACCTCCCGCCTATTACCTTTTGCTTGTTGTTTGAGTTGGCCTTGCGAGTCATAGGCATGCTTAGGTTGTTTCAAGTTGTTTTATCTTATCGGGTTGTTGGGAAGTTTATCACATGCTCTACTTGATATATGAGATGGATATGAATTTGAGATAAGTTGGATATTAGATGTTGGAAATAAATATGATTTATTTATGTTACAACTACACTTGATTAAAGCAGAGGCATCGGTGAGTCTTTTTGTCCGTTTTACGACGGCTCACTTGTGTCCCCTAGGACCCCGAGTTCGCATGAACCGTTCTAAGCTGAGCGCACTAACCACTCGTGGAGATGCCATGGGATCTCCCTTGACTTACTACTTTTTCTCGAGTTAGTTTACCGGGGGCCACAACACCGTATTTTCATTTGGATTTGGATTTGGGTGGAGTCACCTTTCATGGTGGCGGAGTCTCTAAGCCCCCTCGAAAAGGTGTGGTTGTGTCGCCTCGGATGGTTGGCAGGTTTATTTGCTCGCGGTACGTTTTTCTGTGAAGCTGGCGGACCTCTCGGATGGGCTCTCTGCCAGACTTCTCCATTCTCGCAAACTTCTGAGTCCGTCTTCGGAGCTCGGCCGACTTCGTTACGGGTAGCTTAGTAGGGTGGCGCCCCTAAACTCTCTTGTAGAACTAGCAACGGTCTCGTCGTGATTTCCATCCCTTGTCTAGGTTGGATTGATCGAGCGTGTATGGGTACATTGGTGCACCCCTGCAGGGTAAATCTTTTCGAAAAGCCGTGTCCGCGGTTATGGACGACTTGGAGCCGTTCTACTCGATCATAGAACAACTTGCACCTAATTGATGATAAAAAGTGGCGTAGTAAATAGTTCTACTATAATATTAAATTGTTATAAAATTGTCAACCGCGTGAGTGCCTTTGATATTGCTTCTTTGTATGGTCGCGATGAGGTGTTTCATCGGCCGGGTTATGTTTGGTGTAGTATTCTAGTTGGTCCTTTATGCGCTCTCTTATCTTATTCTAATTAGACGGAAGTTGTAGAGTGTCTCTATAGGTTCTTAGTGCTTGCTCGCTGCCGCTTAACCCCACCATACAGCTGACGTCCTTTTGAGTCTCTCGAGTTGTCTGCGTACCTCACGTACAAAGGCCGCTTGTTGACTACGCTTTATACGTCTTGAAGTCTTGCTAAGTACTTCGTACTTATTGCTGCTCGTCTCGGATTTCTCGCCGGAGCAGGTTTGAAGACATGTACATGGAAGCGACGACGTTAGCAAGGTTACCCTTCCGGCTTGGCCTGGGCAGGGTTATGGATGCCATCGTTTATCTTCAGGCCTCTTAGGCCCATTTGTATTCTTGTCCGTACTCGGGCACTATTTTGCTTTATGTATGATTTGGATCTTTGTATGTATATTTGGATCTTGACTCGTGGAGTCTTCGCGGTTGTATTATATCTTTTGTGGGTTCCATCGTGAACTGGTGTAACGTTACTACCTTGATTCCACCCGCATAATATGAATGTTGCGACATGCATATTTTGCTTGGTGGTGCGTTTCCTAAGCGACATCGTGCGAATTGTGGCGTGATTGCTATAATTCTCAAGGTGCCGATTTTGGGGCGTCACAGGGCGGCTGGTCAGAGTTTGCAGAGGACCACGACATCCACCAAGGCTTCTTCATGGTCTTCGACTTCCATATCGGCACGTCGAAGTTCGACGTGACAATCTATGATGGCACCCAGTGCCAGAAGAAATATGAAGCTGAAGTCTAGTTCCATTAGGATCTGCTATCCATGTAATTTCGTTTGATAATGTCCTTGCTGCAATGATATTTGTAATGCATATTCGTACTTTGTGTCGATGTCTTTTGCTAGTACCATGAGAACAAGTCATGTTCTGAGGTATGCTTTCCATACATCGGGTTCTTTGCGAACCAAAATGTAGGAAGAATATTGATGTCTACGCACGCGTCTGTTCTTGTAGACAGTGTTGGGCCTCCAAGTGCAGAGGTTTGTAGAGCAGCAGCAAGTTTCCCTTAAGTGGATCACACAAGGTTTATCGAACTCAGGGAGGAAGAGGTCAAAGCTATCCCTCTCAAGCAACCCTGCAATTACGATACAGAAAGTCTCTTGTGTCCCCAACACACCCAATACACTTGTCAGATGTATAGGTGCACTAGTTTGGCGAAGAGATAGTGAAATACAAGTGGTATGGATAATTATAAGTAGTAAATACAATCTGGAATAAAAATGGCAGCAAGCAAACAAGTAACAAAACAGCGAGTAAACGGTGTGCAAAGCTTGGAAACAAGGCCTAGGGATCATACTTTCACTAGTGGACACACTCCCAACAAATATAACATAATTGAACAAATAGATAACTTCTCTTCACTATGGTACTCTGAATTACTCTCCTATTGAATAACACTAATCATTGCGTAGGGCTACGAAGCACTCCTTAAAGTTCATCAAGTACTTGACAAACACCACTCATAGAGATATCCAAATCAAATCACAACTCAAGATAGATATTATTGCAACTTAAACCAAGTACTAACACGGTGCACACACTGTCAACATTACACCATGAAAGGAGGAATAGATCACTTCAATACTATCATAGTGATAATTATTCTCATAATCCATAAGAGATCACAATCGTAGCCTAGACCAAGTACCACCATGATGCACGCACTGTCACCGTTACACCATGGCAGGAGGAATAGATTACTTTAATAACACCACTAGAGTACACATAATATCTGAATAATAACATCTACTTGTTCAACATGATACAAAGCTCACGATCACATAAAGATCACATCATGGGAGACAGAGGTGAACCACATAGCTACCGGTAGAGCCCTTAGTCCCGGGGATGAACTACTCCCTCCTCATCATAGGAGACAGCAAGGTTGATGGAGATGGCGGTGAGGTCGATGGAGACGGCGGAGACGGCGATGGAGACCGATGGAGATGGCTCTGGGGGCACTCCCCCGTCCCGGCAGGGTGCCGGAACAGAGACTTCTGTCCCCCGAAATTCGGCTTCGATGGCGGCGGCGCTACAGAACTGTTCTGGAAATTTCGCCGACTCCCCTAGGGTTTTCCGTCCCAAGGCTTCTTATAGGCGAAGGGGCGATGTCAGGAGTGGGGCCAGGGGCCCTCACGCTATGGCGGCGCGGCCAGACCCCTGGCCGCGCGAGCCACGTGTGAGGAGGCCTGGTGGCCCCTCTCCTACTCTCCTTCGGATGACTAGAAGCTTCCGGGTAAAATAAGACTTCAGGAACTTGTTTCGTCCAATTCCGAAAATATTTCCTGTGTATCACTCTGAAACACAAAAACAGTAGAAAACAGGGAATTGGCACTGTGGCGACTTGTTAATATGTTAGTTCCGGAAAATGCATAAAAGTGCCACTAAGTGTAACGAAACATTAGGCAAATGGTGTAAAAACAAGCATGGAGCATCAAAAATTATAGATACGTTTGAGACGTATCAGCATCCCCAAGCTTAACTCCTGCTCGTCCTCGAGTAGGTAAGTGATAACAAAAGAAATAATTTTTGAGGTGACATGCACCTACATAATCTTGATCATATATGTAAGCATTGTGAGGTGAGATCAAAGAACTTAAAACATGGGCATGAAAGACATAATCTTGACAATAAGAACTTAGCAACCATGTTGTAAACATGCAAATGAACACAAACAAAAGATCATGAAAATAAAACAATGAAAGTCAAACGTGTGTTCAAATCATAAGGAAAAACATAACAAATGGTTTTCAGCTTGTCCTTAATGAGAGAGCAAAACATAAATGCATAGGACACCTTCAAGTTTAAGAGGGCGACTAGATACAAATAATTTGAGAACAAGTGAAACCATGATCATGAATCAATCAATGAAAACTTTGGGAGAGTGCACATTATACTCAGAATGACAACTATGCTCTCTTAATGGTGCATAAAGATAGAAGGTGGTGACTCAACATAAAAGTAAAAGAAAGGCCCTTCGCAGAGGGAAGCAGTGATTAAACATGTGCTAGAGCTTTTCATTTGTAAAACAGAGCGATAAAAATTGGGTTTTGAGAGGTGGTTGTCTTTGTCAACGACTGGCAATGGGGTTCTTACTATCTTCCATACAAAAATGAAGCAAGTTTTTGAGAGAGATTGGCACTTTTGTGCTCTTTTTATAAACTTGGCACTCCTCCCCACCTTTTTTCCTTTCTCAAACCATGGCTAACCGATTCCATCGGGTTCCCACCAACATTCACATACCATGGAGGAGTGCCTTTTTTCTTTTCTTTTTTCCTCTTTTTTTTCTTTTTGGAATAAGCAATATGGAAGATAGCAAATCCGACCACTACGTCCCCATGAGCTGAAAATAGTGTCACAAAATGAGAAGTATTTTGAAGGTTTTTGAAAGGTAGCACATGAAAATTTACTTGGAATGGCTTGCAAATACCATGCATAGGAATTTATAGTGGACACAATGGCAAACTTGGTTTTTGGGAGTTGGATGCACGAGTAGAGCTCATACTCAGTACAAAATGAGGGCTAGCAAAAGACTGGGAGCGACCAACTAAGAGAGCAATAATGGCCATAATCATGCAAAGCGACAAAGCGACATTAAAAGAAGCATAAGATGGCATCAAAATTCAAAAACTAAATGATCATAGAGGCTATTGGAGACTTTGTAAGAGTCTAACATGTGTGAGCATGTGCCAAGTCAACCCAAATAAAGCATCAAGGAGAAAACCAAAATAATGCTTCCATATAATAAAAACAACGCATGATTTTTTCAAAGGCTCATTAAGCAATCTCAGTTATTTGAGACAAGTCATGCTACAGCAAAACCACTAAGCATACTATCAAAAAGACATCAAGCATGACATGAAAAAGCCTAAGCCGCAGTCTACACAGGCTCCTTCTTGTACCACTTTTTTGCATAAAGCTTTTTCTCTTTTTCAACACCATTTGAAATTTTTTTAACACCTCTTTTGATGAAAACCAATAAAGATCAGAGGCAAAAAGACACCTTGATGAAAACATATAAGAAGATCTGAACACATATCAAGGCGAAAATCGAAAACCAAACGCAGTTGCAGAAAAAGAAGAACACTCGGTGAAATTGTAAGAATGAAAACTAGAGTGTTCTTGGCAAATGAAAAGCGAGTTCATCTCCTCCAAAAGAAACATGATGTGATCTAACCATTTATTGCAGCAAACAAAACTAAACTAACTAAGAAAACTAAAACAACTGACGCTCCAAGAAAAACACATAGTGCATGAAGCAATAAAAATATAGTGTTTTAAAAGGTGACCTGATTTTTGCCGATGAAGAAGGGGTGCCTCGGGGGCATCACCAAGCTTTGACGCTTGTACTTCTTGGATATTTCTTGGGGTGATGCATGGGCATCCCCAAGCTTGAGCTTTTGTCCATTCTTCAACTCATCTCATCATTCTCCAATCCCTACACTTGAAAACATCCTTCATACAAAACTAAACACAATTCTATTAGCAACATTAGTGTAAGCATAGCATATAATCAACCTCTTTTTGCTTCAGGTTTCAACTCAAAACCACCACATATATAGCAATACTACTGTAGCAACCTCCCCAAAAGTTCCATGATCAAAAGAACTCAAAAAGAAAGCGATAAAGCGGCAAACACAAATATTGGCAGAAATCTGTCAAAACAGAACAGCTGATAAAGGTCGAATTTTTAGAGGGTTTTCTGTTCCTCAAATCAAAAAGTGTTCAACTAATGAAAGTTTGGATATAACCTGGGGCATATGCTCAAGAAATCGCAGGTCCAAAAGATATACATAGAATTTTCACGAATTTTTACGGTGCAGCACCGAAAACTGTTTCAGGACAGCAACATCCCCAAATCTTACCTCACACAAATTAGAGGCTTCTCTTGGCACAAAAACGAAATAAAAGGATAAGGAGCGGTTATTACAGTAGTAATAACTTCCAAGACTCAAATAAAAGAAAAAGTACTGAATGTAAAAACATTGGGTTATCTCCCAAGAGTGCTTTTCTTTAACGCCTTTGAGCTAGGCGCAATAATTTGCAAAGATGCTCATATGGGCGCCATATGTGAGCTTGAGGCAAAGGCGCCATATAGGAACTTAAAGCAATAGAGAGCATCAAAGCAAATATGGAACACATTTAAATCTAAACCACTTCCTATAAAAAATAGTCTTGTAAAGAGACAAGTCATGAAAGCGCAAAGCAAAAAGCATAGGAAGGCAAAACAAGTACAACTTCAAGAATTGCAACATAAAGAGAGGAAACTCAATATTGTTGAGATCCATCAAACCATGTTTCCCTCTCTCATAATAACTTTCAGTAGCATCATGAATAGAACTAACAATATAACTATCACATAAAGCATCCCTATCATGAGCCACATGCATAAAAGGATTAATACTCCCCACATGAACAATAGTAGTAGGAGCAGATTCAATAGAATAATTATTCTCATCACCATAATCATCAAAAACAGGAGGCATATTGTAATCATAACTAATTTTCTCCTGAAAAGTAGGTGAACTGAAAATAACATAATCATCATTGTAATCATCATATATTGGAGGTAAAGTATCATCAAAGTAAATTTTCTCCTCTAAAGCTAGGGGACTAAAAAGATCATTTTCATCAAAACTAGCTTCCCCAAGCTTAGACTTTTCCATAGCATTAGCAATAATGGTGTTCAAAGAGTTCATACTAATAACATTGCCATTAGCATGCAAATAAAGTTCCATAGGTTTTTTAATTTTCTCTTCAAACACTTCATGTCCTAACTCAAGATAAATACTATAAAGCTCTCTAATTTTGTTGTTGTTTTCCATTAAGCCTAACTAGTCTATTATATACTAAAAACACAATACGGATGTGTAAAATAGAGACGCCACGTTAATCCACATCATCTAAATTAATTTTAGTTGTTAGATCTAAAATATATGGCTACGATTTAAAGACAAAAAAGTTACGTAAAAATAGTTTGTACATAATCTCTCAATGGCACGTATGAAAAGTTACAAAAATAAAAAGAGAAAACAGAACGGACTAACACGTGCATGCTCCAAACAACCAAAGTTATGTAAAAACATATTGCGTGAGACAGATCCCACCATCGTTATAAAAAAAAGAAACAGACCCAACCATCCTATACATGCCACCCAAGCGGGACAGAGTCCAAAAAAGAAGAAAAGAAAAAACGGACCAAGCGTGCATCACTAGGACTCTCTCGGCCAGCTATAAAGTGTATGCCAATTAATAGTACTCTCTTTGCTATAAATTAATTATATCAATTTTAACTAAATACATATATATCTATACATGTTTTAGTGTGAAGACTTTCGTCTATAAAGAAGTGTACTTTTGACTTTTTTTTGCAGAATCAAACTATTTCAAAATTTAACCGAGTTTATATAAAAATATAATAATATTTTTGAAATCAAATAGCTATATGTTGAAAATATATTTTATTATGAATCTAATGATACTAATTTGATAGCATAAAGATTGGTGTCCTTTTATTTAAATATGATTAAAATTTAAAAAATTGACTCTACAACAAATTTGAAGTACACTCTTTCGTGGATGAAGGGGGTACATATATATCATATTTACATAAAGTTGAAACACCTAAATTAAGATAGATAGACTAAATGAAATATTAGTGAAAAATATATGACTAACAAATACTTCTTAGATACCATAAGACCTGTTTGGTTAGCAATTACTACTTCTGCCAACGAAAAACTACTACATAAAATTGCAAAGGAGAGCGCTATGCTACCGTCTTACCGAGGCATCACGAAATTCACAACATACTAAAAACGCAAGGGATTGTAAGAGCCGATTTAACAATTAATATATTCTTTCAAAGGAGAGATGGTAAGTTTTGCATATTACTGATCACAATAATATATGTGAGCTACATTAGATGCACTTGCATATCCGATGATCATGCCTCACATGTTGGAGAAATAGATGGACCCATATATAATATATTAATATGTCTTGATAATATCAGATTAATTATTTATACTGTTCCAAAATATTAGTATCAAATTTGTTCATATAGATGAAAAATTACATTCGATCTATAAATGTACCATTTTTTTCAATAAATAGATCACTTTATGTAAATTAATTTGATGGCTAGGTCAGGAAATTGTGGGAACGATTTAGTGAAAAGATATTAGTCATACAAACATACCATTTAAATAACTTATTTTTGTGGTATCATATTGTAAGCTGTGTTACAGCTACTAATGGGGATGATTTAAACTTGCATACCATATCTTACATGTTTTTAAACAAAACAAAAAGGCACTACGGAAAATTTTAGCATGAACTGGCGCCTTTGGTTGACTCTGTGCAAGGCCCAGACAGCTCCTTTATCAATCGATATTTTCTTATTATGATTTTTCTTTAACATAACACCCACAATATAATTCTTCCGACTGAGGAAAACAATATCTTGAGAAATAGTTGACTCTATTATAAGATAATCTTGCATGCGGTTGCTGCATTGTTGACTAGCTAGCTAAAATATGGAGTGGATAAATGTGCTAGAATATAATTATATATTGATCAACATGTACTATAGTTGACTATACTGATTTGCACATATGTATGTTTATCTGTTTTGGCAAAATATGCATGGTGAGTGCAGAAAAATCATCAGAAGGCAACTAGATTTTTAATTTGATTACAAACATAAATCTAGATACAAATATTTCAGATACTCTTGCCACAAGACATGTAAAATCTTCAAAATTTTTAGAAATTCATAGAAAAGCCATGGACACATGATTTATAGGTTTACTTTAATCATCTGGTACACATGGTCATAGTTTAGCACATTGATTATTCCTATAAATCGATATAGATTCCAGTAAATGTATGAGTATAATTTTTGTATAACAACAAATCATCCAACGGCCGATGCCCTCGCATTTGAGAGGGCCACCATGCTAGTTATATACTAAAAGCAATATATAGGTCTCTAATAGAGTCACCGTATTAATTCACATCATCTAAATTAAGATTTTCATAATTAGATTAAAATATATGGCTGAGATTTTTATGGAAAATAGTAGTTACGTGACCTGTTGACACGATTTGAGTTATGTACCGCAGCTACCACGTTCAATGTACTGGACTGGGACCATGTAAAAAAAACAGGGCTGGCTCTTGCAGTCCGGTGCCTTTGGCCCAAATCTGTTAAAAAAAATCATATCCCTACACGAGACTAGCATCTTTCCTGAACCGTCAAGAAAAAATTGGTCAGAAAGCTGGTGGCGAAAGGAGCGGCTAGGATATGGAAATAATATTATAAAATGTAAACATATGGGTATGTATTTCCTTCTAGATATTTACCATGCGTTCTGAGTTTAGACAAAGAAAAATAAAATTAGACAAAAATAACAATAAATATTAATGAACTCAAAACATTATTCTCATTACATATTTTGTTTTTATGATTGATTACACATAAATTATAACTTAATTCAACTGCTATCATACCAAACCCCAAAACACTAGTGGAAGTTTAGAGTCATTGATATATATTAAGATTATCAGTATGTATTTCCTTTTAATTATTTTCATAAATTCTGAGTTTAGTCAAATCAAATTTTGTAAATTTTGACAATAAATAGCAATAAACATTAACACCCATCAGATCAAATTCATATATGAAGATACACTTATGATGATTTTAATAATAATTAATTCATATTTGGTTGTTTATATTTTTCCTACATATTTGATCAAACTTTATTTAATGATTGATATTAACTAAACCCAAAATGCAGGATAACGATGAATGGAGGTAGTAGTAGTTGTTTCTATGATTGAGTTCACATAAATAACAAATTTATTATATCACTGTCGGAGTGACACATTCACAAATCACTAGCGGAAGTTTAATGAAGTCACGACATTAGTCCCACTATCAATAAAAATGCCCTCAAACTAAAAAAATTACCGGCTCAATGATACACATAGGAGTAGTCAACACATATTCTCACAGGGATGAGAATGTCCCTCCACTTTAAAATTTAATGAAACACAGACCATCAAACCTTCAGAACTTATGAACATACAACATTAGTCGATTATATCGGCTAGAACGTCTATCAAACAATAACATATTTTGGCTTAATGATACACACATGACTAAGTCACCACAAATTCCCGCTTGATACATTCATATTTAGTATCCACACAATGTGTCAGTACTAATTTTAGTCAAAAGACATGAAATGCGTACATTTAGTTCTTATGAATTGTTTTGGCGGATATTGTTGAGTATTGTATGTGTCTTACTCTCATGAAAAATAACACAATAAGAGCATATGCCAGTTCAATTGCATAGAAAAATTTATAAATGAGTAAAATTCTTAAACTATGTTATTCAAGTCATGCTGTTATTTTGTTGAACCCAGAAAATACATGGAAACAGGTGTTCCAAAACAACTGAATGAAGATCAGGTTAAGTTAAGAGTCTAGAAAGCTTAAAGTCATACTTCTCTAACTTTGACTACTGGTGTAAAAACATGTTAAGGAATATGCCTACGATAAATGAATTTATGTTTAGCAGTATATGTATATAATAATGGCCAAATTTAACCATGTTAATGTCTCTAAAAAGTTGCACACTATGAAATGGAGTAAATGAGAGGTGGAAACATCATAATAAGATAATTCTCACTATTTGATGTAAAGAGTATACCATTTATCTTAATTTTATAATTTTTTAACTAACATAACTAAGCTTACATGCTTATCAAACATCATGTATGCATCGTAGATCAGTTTACATTTCCAATATCACTTACATGGAGTGTCAACATAAGGCATGATATTCATTTGCTCCCAAATTTGAGATTGCTAAAGATGTTACTCGAATACGTGAAATTTTGATTACCAAAACATTTGTGATAGTTGTCGCACAACATTTTTATTTTCACATGATGAAAAATATTATATTCTCATTGAAATTACATTTTATTTATTGAACACTTCCAACCAACTAAAGAACCAACTATAGATTATGCTCTCACATTTGTGAGGGCCACTATGCTAGTGAAAATAAAAACAAGAAACAAAAAGATGTAATTGCAGAATCTAAAGGAAATAACTCCGAGCACTCACACAGGAGGATGCGAGTACCTTTTACCTTACCTCCCCGGCAACGGCGCCAGAAAAGAGCTTGATGTCTACGCACGCGTCTGTTCTTGTAGACAGTGTTGGGCCTCCAAGTGCAGAGGTTTGTAGAGCAGCAGCAAGTTTCCCTTAAGTGGATCACCCAAGGTTTATCGAACTCAGGGAGGAAGAGGTCAAAGCTATCCCTCTCAAGCAACCCTGCAATTACGATACAGAAAGTCTCTTGCGTCCCCAACACACCCAATACACTTGTCAGATGTATAGGTGCACTAGTTCGGCGAAGAGATAGTGAAATACAAGTGGTATGGATAATTATAAGTAGTAAATACAATCTGGAATAAAAATGGCAGCAAGCAAACAAGTAACAAAACAGCGAGTAAACGGTGTGCAAAGCTTGGAAACAAGGCCTAGGGATCATACTTTCACTAGTGGACACACTCCCAACAAATATAACATAATTGAACAAATAGATAACTTCTCTTCACTATGGTACTCTGAATTACTCTCCTATTGAATAACACTAATCATTGCGTAGGGCTACGAAGCACTCCTTAAAGTTCATCAAGTACTTGACAAACACCACTCATAGAGATATCCAAATCAAATCACAACTCAAGATAGATATTATTGCAACTTAAACCAAGTACTAACACGGTGCACACACTGTCAACATTACACCATGAAAGGAGGAATAGATCACTTCAATACTATCATAGTGATAATTATTCTCATAATCCATAAGAGATCACAATCGTAGCCTAGACCAAGTACCACCATGATGCACGCACTGTCACCGTTACACCATGGCAGGAGGAATAGATTACTTTAATAACACCACTAGAGTACACATAATATCTGAATAATAACATCTACTTGTTCAACATGATACAAAGCTCACGATCACATAAAGATCACATCATGGGAGAGAGAGGTGAACCACATAGCTACCGGTAGAGCCCTTAGTCCCGGGGATGAACTACTCCCTCCTCATCATAGGAGACAGCAAGGTTGATGGAGATGGCGGCGAGGTCGATGGAGACGGCGGAGACGGCGATGGAGACCGATGGAGATGGCTCTGGGGGCACTCCCCCGTCCCGGCAGGGTGCCAGAACAGAGACTTCTGTCCCCCGAAATTTGGCTTCGATGGCGGCGGCGCTACGGAACTGTTCTGGAAATTTCGCCGACTCCCCTAGGGTTTTCCGTCCCGAGGCTTCTTATAGGCGAAGGGGCGATGTCAGGAGTGGGGCCAGGGGCCCTCACGCTATTGCGGCGCGGCCAGACCCCTGGCCGCGCGAGCCACGTGTGAGGAGGCCTGGTGGCCCCTCTCCTACTCTCCTTCGGATGACTGGAAGCTTCCGGGTAAAATAAGACTTCAGGAACTTGTTTCGTCCAATTCCGAAAATATTTCCTGTGTATCACTCTGAAACACAAAAACAACAGAAAACAGGGAACTGGCACTGTGGCGACTTGTTAATAAGTTAGTTCCGGAAAATGCATAAAAGTGCCACTAAGTGTAACGAAACATTAGGCAAATGGTGTAAAAACAAGCATGGAGCATCAAAAATTATAGATACGTTTGAGACGTATCAAACATCGGGTTCTTTTTATGAACCAAGTTGTGTAAGTATTTGTCGGGTTGTCTAAACAACCTTTCAGTGAAAAAGGACCTCCAACTTGCAATAATAATCCCTTTCGTACGACCCAGGGGTTGAAGCCCCCGGGCGGAGAAGTAACAAATAATTGTACAATTTTGTCGAGTTCAACCCAAAGAACCCGACCTGTGGCCTCATGTTCTGGGTTCAGAGGGTTAACTCGAATTTATTTATACCACTATATTTATTCTACGCGTAAAAACGTCGTAGCTGCTCTGCATTCCACGGGTTGCTTTCAGCCTTCCTAGTCTTCTTGTCTTGTAGTCGATACGCTCCTCCTGGTATTACTTCAGTGACGATGTAAGGTCCCACCCAAGGGGACTCCAATTTGCCGTGGCTGTCTTGCCTGAGTCGCAAAACAAGGTCTCCCACCACGAAGGATCGTGGACGAACTCGACTACTATGGTAGTTTCGTAGGCTTTGTTGATATTGCGTAGCCCTTTCTAATGCTTTATCTCTTGCTTCATCTAATGCATCGACATCATCTTGCAATGCTTCTGTTGACGTTGTCTCGTCATACGCTGTCACTCTTGGAGCCTCGTGCGTAACTTCGACTGGAAGCACGGCTTCTGCGCCATGGACCAGGAAAAAAGGAGTTTCTTGAGTTGCTGCATTGGGCGTAGTTCTTAGGCTCCAAAGAACGGAAGGTAATTCTTCTACCCAAGCGCTCTTGGCTTTCTCGAGAGGTGCTAAAAGCCTCTTTTTTATTCCACTACATATTAGGCCGTTGGCTTTTTCGACTTGCCCGTTTGTCTTCGGATGCGCCACAGATGCGAATTTGAGCTTGATCCCTAGTCCTTCGCAGTAACTCTTGAATTCTTTCGAAGTGAAATTTGTCCCGTTGTCTGTGATGATGCTGTATGGTACACCAAAACGGAAAACTAATGACTTCATGAAGCTGATTGCTGCTGTAGAATCTTGAGTTGTTACCGGGGCCGCTTCCACCCATTTTGTGAATTTATCGACTGCCACTAGCATGTAGACATGCCCTCCTGGCCAGGATTTGTGCAACTTTCCCACCATATCGAGGCCCCATTGTGCGAAGGGCCAAGATAATGGTATTGTTTGTAGCTCCGCTGCTGGTGCATGCGGTCTAGATGCAAACCTTTGACATGCTTCACACTTTCGAACTATATCTTTTGCGTCCTCAATGGCTGTTAACCAATAGAATCCTGCTCGGAAAGCTTTTGCCGCTATTGCTCTGCTGCTAGCGTGATGGCCACATACTCCGCCGTGTATGTCTTTCAGTATTGCTTGCCCTTCCTGGGGCGTTACACAACGCTGTAAAACGCCGGTGATACTTCTCTTGTATAATTTCCCCTCCAACACGACAAATGCTTTTGATCTTCGAGTTATCCTCTTGGCCTCCACTGCATCTTCTGGTAGTTTTTTATTTATCATGTACGCAAGATATGGTTGCATCCATGTTTCTTCTATCATCATGACCTCCTCTGGTTCTGACGTAGCCCCCGAGCCTGCTGTAGTAGTCGAGCTTTTTCCACTTTTTATTGATCTTTCCACTATTTCCTCCCAAAATACTCCGAACGGCACAGGTAAACATTGTGACCCGATATTTGCTAAAGTGTCGGCTTCTTCATTGCTGTTCCTGCTTATGTGCGAGACTTCGCATCCATCGAACGTTCCTTCTAGATAATGGTACAAATTTTTGTAGGCCATCATGTTGTCGTTGATTGTGTCACATCTGTTCATAACTTGCTGAACAACAAGGTTAGAATCTCCAAATATTTTTAGGCGAGTTGCTCCACATGCTTTAGCCATCTTCATTCCGTGCAACAAAGCCTCATACTCCGCTTCATTGTTAGAAGCCTGCGGAAAGCTCATCCTTAAGACATACTTTAATTTGTCGCCATGAGGTGATATCAACACTACTCCTGCGCCTGCGCCTTGGACTCTCTTAGAACCGTCGAAGTACATTGTCCAAGTACCCGATAAATCTGGTGGTCCCGTGCTTTGCAACTCGAGCCACTCTGCTGTAAAGTCTGGCAAGACTTGCGACTTGATCGCCTTCCTTTTTTCGTACGTGATGTCCATGGGAGATAACTCGATTCCCCATAAAGAGACACGTCCCGTCGCTAGAGGGTTGTTCAATATGTTCGATAGTGGCGCTTCATTGATCACTATAATTGGGTGCACCGCAAAATACTGTCGTAGTTTACGTGCCGTTGTGAAGACACTGTATGCCAATTTCTGATAATGCGGGTACCTCTGTTTGGTTGGAGATAGCACTTCACTGATGAAATATACCGGCCTCTGGACGCCATGGGCTTTTCCTTCTTCGCTTGTTTCGACTACTAGAACTGTACTCACCACCTGATGGGTTGCGGCGATGTACAATAGCAGTGGCTCCTTTTCTTTTGGTGCGACCAGCACTGGTGGCGTGGAAAGCACTTTTTTCAACTGTGCAAACGCTGCGTCTGCTTCTTCTGTCCACTCAAATTTATCGTCTGACTTCTTCATAAGTGCATAAAAAGGAAGCGCCTTCTCCCCTAATCGAGCCACGAAGCGCCTTAGTGCCGCGACGCGTCCTGCCAGTTTCTGTACGTCGTGTAGTTTCGTGGGTTTCCCCATTGTTAATATTGCTTGAATCTTCTCTGGGTTTGCTTCTATTCCTCGCGCTGACACCAAGAACCCCAAAAGTTGTCCTGCTGATACTCCAAAGGAACACTTTGTCGGGTTCAACTTGAGCTTGTACTTGTTCAGGTAGTCGAAGGTTTCTGCCAAGTCGCTGATTAAAGATTTCTCTTCTCTTGTTGTGATGACTACATCATCAATGTAGACTTGAATATTGCGTCCTATTTGGTTTCCCAGGCAATTTTGCATCATCCGTTGATAAGTTGCTCCTGCATTTTTTAGGCCGAACGACATTACCTGGTAGCAAAATACTCCGTATGGTGTGATGAAGGCCGTTTTTTCTTCGTCCTCTTTCTTCAATTTGATCTGGTTGTAACCAGAATATGCGTCCAAAAATGAAAGCCTCGCGCATCCCGCTGTGGAATCGATTATCTGATCGATGCGGGGTAGAGGGAAGGGATCCTTTGGACAATGCTTATTGAGAGATGTGTAGTCGACACACACTCTTTGTACGTCTGTATTCTTCTTGGGTACTATGACTGGGTTCGATACCCAACTCGAAGTTTTGATTTCTCTGATAAATCCGGCATTTTCTAGCCTATGCAATTCTGACGCTATCGCCTTCCTTTTAGGTTCATCAAATCGCCTCAATGGTTACTTGACTGGTTTTGCCTTGGGATCTACATTTAGTGCGTGCTCGACGAGTTCCCTGGGAACCCCTGGCATGTCCGATGGACACCAAGCGAAGATTTCCCAGCGCTCACGGAGGAACTCGACGAGCGCGCCTTCCTATGCGGGATCCAAGTTCACCGCAATTGATGTTGTCTTGTTTGGATCAGTAGGGTGGACCTGAATTTTCTTTGAGTCCCGCGTTGTGTCGAAAGCCTTATCTGGCAGGGATCGTCCAACGTCGGGTAGTACATTATGATCCGTTTCTCCTTTTAACCTCTCATATTCTGCTGTCATGCCGAAGGTTTGCGCCATCCTGTTGAATTCTTTGTCACATGTGTTGGCTACTTCAAAGCTCCCTTGTACTGTAATTGTTCCTTTGGGCCCTGGAATTTTTAACGTAAGATACGCGTAGTGTGGTACTGCCATGAATTTTGCAAATGCTGGGCGCCCCAGGATTGCATGATATTATGACGGCCAATCCATAACTTCGAACTCCAGTTTCTCTCTTCTATAATTTTCGCTGCTGCCAAAGCAGACATCGAGCTCTATTCTTCCCAAGGGGTAGTTTGCTGCTCCTGGTACTATTCCGTGGAAAGAGCAATCTGTTGGCTTTAGACTCGTCAGCGAGATGCACATTGCCTTTAATGTTCTAGCATATATTAAGTTTATGCCGCTCCCTGCATCCATGAACACTCTTCCGATGTCGTACCCTCCTATTTGTGCTTTTAGAACCATAGGCGAGTGGCTCGGCCTGTGAACTTTCCTTGGGTGGTCTGCTCTACTGAACTTGACTGGTTGCTCTGACCATCGTAGGTACTCTGTGGTAGCTGGTGGTGATGATATTGCTAGGTTTACTTGCCTGGATATGCTCTTTCGCTCTTTCTTTGACTTGGGCACCGGTTGAATCATGGCTGATATGTACACTTTTGAATCTAAGTGCTTTGCTAGCCTTTGCATTTGATATCCTTGACTTCTACGTCTTTCTCCTTGCCTCCCTTCTTGGCTTGAGCCCATTGCGCTTTGCAACCTTAGGAATGTTCTGCAATCCTTCATCTGGTGATTTGAGACCCTTTTCCCGTCGAGATACGCGTAGTGGATTCGACAAGGTCCGTATAGCATATCCTCGGCCGAAGGACCAGAGTATCTCGATTTTTCTACTCCTTCTGCCTGAAACCTCCTACTTTCATACCCTTCCTCTTCTTCTAGTATATAACCCGCGGCTACCTGATTTCGCCTTCCTTGGTTATCCCTGCTGCGGTGTCGTCTCCTCTGTCGACTTATTCTGTCGACTTCTGGTGAACGTCCTCTTTTGTTGTTATACGCGTTCTCTCCATCAGCGAATTTGTTGGCTTGTTCCATTAGCTCAGCTACTGTCGTAGGTCTTGTTCTTCCTATTTCTTCCACAAGATCTGAGCGACGAAGTCCTTCCGAAAAGGCGTCTATTGCTCGTTCGTCGGAGATGTCCTCTGCTGAGTTTTTGATTATACTCCAGCGTTGTATATAAGAACGTAACGTTTCGCCTTTCCTCTGCACACATGCTTTAACTTCCTCCAGTGATGCTGGGCGCTTGTAGGTGGAACGAAAATTTCTTGTGAATTGACTTTCGAGTTCCCCCCAGCTTCCAATGGATTCGTCGGGTAGGGTGTTCAACCAGGACCGTGCGGCGCCGGTGAGGTGCAGCTGCAAACTTTGCATTGCAGTCGCCTTTGTTCCCCCTAATATTTGCACTGCCTGTAGATAATCTGATAGCCATAAGGTAGGTTCTTGCGACCCGTCGTACTTATTCTGGTCGTGCGGTAATTTGAATCCTTTGGGTACCCGCGTTTTGCGAACCCTGCGGGTAAAGCATAACGCACCCATATCTTTATCGTCGTCCTCGTAATTCTCTTCCCTCCAATCATGTCGCGATTTATTTACTCGAGCTTGCGCTATTATACTTCTTGCGTCCTCCTTCCTTTTCTGTTGCTTTTTCTCTTCTGATGATTCGCTATACTCGTTATCTGCGCAATTGTATCTGACCTTCTCCTTTCGATTTCCCTTGTAGCTTGTCGATTTCGTCTCTGGGCCTTGTTCCCTGATCTTACCTTCTACTATTCCGAGGCTTCGAATCGCTGCTCGGTGCATGTCTTCTCGCGGGTCTCCATGTTCCGGTCTTGTAGCTAGCAAATACGCTTGTGCTGCTGCTAATGCTGCCTCTGGCGTTTTTTGCATCAAGTCATCTTCCTCCTCTTCTAGCTGCGGGGTGGGGCTCCTTGAGTACCCTTCTTCTCTGCCGCATGCTGTCGCCCCCCTGTTGTGTTTTGGGTCTCCGTGCCTCTCTCTGCTATATTCTGAATCTTCACTATAGTCTTCCCAGTATTCCTCCCTTGATATGCTGTTATTGTCTTGGAAAACCATGTCTCTTTCCTCCCTTAGTTTCTTCCTGTGTTGGTACAATGCATATTGATATCCCATTAAAACTTCTCTTCTCGATCCTTTAGGTACTTCTGTACCATTATTAATGGCTGACTTGATCATTCTCCATTCACCAGCCGAGACATGGACTTTCTCTTTTTCCTTTTTGTTGTGATCTTTCATTTTGTCGACTTGCTTGTCGACCTTTTTACTTCCTTCACTGTTGTTTCCTTCTTCTGCCTCAGTGATAATGACGCATAACTGATGTACTTTGGAGACGCCGTTGCTTTCCACGGCGAAGTCCTTTGCATTGTTGTGCGTCTGACACGCTTTTTCTTCCGAGTCGAAATTTTCCTGAATTTCGTCGCCTTCTGCGATTGATGCTTTTTCTAAGCTGACCGGTGAGTTTACCTCGCTGGAAGAGCCTTCTGATGACTCCAATGTTTCCTCTGTTTCGGGCCTGCTTGCCAACGGATCTGGTTTTGTCGAATCTGAGAGGCGGGATGAACCCGATGGCCCGATGAGGATGCTCAAACTTCCAATTGTCACCTCCATCTCTTGATTTTCGTCGAGTTCTGAACTGCTATTGGCTAAAAGCAAAAAAGCCGTTGAATTCATGATTCCAACGCCCAGAGTCCCCACGGTCGGCGCCAATTGACGAGGGTTAACTCGACAAATGTCCTAGATGAAGGACTTAGGATCGGGGAGATAGGGCGTCGGATGAACTCGAAGGTAAAGTTAGTCGAAATAGGCGTGTATCGAAAGTAAACTTGGGTGTTCAACCTGGCTTGCTTTCAATCTGGCCTACACCGTCCCCTCCTGGCCCCTATATATAGGTGGCCAGGTCTCGAGGATCGGGTAGGGTACGATACAGATTACAATATCGACATACGGTAAGAACTCGTATTCGACTATCATTACAATTGGGCCTAGCTTATCGGGCCTCAGGGGTACTCAACTAGCGGGCTCTATTAACTATACCCTTGTCAGCAAGTGTGGTCGAGAAAGATGTTCCACTTCAAGCAAGCATTGAAGCAAGACTAGAGATGTGTCCCGAGGATATGAGGCATGAGTACCATGAGCACATGGCTTTCTATGGAAAAACCTTTTGGGTTGATCCCCACAAGGCTAAAGAAGACAATCAAAGGAGAAGCAGGTCAAGTGGCTTTCAAAGGAGTGACAACAATGGTCAAAGGGTGAGGACATGCTACAATTGCAATGATAGATTCCACTTTGTTGCCGAGTGTCCTTACGAGAAGAGAGAAGATTATGGTGGGAAGCTCATTCTTAAGAGCAAGACCAAGTCACCATCAAAGAAGCCACTTGTGAAGAAGGGTGGACCAAAGAAGAAGCAACCAAAGTTTGTGTTCTTGACTCAAGAGGAATACTCCGGGAGTGAGAATGATGAAGAAGAAACCTCGACAAGTGAGATGGCCACAATTGCAACCACCTCCACCTCTTCCGCTTCACTCTTTGAATCCCCCAATGAGGACTCTCTCATCAAGAACGTCAAGTGCCTTATGGCCAAGTCTTCCGAGGTATCACCCACACCCTCTTCCTCCTCCTCTAAGACAAATGATGCTCCTTTGAATGATCTTGCTAGTCTTAGAGTAAAGGAAGAGATTATTGCTTTTGATGATTATGTGTCTATTGTAAATGGTGTTCACAAGTTACACTTTAAAAGTCTATTGAGTCAATATGGTAAGACTCTTGAAAAACTAGATGAACAAATGAGGCTTGAAAAAAGAATATGTTCAAGATATTGCCTCACTAAAAGACTCTCTTGAAGTAGAGCAAGAGGAACGAGCAACTCTCGAAGAGAAGCTTGATTCCATTGAGGAATCTAATAATGAAGTTGTTTCCAAAATCATTAAAGAGTGAGACCATGCTCGTGCCAAAGTAAAAATGCTCAAAAAGGAAAAGGTTGAATTTGGTGTTGGTCATGATAAACTTGTTAAATATTTAGAAGATCTTGACAAGGCTCACAAGGCCTTGAAAAGTGAACACTCTATTCTTACCAAGTCACATGAACAACTTCAAATTCAATTGACTAAGAATGATGTGCCTAGTTCTTCTACTTCTACTTGTGATCATGCAAATGTTATTGAAGAAAATGCTAGGTTGAAAGATGAGCTTGCCAAGTCCTCCATTCCCATAGGTGAGAAAAACTTGAATGACCTTTTGAGTAAGCAAAAGGCATTTGGTGATAAAACGGGGATTGGCTTTGTCTCAAAGAAGAAGAACAACAACAACAAGAAAAAGAAGGCCAAGCCCGCACAAGCAAAGAAGGATCCTATTGTGGGTGGCAAAGCCACTCATGATGATCATGCGGGAATTGCTAACCCTCACTATGTCTTATTTCATGATTATTATGGTGATGTTTATGCAAAATATGTTGGTCCAAATGATGGTTATGTTGCTTGGTCTATTTGGGTTCCAAAGACCCTTGTTACTAACAAAAGAGGACCCATTGAGAAATGGGGACCTAAAACCAAGCAATGATCTCTTGTAGGACTATGCTTCCGGTGGATCAAAATGGGTGCTTGATAGTGGATGCACAAGTCATATGACCGGAAGCAAGAAGATCATGACGGAGATGAGGCCTAACATCAACAATATAACTGTCACTTATGGAGACATGTCACAATCCGAGGTATTGGGTCTTGGCAAGGTGGTGGTCGCACCGGATATTTCCCTTGTGGACGTCATGCTTGTTGAGACCCTTGGTTACAATTTACTTGCAGTTCGTGCACTTGGTAAGATGGGCTTTGCCATCTTCATTGATAATGAAATTGTGGTACTCTTGTGGAGCAAGTCTCTAAAGGTCGCTTTCGTTGGGCACATTGAAAACAACTTGTATGTGGTGGACTTCTCGGGGAAAACCACTACAAGTGCAATGTGTTTATTTGGAAAGGCCAATGTGGGTTGGCTTTGGCATCGCCGACTAGCCCATGTCAATATGAAAACTTTGCAAAGTCTTCACAAGGGTGGCCACATACTCGGACTAAAAGAGAATATTTCTTTTGCCAAAGATCATGTTTGCAGGGCTTGCATTCTAGGAAAAATGCATGACTCTCCCCATACAAGCAAGACTATCATTTCTTCCAAGAGGATTTTGGAGCTCCTTCATGTGGATCTCTTTGGTCCTCCCTCTCGTGCAAGTCTTGGTGGGAAGAAATATTGTTTGGTGATTGTTGATGACTATTCAAGATATACTTGGGTTTATTTCTTCAAGCACAAGAGTGAGACTCAACAAACTGTCATCGACTTTGCCAAAGAAGTTGAATGTCAACATGGGCAAAATATATTGGCAATAAGAAGTGACAATGGCACCGAGTTCAAGAACTACACATTAAATGGATTTCTTAGTGATGAGGGGATTCGTCATCAATATTCCGCTACATACACCCCTCAACAAAATGGTGTAGCCGAGAGGAAGAACCGGACTCTTATGGATATGGCTAGGTCCATGTTGGCGGAGTTTAAGTCTCCATACAACTTTTGGGCCCAAGCTATCTCTACGGCGTGTCACTCTTCGAACCGGCTCTTCCTCCGCAAAGGCTTAAACAAGACTCCATATGAAATACTCACCGGAAGCAAGCCCAACATCTCCTACTACCGGGTTTTCGGGTGTAAGTGTTTCTTTCAAAGAAAAGGAGTTCGTTTAGGTAAATTTGATCCGAAAGCTATAGAAGGTATTTTTGTTGGTTATGGTGCCGAATCCCACACTTATAGAGTCTTCAACAAGTCCACCGGACGTGTTGAAGAATCTTGTAGTGTGGTATTCGAAGAAAATGATGGCTCCCAAGGGGGGCGAGATGTTGTTGCTTGTGATGTAGATGATGAAATACCTCAAGATGCCATAAGAAGAATGGGCGTGGGATTTTTCTGCCCCATTGAGGGACACCTTGTGGCGGACCGAGAAGGACTATGCTCTACTCAAGTGGAGCCCTCATCAACGCAAGCTCAACAAGCCTCTCCCAAAGAAGCAACTAATGCACCAACCAAAGAACAAGACAAGGACCTTCATGAAGAAGAAGGGGCACCACCATCCTCTCCGGTTATCTCAATCGCCCCTAATTCTTCACAAGACCAAGATCAACCTACTCATGAAGAGAGTGATGATGTGCATAATGATGATCAAGGTCAAGTTAATGGTCAAGACGGGGACCAAAATGATCAAGATGATCAAGTGATTCCTCCGAGGTCAAATGAGGAGATCGAAGCCCGTAGCAAGAGAAGAGTTGAAAGGGACTTGGAACTGAAAGGTCATACCCTTGAAAGGGTTATTGGAGATTTAAGGAGCAAAGTGTCAACCCGGCGTCAATTGGCACAATTTAGCAATCATCATGCCTATATCTCCATGGTTGAACCCAAGAAAGTATTTGAAGCACTTGAAGATCCGGATTGGTTGGATGCTATGCATGAAGAACTCAATAACTTCAAGCGCAATAATTTGTGGGTGTTAGTGGAGAAGCCAAAGGAGTGCCGCAATGTGATTGGCACAAAGTGGATATTCAAGAACAAGCAAGATGAGCATGGAATTGTTGTGAGGAACAAGGCAAGATTGGTTGCTCAAGGTTTCTCTCAAGTTGAAGGGATTGACTTTGGAGAAACTTATGCTCCCGTGGCTCGCCTTGAGTCCATCCGTATCCTTCTTGCATATGCCACTCATCATAATTTTAAGTTGCAACAAATGGATGTTAAAAGTGCTTTTCTAAATGGTCCATTGAAAGAGGGAGTGTATGTTAAGCAACCCCCGGGGTTTGAGGACCTCAACTTCCCTAACCATGTCTACAAACTCCATAAGGCACTCTATGGCCTTAAACAAGCCCCACATGCGTGGTATGAGCACCTTAGGGAGTTGTTGTTAGACCATGGGTTTGAAGTTGGGCAAATCGATCCCACTCTTTTTACTAAGAGGGTCAATGGGGAGCTTTTCGTATGCCAACTATATGTTGATGATATTATTTTTGGCTCTACTAACAAAGCTTTTAATGATGAATTCTCAAAGCTTATGACCGATAGGTTCGAGATTTCTATGATGGGCGAAATGAAGTTCTTTCTTGGTTTTGAAATCAAGCAATTGAAAGAAGGGACTTTCATTAATCAAGCCAAATATGTCCAAGACATGCTCAAGAGGTTCAAGATGAAGGAACTAAATGGGGTCGCCACACCAATGGACACTAAATGTCATCTTGATCTAGCTCCCAATGGAAAAAACGTGGATCAAAAGGTATACCATTCTATGATCGGTTTGTTGCTTTACCTTTGTGCATCTAGACCCAATATTGTGTTGAGTGTAGGTGTGTGTGCAAGGTATCAAGCCGCTCCTAAAGAAAGCCACCTTATGGCGGTTAAGAGGATCTTTCGATATTTGGTTCATACTCCAACTTATGGGCTTTGGTATCCCAAAGGCTCGGATTTCTCTCTTTGTGGCTTCACGGATTCGGATTGGGCCGGTGACAAGGATGATAGGAAATCAACCTCTGGAGCTTGCCAATTTCTTGGTAGGTATTTGGTGTGTTGGTCTTCTAAGAAGCAAAACTATATATCTCTCTCCACCGCCAAAGCCGAATACATTGCCGCCGTAAGTGGATGCACTCAATTGTTGTGGATGAGGCAAACTTTAAAGGAATATGGTGTCAATTGTGACAAAGTGCCTCTTTTATGTGACAATGAGAGTGCTATCAAGATTGCCTATAATCCGGTGCAACATTCAAGAACCAAGCATATTGAGATCCGGAATCATTTTATTAGAGATCATGTTGCCCGTGGTGATATTGAGCTTGCATATGTTTGCACCAAGGATCAACTTGCCGATATATTCACGAAGCCTATTGATGAAGCAAGATTTGGATATTTGAGGAATGAGCTAAATATCATTGATTCAAGGAGTGTGGCTTGAGCATCTTGCAAATACACCTATATTTCAGTACTTGTTTGGTTTAGGTGTGGGCATGGAGATAGGAGGAGTGCGGTCCTAATTAATTGGGCTATCCCTCCCCCCATAATGCCGATAGTAATCATATCATTCTCTTTATATCATTTTTGTGATATATGAGCTTCAATGACGAGTAGTGGTTATGGACCCAAGATACATCTTCACGGTCCAATGCCATAACACTCAAACATGGTGGCTTCGGCCACCGACCTCTTCTTTTTGAAGAGATTGATTCCTTGCATATCTTAATTGAATCCTTGGTGTTCTTTCTTGGTGTTGTTTCTTACGTTGATATGGGAAGGCACTTGCATTGGATTTTTCGTTGATTTGTTCTTGCAATGTCAAGTGTCGAGAACCACTCCATGTTTGCTCTCTCACCTAAGCCATTCTTTCTCAAGACATCTGATCTATGCACACGAGTTCATTTTTCATCAAAAATAACTTCAGTTTTTTTTGAAAATTTTGTTTGCCTCTGTTTCTGGCTTCCCATGCCGGAATATCCGCCCCCTGGGCGGAATATCTGGGGGGGGGCGGATTATCCGGGCTACTTTGGCCGGATAATCTGGCCAGAGTCGCGGCCGGGTATAAAAGGGATGGGTCGGGCTGCCCTTCGGGCAGTTCCAACCCTAGCCCTCTGGTCTCTCCTGCCGCCGCCGCCTCTCCGCTGCCGCCACCGGAGCTCCGGCCATACCCTTGGCCGGTTTTCGTCGGAGGTTGACCTCCCCCACCTTTGGAGGGCTTTCACCAAGCCGTTTTTGCAATGGATGCGGGTATTTTCCTAACCCTAGGGTGTGACTTTACCTATGCATGTTCTTGGTGCTTGGCCCTCTATTTGTTGGTTTCCTGCCGTCATGAATCTTGGTGTATGATCCTCTTCCCCCGATCTATCAATTTGTGTGCTGCAGCAGGTCTTAGATTTTTTTTTTCGAGGGGGCCGGATTATCCGCCCCCTGGCCGGATAATCCGGCCTGGCAGTTCTTTTTTTTAAAACTTGCTGCCATCAAATTGATTCATTGTGTGAAGAGTGTTCGTTCATACTACATGATTCTTGATCCTCCTTCAGTAACTCATGTGCATATGCTTATCCCCATGCTATCCATGCCTCTCTCTTTCACAGGTGGTTCGAGTGTGCCGAAGCGCAAGCGCCGGTTGATTCCGAATGAAGACGGTGTCCTTGTTGATGAAGTTGTGATCCGTCAGCGTCAGAGGGAAGCTGCTAGGAAAGCTGAGAAAGAAAAGGCAGCCAAGGCTCAATCCCGTCGTCGCAAAGGCAAAGCAACATGTCCCAATTACAAGACCATGCCTGAGGCCGAATACATTCTTGTGTGTTGCAACAATTGGTAGGCCACACCCAGAGATGAAGACATTGAGGACCGTGGTTTTTGGAATGAAGAGCAGTGGGGTATCTTCCATGATGTCTATGAGCCTCTCAAGAATCCATGTCGACCGATGCATCCTATTGACTTTGATCACCTTCGCAGGAAGACCTATTTTGATGAAGCAGTTTCTATGATTGAGCAGATGGGATTGATGGGGTTGGCTACCATTTAGTGCAACTATAACCCCGGCCTCATCAAGCAGTTCTATGCCACTCTTGTGATCTTGCCTAATCCTCAGAAGTCAATGAAGTGGATGTCTGGAGAGCATGAATGTACAGCGGATTTCTCTGTGTTTGCCTCTCTCTTGGGGTATGCTTATAATGGGGACACTCCAGTGGGTCGCCGTGTTCACAATCCGGGGACAAAGCCTGACAAGGATAAGCTCTATGACCTCTATGACTCCACAGGCGTTGTGGGCTTTATCAATGGCCTGCATCCTCTCTATGATCATCTTGTCCGCATTTTCAGAGAGAACATTGCTCCTAGTGGTGGTAACAATGATGCCATCCACACTTCACTTGTTGACCTCCTCTTCCTTGCTCATCAGTGTGCCACTTCTACTGACCCGGATAAGGACTTCACTCTTGATGTGATGGATTTCATCTTTTATGAGATCAAGGATGCTATCGTTCAGACGAACACAGTGCCCTATGCTCCCTTTATCATGCTCCTCATCAAGCATGCCCTTGGAGATTATGATATCAATGATGATTGTGTGGATCACCTAGTCAAGAAGATGTATGTCAATAAGAAGAAGACTCCTGCTCCATCCGCTGCATTTCCTAGCACTTTCATGGCTGATGCGAGGTCGAGTGCTTCTACTCGTGATCAGAGGGCTGCTGCTTCTGCTATGTCTAGAGAGGTGAGAAAGCTCAGTTGGTTTGAGAGGAATGTTCTTTGCATGAAGGTTGAGATCCACCATGAGAACTATCAGACCTATGTTGAGAGGAAGAATATTCAGGACACCCAGCAGCTGATCCTTCACCGTCTCAGTGGTGCTCAGACCGCCGATCCCACCCGTACCGCAGCTACGTCCTATGAAGCTCGGAACACCGATCGCTACAACTGGGTTGATATGCAGAAGCATCTCTTTGCTGCTCCAGATGCTCTCACAGGAGATACTCATGCAGAGGCTGAGGAGGACGTGGAGGATGAAGATGCTGGAGGTGATGACGATGATGGCGGGGATGATGATGATGGCAGAGATGACTATGCTGAGGACTCCGACGACATCGATGATTGGGAGGATTGATTCCTCGGGGCGTGTAGCTTCGCTCTTCTCCCTTTTTGGTGTCTTGATGCCAAAGGGGGAGAAGTAGTTCTATTAGGAGTCTCACGGGATTTGCATGGGTGGGAACACAAGCTTGCGCATTTATCATTCATTTGGCGCTTGTGTTTCTTCTTATTTTACTTGCTTTAAGTTTGGAACAATTTGTGTGGTTTATTTGCTACTATGGTGTGTATGAGACTATGTTTTATATGTGCTTTGTGGAACATTATGCTTATTCAAATATGAATTTGTGAGCTCATGGTATATATGTGAGATGGCTATGGAATTTGGTCCGATTTCTCGTCATTATCATATTTGGAATTCCATATTGTTTGAATTATCTATGAAGAGGTATGTTTCCTACAAACTCTTGTGGTTCTCCTTCGAACTTAATTGTGTAGATGCACACATTTAGGGGGAGACTTATTACTTGCTCATATATTTGTTGTTTGAAATATTTGATCTCTCTTGCAAATCCTAGTGTTGTCATCTAACACCAAAAAGGGGGAGATTGAAAGTGCATACTTTGTATCCCTCATGTTTTGTGTGTTAGATAACAACATTAGGAATTTTAAGTGTGTGATAAGTGGTGCAGGTTTTTCAGCTCAAGAAATGGCTAAGTCTCTGGGATGGCATATCCCTGTTCCAGGCCAGATAATCCGGCCAGGGGCCGGATAATCCCCCCCCCCCCCGGCGAGTGCTCGGAAAATCGGCTAAGGACTTTGCTCGGCGTCAACCAGATAAGGGGCCGGATATTCCGGCCAGGGGGCCGGATAATCCGCCCCCTTGAAGATTTCAGAATTTCTACTAAGGACTTTGCTCGGCGTCAACCAGATACGGGGGCGGATATTCCAGCTAGGGGGCCGGATAATCCGGCCATACTTTGGTCGGATAATCCGCCCCTCCAAGTCAGCAACGGCTACATTTTGGGAGGGGCTATAATACCCCTCCCCTTCTTCAACCTCAAGCTGCTCGTCCTGCACAAGAAGAACACCCCATTTGGAGCCACCAAAATCACAAGATCTCCTCCCTCAACCCACCAAAGCTCTTGATCTTTGGAGAATCGAAGGAGAAGGCCTTGATCTACATCCTCACCGAAGCGATTTACTTTCCCCTCTCATTTGCTTGAGGGCCCTTGTGTCTTGGGTTCCCTTGTGTCCCTTGACTTTGATTTGTGTGATTGATCTCTTGATACTTGTTGTTTGACAGCATTGTGTTGTCCTTGGGAGCCTCCAATTCAGTTGTGGATATGTGCCCCAAGATTGTAAAGACCGGTTCCGCCTTGAGGAACCCCTTAGTGGAAAGTGAGCTAGGCCTTTGTGGCGGAAGCTTGCACCGGAGAATAGAGTGAGCCTTTGTGGCGTTGGTTAGGCCTTTGTGGCAACCACACCTCTCCAACGTAGACGTACTTCCCCTAAAAAGGAAGGAACTACGGGAATTACATCCATGTCTCCGTGTGCTCCACTCTCGGTTTCCTCTATCCTTTATTGCCTTTACTACTTGTATCTTGCTTAGCTTGCTAGTTGTCATATAGGTAAATTCACCCTAGTTGCATATCTAGAGAATTTACCTTTTGTGTCAAGCCTAAATTGAAAAAGAATTAAAATTTGAGTAGCACCTATTCACCACCCCCTCTAGGTGCCCTTACGATCCGTTCAGTCCTCGAGTAGGTAAGTGATAACAAAAGAAATAATTTTTGAGGTGACATGCACCATCACAATCTTGATCATATAGGTAAAGCATTGAGTGCTGAGATCAAAGAACTAAAAACATGGGCATGAAAGACATAATCTTGATAGAAGAAACTTAGCAACCATGTTATAAACATAAAAATGAACACAAACAAAAGATCATGAAAATGAAACAATGAAAGTCAAATGTGTGTTCAAATCATAAGGAAAAACATACAAATGGTTTTCAGCTTGTCCTTCATGGAGAGCAAAACATAAATGCATAGGACACCTTCAAGTTTAAGAGGGCGACTAGATACAAATAATTTGAGAACAAGTGAAACCAACAATATGAATCAATCAATGAAAACTTTGGGACAATGCACATTATACTAAGAATGACAACTATGCTCTCTTAATGGTGCATAAAGATAGAAGGTGGTGACTCAACATAAAAGTAAAAGAAAGGCCCTTCGCAGAGGGAAGCAGTGATTAAACATGTGCTAGAGCTTTTTATTTGTAAAACAGAGAGATAAAAATTGGTTTTGAGAGGTGGTTGTCTATGTCAACGAGTGGCAATGGGGTTCTTACTATCTTCCATACAAAAATGAAGCAAGTTTTTGAGAGAGAGATTGGCACTTTTGTGCTCTTTTATAAAGCTTGGCACTCCTCCCCACCTTTTTTCCTTTCTCAAACCATGGCTAACCGATTCCATCGGGTGCCCACCAACATTCACATACCATGGAGGAGTACCTTTTTATTCTTTTTTCTCTTTTTTTTTTCTTTTTGGAATAAGATAATATGGAAGATAGCAAATCCGACCACTACGTCCCCATGAGCTGAAAACAGTGTCACAAAATAAGAAGTATTTTGAAAGTTTTTTGAAAGGTAGCACATGAAAATTTACTTGGAATGGCTTGCAAATACCATGCATAGGAATTTATAGTGGACACAATGGCAAACTTGGTTTTTGGGAGTTGGATGCACGAGTAGAGCTCATACTCAGTATAAAATGAGGGCTAGCAAAAGACTAGGAGCGACCAACTAAGAGAGCAACAACGGCCATAATCATGCAAAGCGACATTAAAAGAAGCATAAGATGGCATCAAAAGTCAAAAACTAAATGATCATAGAGGCTATTGGCGACTTTGTATGAGTCTAACATGTGTGAGCTTGCGCCAAGTCAACCCAAATAAAGCATCAAAGGAGAAAACCAAATTAATGCTTCCAAATAATATAAACAACGCATGATTTTTTCAAAGGCTCATTAAGCAATCTCAGTTATTTGAGACAAGTCATGCTACAGCAAAACCACTAAGCATACTATCAAAAAGACATCAAGCACAACATGCAAAAGCCTAGGCTGCAGTCTAAACAAGCTCCTTTTTGTACCACTTTTGTGCATAAAACTTTTTCTCTTTTCCAACACCATTCAAACCTTTTTGAGGAAACTGTTTTGAGGAAAACCAACATATACCAGAGGTCCAAATACACCTTGATGCAAAGATAAAACAAGATCTGAACAAAAATCAAGGCAAAAAATGAAAGCTAAACGCAGTAGCAGAGAAAGAGAACACTTGTTGAAACGATAAGAGTGAAAAACGGAGTGTTCCTGGCAAATGAAAAATGAAGCATGTTTCTCTCCAAACACATGATGTGATCCAAACATTTATTGCAGCAAACAAGGCAAAAGAAAACTGAAAACAAAAATAAAGACGCTCCAAGAAAAACGCATAGTGCATGAAGCAATAAAAATATAGTGTTTTGAAAGGTGACCTGATTTTTGCCGATGAAGAAGGGGTGCCTCGGGGGCATCCCCAAGCTTTGACGCTTGTACTTCTTGGATATTTCTTGGGGTGATGCATGGGCATCCCCAAGCTTGAGCTTTTGTCCATTCTTCATCTCATCTCATCATTCTCCAATCCCTACACTTGAAAACTTCCTTCATACAAAACTAAACACAAATCTATTAGCAACATTAGTGTAAGCATAACATATAATCAACCTATTTTGCTTCAGGTTTCAACCCAAAACCACCACATATAAAGTATATACTACTGTAGCAACTTCCCCAAAAGTTCCGTGATCAAAAGAACTAAAAAAGAAAGCGATAAAGCGGCAAACACAAATATTGGCAGAAATCTGTCAAAATAGAACAGCTGACAAAGGTCGAATTTTTGAGGGGTTTTCTGTTACTCAAATCAAAAAGTGTTAAACTAATTAAAGTTTGGATATAACCTGGGGCATATGCACAAGAAATTTCAGGTCCAAAAGATATACAGAGAATTTTCACGAATTTTTACGGTCCAGCACCGAAAACAGTTTCAGGACAGCAACATCCCCAAATCTTACCTCACTCAAATTAGAGGCTTCTCTTGGCACAACAACGAAATAAAAATGATAAGGAGAGGTCATTACAGTAGTAATGACTTCCAAGACTCAAATAAAAGAAAAAGTACTAAAAAGAAAACATTGGGTTATCTCCCAAGAGTGCTTTTTTTAACGCCTTTAAGCTAGGCGCAGTAATTTGCAAAGATGCTCATGTGGGCACCATATAAGAGCTTGAGACAAAGGCGCCATATAGGAACTTAAAGCAATAGAGAGCATCAACAAACAAAAGTGAAAGACATTTAAATCTGAACCACTTCCTATGAAAAATAGTCTCATAAAGAGACAAGTCATAAAAGCGCAAAGCAAAAAGCATAGGAAGGCAAAACAAGTACAACTTCAAGAATTGCAACATAAAGAGGGGAAACTCAATATTGTTGAGATCCATCAAACCATGTTTCCCTCTCTCATAATAACTTTCAGTAGCATCATGAATAGAATTAACACAATATAACTATCACATAAAGCTTCCCTATCATGAGCCACATGTGTAAAAGAATTAATACTCCCCACATGAACAATCGTAGTAGGAGCAGATTCAACAGAATAATTATTCTCATCACCATAATCATCAAAAATAGGAGGCATATTATAATCATAACTAATTTTCTCCTCAAAAGTAGGTGAACTGAAAATATTATACTCATCATCATAACCATCATACACTAGAGGTTCAGTATCATCGCAAGCTAGAGAGCAATTATTTCGCAAAGCATATTCATCAAACATATCATCATAAGAAGGAACATGGATATCACTAATGGTACAACAATTATTAACCTTATAATTGGTACCAAAAATATTTTCAATATCAAAAGTAGAGTGCTTTTCCCAATCATGATCACTAACATAGGTAACAGGCATGGGAACATCATCCCAATCAGAATTATCATAATCTATAGCAGGATCATAACGCTTAGGGGAAGATACCGTGTCCTCTTGCCTTTTACTCCTCCTCTTCTTGTTCTTCTTCTTCTTCTTCTTCATACTCTTCTTACTCTCTCCTTTAGGAGGGAGAGACTTGAAGGGCATCTTCTCCACATAATCTGGTTTTGCTGACAGAAACAACAGAAGAGACTTTGGAGGATTCCTCCTCTCTATTAATAAGATAAAAACATCTATCAGTCCTGTCAAAATATCAAGTTTTATAAGATTTTGTATGTAAGTATTTGCAAGGCAATATTTAGCACAATAGAGACGACAACCACGAAGGGTACTATTAATATCAACATTATTCATATCTATCAAAGCAATCTTTCTAGATATCTCTTCACACGCCAAGAACAAAGCGAGCTCATCATGCTGATTGAGAGTAATCTTGTCATCACAATACATACTTAAGGTACTAGAAGAGTAACTATTAGGGCTTGAGCATTGGAAATTAAAATGACCTATGTCATCGCAATGTTTACAAAGAAAAGGATAAAGATTACAAACTTTTTTACCGATCCCGCCTATATCCTTGTACCACATTCGGGTTTCTTCATTTGTATGGTGGACACAATAATCTTCCTTGTTGTAACTCTGTTCACAAGGTCTATGTACTCCACAAAAATTAACATGCTTATAAGAAATAGGACTTTAAGAAGTTTGAGCATGTTTATTACATTCATCAATAACAATATCACTTTCTATGCAAGTGTCCTTAAAAGGTTCATGATACACGTCCCCATTCCCTTTAGGAACATTCATATGGGAAGCAAAGGCTTTAAAGCAATCAACCATAATTTGAGGATCAAGACCATATTTAGCACTAAGCTCTTGAAAATTAGCAGTTTTAGCGAAAGACTTAATGCAATCAAACTCGTAATTCATACCTGATCCTTTACCTTTGTCGCTATCCCAACCTTGAATATTGTTTTGAATTGTTTCAAGCAGATCCCACTTGGTGTCAGCATCCTTGCTTGTGAAAGACCCATCAAAGCATGCATCTAGATAGTCCTTGTAATATCCTGAAAGCCTTGCATAAAAATTATTAATAACAATATTACGGGGAAGATCATGAATAGGACATTTGAGCATTAGTGACTTCAATCTTCCCCACGCTTGGGCAATGCTTTCTCCATCATGAGGCCAAAAGTTATATATCCGATTACAATCTTTATGAATTTCACTTGGAGGATAAAACTTAGAATAAAAGAGAGGCACAATTTCCTCCCATGCAATAGATGGACCATCTTTAAGCAGCCGATACCATTTCTCAGTTCTGCCTTTCAGTGAATAAGAGAATAGCTTCCTCTTAACTTGGCTTGATGAAATACCTGCACAGTTGAACAACTCGCATAATTCTTGTATAAAGAGTAAATGATCACCCGGAGGGACTGTTCCATCTCCTGAATAGCGGTTATTCATAACACGTTCAACAATCTTTGTAGGTATTTCAAAAGGATGAGGAGCACAAGCATCATTAGAAACATCACATATGGGAGATAAAATATCATCAGAGAAAACTTTCTCCACTAAAGCTGGGGAACTAAAAATATCATACTTAACAAAACCAGCTTCTCCAAGCTTAGACTTTTCAATAGCATTAGCATTAACAGTATTCAAAGCATTCGTACTAATAACATTGCTATGCGAAATAAGCTCCAAAGGATTTTCAATTTTCTCATCAAATCTAAACTCAGGAAAAAGACTAAAGAACTCTTTGTTTTCCATTAAGCCTAACTAGTGAAAATAAAAACAAGAAACAAAAAGATGTAATTGCAGAATCTAAAGGAAATAACTCCGAGCACTCGCATAGGAGGATGCGAGTACCTTTTACCTTACCTCCCCGGCAACGGCGCCAGAAAAGAGCTTGATGTCTACACACGCTTCTGTTCTTGTAGACAGTGTTGGGCCTCCAAGTGCAGAGGTTTGTAGAGCAGCAGCAAGTTTCCCTTAAGTGGATCACCCAAGGTTTATCGAACTCAGGGAGGAAGAGATCAAAGCTATCCCTCTCAAACAACCCTGCAATTACGATACAGATGTCTCTTGTGTCCCCAACACACCCAATACACTTGTCAGATGTATAGGTGCACTAGTTCGGTGAAGAGATAGTGAAATACAAGTGGTATAGATGATTATAAGTAGTAAATGCAATCTGGAATAAAAATGGCAGCAAGCAAACAAGTAACAAAACAACAAGTAAACGGTGTGCAAAGCTTGGAAACAAGGCCTAGGGATCATACTTTCACTAGTGGACACACTCCCAACAAATATAACATAATTGAACAAATAAATAACTTCTCTTCACTATGCTACTCTGAATTACTCTCCTATTGAATAACACTAATCATTGCGTAGTGGCTACAGAAGCACCCCTTAAAGTTCATCAAGTACTTGACAAACACCACTCATAGAGATATCCAAATCAAATCACAACTCAAGATAAATATTATTGCAATTTAGATCAAGTACTAACACGGTGCACACACTGTCAACATTACACCATGAAAGGAGGAATAGATCACTTCAATACTATCATAGTGATAATTATTCTCATAATCCATAAGAGATCACAATCGTAGCCTAGACCAAGTACCACCATGATGCACACACTGTCACCGTTACACCATGACATGAGGAATAGATTACTTTAATAACACCACTAGAGTACACATAATGATGAAGAGTAGCATCTACTTATCCAACATGATACAAAGCTCACGATCACATAGAGATCACATCATGGGAGAGAGAGGTGAACCACATAGCTACCGGTAGAGCCCTCAGCCCCGGGGATGAACTACTCCCTCCTCATCATACGAGACAGCAAGGTTGATGGAGATGGCGGTGAGGTCGATGGAGGCGACGGAGACGATGATGGAGACCGATGGAGATGGCTCCGGGGGCACTTCCCCGTCCCGGCAGGGTGCCAGAACAGAGACTTCTGTCCCCCGAAATTTGTCGACGGCGGCGGCGGAGCTACGGAACTCTTTCTGGAAAATTACCGACTCCCCTAGGGTTTTCCGTCCCGAGGCTTTATATAGGCGAAGGGGTGTTGTCAGGGGGCTGCCAGGGGCTCCTCCCACATAGGGAGCGCGGCCAGGGCCTGGGCTGCGCCGCCCTGGTGTGTGGGGCCCTCGTGGCCCCACTCTGCCTCCTCTTCGGTTCTCTGAAAGCTTCCGGGAAAAATAAGACTTCTGGAACTTGTTTCGTCCAATTTCGAGAATATTTCCTGTGTAGCTTTTCTAAAACATAAAAATAGCAGAAAACAGGGAATTGACACTGTGGCATCTTGTCAATAGGTTAGTTCCGGAAATCGCATAAAAACGCCACGAAGTGTAACGAAACACAAGGCAAATGGTGTAAAAACAAGCATGGAGCATCAAAAATTATAGATACGTTTGAGACGTATCACACGGCTAACCAACTTGTTATATTGGGTCTCACAGGCAGTGCACTGATTTGGAGGACGAGCTCCCTGGAGATTATTTTTTCAAAGTTCAAAAAAATTCAAATTTTGAATTTAAATTTTTTTCAAAAAATGCCAAGTGTAGTCTATGATTTAATCTACCTGTTTGTGAATTTGTATTATGAAATACCTTGTAGTGTGTTCTCAGCAAAAATAACAAAATTTCCGATCTGGAAACAAATTTCCAGATTTGGGAACATGTTCCAAATTTTGTTGAATTTGTCATTTTTGCTGAGCCAACAATACAAGGTATTTCACAACAAAAATTTGCACGATCATAGGGTATGTAGTTGGCTACATCCACATATATTTTATAGAAATTTTTGAAACTTTAAAATGCCGATTTTAAAGAAATTTTAAAAAAGAGTTGCATGGTGCCCGGGTGCCAAACCGTTTTTTGGGTCTCATAGGGTCTTACAACATAATAACAAGCGCATGTGCTGATCTAGGACATAGATTGTATATCATGAGCTTTGAAGCAAACTATAGTGCAGATGGTTAAGGGGAACTAGGCCCAGCTGAACTAACACAAACTAAGCATCATCATTATAGTGCGCAGCCGAGCATGTGTTTGTCGATCTCCAATTCACCCGCCCGTGCCCGTCAGGCCTTCACACATGTTTGTGTGTGTGAGGCGGGGGGGGGGGGGGGTGTAGAGTGCAAGCATGTACCATCCATAGTGATCATCATCCTCTGCGTTGAAGTGAAGGTTGATGAAGTCCTCGCCGTTGGCCGGGTTCAGTGAGGCAGCGACACCGACGAGGTAACAAGGCGATCACTCTCCTATAACACTTCACAAGCAAATGTACACAATAATATATTTCTCTATCAGATCTTGATTGTAATCCTTTAACAATGGAAATACTGATGCAATACAGATATATGGGAGGAGGGGGGCAATGCCCCCCCCCCCCCCCCCCCCCAAAACTTCTTGACCGTCCCCCGCCATTGCCACCTACTATCTCGGCCAACTCCAAGCCTATTTTCTGAGCCATACTCGATGGAACTGTGATCGCCGAAGGAGAGCTAGGAGAGGAAGCAGTGCGGTGTGAATGTTGGACTAGGTGATGGAGGAGGAGGCTAAGTAGCAGCAGGCCGAGGAATCGATTGATACCTGGCGAGAATGCGAACAAATGACATTCCCTCCCTCGTGAGGTTTCTTTTGTGGAAACCGATGATGGCTAGCTGCTCTGATCATGCACATGCACTGCCAACGGCCCACGGCAGGTATGTGTGAAATGTACGTACCTGTAAAATGCTCATCAAATTAATGTGTCTAGCTACATGTCTCTTCAGAGGTGCATCTGGTTGGTTGTGCACAACACGACAAAATATGGTTTTGGTGGCATGGAGGATGTTGGTGGTGCTGGCTAAACGATATGTTAATTTTCCTAGAAGCATAGTTGTCCTCCACCGTCACTTACGTATCTATACTACTCTCCGTTTCTAGATATATAGTTTTTTGGATGGAAATTGAAGAACACACGTGGAGGGAAAATTACACCATGTTTGGACGAGATTACCCTAAACGTAAGAAAATAGAGTACTTTGCATAAGATAAGGAAACATAATCAAATCCAAAAAAAAAATTAAGATCCATCGGTAGGTACATCGGGCAACCCCTCAGGAAACAAGAAGTCAACCCACAATCAGTCCTTAAATTTGATTGCAATTTTTACCGTAGCCCGAGATGAGTGGCCGTGGAGGAGACAGAGCCATTATCTTCCACCCCCCGACGCTAGGTGGAAGGAGGCCGGGACCGGGCTGAGGGAAGTGGTCGTAGAGCATGTGACGACGTACGGATCGAAGGCATTGTGTGGAGGGTCGGACAAAACAGAGAGAAGGTCGGCAAAACGATGACTATCAGCGCGTGGCAGGGGACGCGCCAGTAGACTCAGTTGGTGCTCACGCCGGGAGGATCCGAAACTGACGCTCCCGACGAGGGCCGCGTGCCAAGACTGAAGGCCACGAAGAGTGCCACCACACCCAACGACTGAGCGGAAGCGTCGAGTCCAAGGGTTCGACTAGCGCAACGGCGCCAAGCATGGAGGTTGTTGCCAGCTTCATTGATGTTAATTTCTTCAATTTCTGGTCAATGGGAGCGACTGCTGTTGGTGAGTAAGTACGTTGGTGAAAAGGAAAAGAATAGGGTTTAAAAGGTTTTCCTCGCGAGAATGGATGAGTAAGGGCATGTATAATGATAGAGAAGGCGCGCCTTCTTTTGGTTATCCACATCATCTAGAGAAAGTACAAAGATATAACTTGTACAATACATCATCTCTTATTGTCATCTTTTATAATTAATGTGAAATAGCTATTTTTTAGTAATAAATTAATTAGCAAAGAGACAGACGGTACAATACATAAAATAGTCTTCTCTTATTTTGTAAGAGATCATCCCTTAGCTAAGGGAATACAATATTTTCTTTCTTATTTCTCTCTTCTCCAAGTAAGCAAAAATTCTACATGGCATCCCATTATACGTGCCCTAAGTACATTGGTAGAAAGGAAAAAGAATCGGGTAGAGGGCTCCAGCTTAAGGCCCATGTTGACTATGTTTTGTAACTCATCAATTACTTTGTAAAACATAATACGAGCTTCCTAGAAAAAATCCTCTACTGTTTGTGAGACTTTTTGTTCCACTTCCAAAGTAATTTATAACCTATAAATTGTTTTGACAACATGTAATAGATAATTCCTAAATTAGAAACTTATTTGCAGATTCCACTCGTGATGAATTTTGATATGCCAGAGCATGCAAAGAAAGTCTGGATGCAAGCATCATTTTTTCTTCAGCAACTTTGCCAGCCTAGGTTTATTTTCTGACATAATTAGTGGTATTTAACTATATTTAAACCCACGTCAATATGATTAAAGGTGTGGCGCTATTTGTCAGTTTTCCATCTCCAGAACCTTGACGTCGCAAATGACCATTCCATGCCAAGGAATCCCTGTATTGGTGAGCTTTTTTTGGAGCTTGCTTCTGCAAAATTCAGGTGTACATTTCTGTCTCAAACATTTAACTTAGATTTTCCCAGTACGTTCTTAGTATTACTAGACTAGATTATCATTTCTAAGTAATATATTCCATAATATTGTAAATTAGCGGGGAAAGGGTTCATCTTGCAACTGATGGCATCTGGAGGTGTCCAAGCCTCAGCATTCAACTGCAAGAAATGACTTTTGCGCATATATATAGCAGGAAAAAATGGAATACTTCTCGCATAGTAACCTTGGATGCCAAAGAAGCTACAGTAATCATTCTTTGCTAATCGGATACTCATTTAGACAGCTAATGATTTGCAGTCAATGATAATTGTTTTGCTAACAATATGCAGTCAACATTTGTTATATCCATAGCAATGCACCGGTATGCTGCTAGTCTCTATCTATATCTTTACTATTTTTTTAACAATCAATATCACATATATTTATAGTAACAAATAGTATATGGTAGAGATACACGAGCTGTCATTAACGATTACAAAATAAAGTCTAAAAGAAACTAGTAAATCTTCAAGGTCTTCAAACTCTTTCTTCTTTCATGACACAATCTTGTACTTTCTAAAGACAGTCCAAGATAGATATAAAATCATAAATATGTAAATACCAATGAAGATTCTTCCAAAATTTTAATTTGAGCTGCAATGCCAAGGCTACATGCACGCGCAACCATTGAAGTATTCAATCAACATCGGCAAGAGTACCAACACCAGTATGCCAGAGCAAAATAACCGAACAACTTGGTCGACATCACTGGGGAGTCGAGAGTATGAATCACCATTGTTGAGGACGTAGTAGCCGAGACAAATATTTGCAAGGACAAATATTTGCAAGAGAAAAGATCCAAAAGCGATCTGAAGGACTATACCTAAAGAAGTTTAATCTTCCAACACCACCATTGATGTCGGGAGGAAAATCTCATCGTTGATTGAAGGATAGGAGATTTATTATTATAGACGATTACCATCTCCATTGATATAGAGACCAAAAGAAGATGGCTACCAAACTATAATCTAATCTTATACAAATACTACTTTTATCAAAACCTCTACTCATAGATCGGGTTTTCCACTTCTCCTGACGCCGACGAGTCCGGCCGGAGAAGGGAGAACCAATTTATGCTGGAGTAGGAGGAGATGAGGCGGCTAGGTCAAGAGGGCAGCGACTGATGCTAAACGATACGACTTGTAGTCTTATCTCTATCTCTACTGCTTATAAAGACACAAATTTTCATGGAAAAATAAAATCTTCACTGTCCATTCACCTATATCAAATATTTGTTTGTTATCCCCACCTCTCCACCCGATAATTACGTACCACATCATCTTGCCCAGCGTCCACAACTTCTCAAGCACATAAATCCAGCATCGCAAATCTCCATCTCCCCCACAAATTTTTTCCGATAATGGGCACTTTTATTACTTAAGTCAAGCAATTACACCCGACCTCTGCATAACTAAGATGCACATAGCCAGTCCAAATATCAGTATCTCAAAATAAAAAATAGGCAAAATACATATCAATCATGAGAAACTGTGTAACGCCTAAGAAGATGGTGGAGGACCAGTCCGCAGATTATGCTGCCACCCATGTAGGGAAAAAGTATCCCTTGTCGTGGCCTTCAATCGTGTACAGACCTCCGTAAAGATGTCTCGGTTCTCCACCCGTTGCAGATTTGACCACAAACATAGAATTCTTGTACATCTGTAGATAACCTGCAATAGAGAAAAATACATGTCATTAAAAACCTTGTCATTTCTACATAGCCATAGCGACCATACAATGACAAGCGCTCCCACCCTAATAAGCAATTTAAACTTGTGATCAATACCATGAAGCTAATTACTAAAGATGTTGGCAACACTAGTGGGAGAATACAACTTAGAAGCTACTTGGATGATTGACCATATAGATCTAACAAAGCGGCATTTGAAGAATAGGTGTTTTATCGTCTCGTTCTGATGACAAAAAACACACTGATTGCTTCCTTGCCAATTACGCTTAACAAGATTATCTTTGGTTAGGATGACCCCCTCGACACAAATACCAACTAAAGATCTTAGTTTTTAGCGGTATTTTCATCTTTCAAATTTTCTTGTTGTCATCAACTGGTATATCACACTGGATAATCGCATTGTATAGTGAACGTACAGAAAAATTCCCATTGGGATTCAGTTTCCAACAAAATTCATCAAATCCTGTTGTAAGTTGAATGGATTTCAAACGAAGGAGTAAAGCATTCCACGCAACTAGCCTAGGCCCAATTAAATCACGTCTAAAAATCACATTAATTAGGAGGTGAGGTAGTCATTACTAAAGCAATGATATCACTTTTACGACGAACAATGCTATATAAGGCAGGATACTGTTCTCGAAGAGGTCCATTCCCTACCATGAGTCTTCCTAGAAACGAATCTGCCATCTATCTTTTATAGAAAAAATACCATATTTGAAGAAATCTTCCCCACTATTTAGGCTATCCTTCCATAGGTGATACGTACGGTTGCAGCAAGCCCTTTCTTTCCCATCGCCCCGCAGGGCCGCAGCCATCAGTACACATGCGACGGTTGTCCTCTCACCCGGCTGCCGCTGCCCCATGGCGCTTTCCGCGTATCTGCAAGCGAATCCGCTTGCTGCCTCGGCTCTATCTCCCGTCCACGCCGCCCCGTGCGCTACTTTTTTTTTTATCGTATCTCCGTCGTCTCCCGACTACGTCTCCTCGGCGCAAGCACAGCTTCCATCCCTTGCTCGCCGCTAGGTCGAGCCTGTCACCACCAAGAGCTGTCGGCCGTGCATAGTTATTTCTGACCTGATACACTGTGATCACCATGGCCGGTCTACGCACCGTGTGCCGCGCGGCCGCGCCCCGCTTCACCGCCCTTACAAAGCTACGCCGTCCGAACTACCCACTGTCTCGATCTGAGGAGTTGTGCCAGACTTAGACTCCCGTTTATCTGTCGCCAATGGCCTCGGATTTTCCTTCCTCACCGACCTGCCGTCGGACCAGCAAATGGCACCGTCCACCTGGGCGTGCTGCCAGACCAGGTATTCCCGTCTCTCAGCCAAACTGGCAACACCTCATACATCCTCCGCATGCAGTTCTTGGTCCTGTATCTGTAATGTCACCCACCTCCTCGGTCTGGCGGCACCGGCCACCAAGGACGACTAGGCTGATCACGGTGTTCCATGTCACGACGTCGCCGCCAGGCCGGCGTTGCCGAAGAGCCTTTGCGCGTCGTAGCCTGCAGAAGCCGCGCTGGACAGGTACTGCCACACGGCGCCGTCGCGGGCTAGACGTGTAGTTGACACACAACACCACGACGGGTTGAAGGACGAGCAGCAGCCGGGCAACGCCACCTCCTCCCAGGAGCTTCAGGTGCAGCGGGCCACGGCCACGGCCAGCACACTTGGAGCTTGACGGCGACAACGCGCTGGAGCGGTACGATACGACAAGCAAGCATTCGCACAGGTGGTCTACAAAGCAGCGTTCGCTGGACCGAGCACGTTCACCCAACTGCGCATAAACCGGAAGGGGGTACCCGCCGGCGGAGGGCGGCAAACAAACCATCAGTATATATCTGGTCTTCTCGCGCGGACGAATTGGAGCCAGAAGGGGCGCAGTGGCTCGCGCGTGCAGCGATGCCAAGGTGGGGCGGAGGCCTCGCGATTCGGCCAGCTTGCGGGCGAGCCGGCGAGTCGCATAAGACTCCCGCGTGCGTCTGAGGTGCTTGTGAAGTTGTGATGCAGCTTTGGTAGGGGATCTCCGCAGGGTAGCTCTAGGAAGAAGGTAGAGTGCATCGGGCAGGGCGAGGTGCGGAGGGTGCAGAGGCCCGCGGTGCGAAGGAAGGGGTGCTTTGTGAGGCGTCGCGGGAGGGCGACGGAGGTGAGCCGCGCCGCCGGCTCTAAAAAAGATCTGAACACGCCACCGGAGGTCAACGAGAGCCAAATCAGCTACCAGCCTACCAGTGACAAGAAGGGCAAAATAGACTTCTCAACTAACAAACCTGGCCCACTTAATCTGTCTTCACACGAAATTGGTCAAAAGAGGCTCTCTTTAGTAATTGGGTTTGCCTATGTCTCAGTTGACTGAAAATTCTTATTTCTTAATCAACTTAGAAAAGTGCAATCGTAGTTTAAAAGAATGTGTAACTGCAACAAGTTGCATATTTCTGACAGAAAAGTGTAATTGCATTTTTTACGAGAAAATTGCAACTGATGCATATTTTTTAGGATGACTGAGAAATAAAAATTTCTCAGACGTCTGCTACTTAGCAAATTCATTATTTATAAAGCGGTGCGAAAGCCTCTTTCAAAGAGTCTTCAATTGTAGACTAAAGTACCGCATGATCTCATTGCACGGGTACTACCACTATTACATCTGATACGTACGTCAACAGCCCACCCTTCAATCCCTTGACGGCTTGACTCAAGTCTCGAGCTCGCACAAAATCCAAAGATTTTGGCGTCGTTATAGTGGCGCTGGCTCGAGAAGGCGGCTGGCGTTAACACACGCACCCACCTCCTCCTCTCATACTCGCTCTTTGCTTCGGCCACGACGTGGTGCGCCAGGAAATGTCATCCTCGAGCACGCAGCAAGCGCCTTGGCTTGGCCACCTGGGTTGGGTGTCATAAGGTGCCACGCCGCCCCTCGACGCCGGCGGCACCACCCAACCGGTCTAGCCGTATACTCGCCACGCGGAGAAAGCCGGCGTGCTTCGGATCACGACAACGAGGTCCTTCGGATACTCACACCACCTCCACGACCTCCAGGGGAATTTTTGACAAAAGAGACCACCTGCACCAATGAAATGCCAAAAGAGACCACCTGCGAAAATATTTGCCAAAAAAGACCCCTTCTGAGTGGCGGCACCCACTGGCTAGGCGACACGTGGCACGTGCCGCCTGGGTCGGTGCCGGCAGGGGCCTGCCACCGATGGCATCGCCGGCATGTCCGTCTCCGTTCGAAGCCGGCTGCACGTTGAGGACGAAGGACGTGGGGTGGGGCCCTGCCGCCAATGGCAGTGGCGGCATGCCATGCAAGGGGTGGGCCCTGCCGCCAATGGCAGGGGCGGCATGCTGCAAGGGTGGGCCGGGGTGGGCCCTGCCGCCACTGGGGTTGGCGGCATGCTGATGTGGCCGGGTGCCCCCACGCCAGGCCACATGCCGGTGATGCGAACGGCGGCAGGGGCCTGCCGGCGATGGCCCAGGCGGCACGTGCCACGTGTCGCCTGGCCAGGGGTGCCGCCACTCAGAAGGGGTCTTTTTTGGCAAATATTTTCGCAGGTGGTCTCTTTTGGCATTTCATTGGTGCAGGTGGTCTCTTCTGTCAAAAATGAGGCGTCGCAGCCCATGACGACTTTGGACAGGAGCTTCCGCCCTTTGTTAGCGTCCACGTTGTAGGGCGGTGTTGCAGTCTTAATCTTGTCTGTCATTTGTCCTAGCTAGTTATTTTTGCTTTCAGTTCAGTAGTTAGGGCATGATCGTGTCTGAACGATTCATGCGCGAGCCTGTTGCATCAGGACTCGTTCTTATCGTTTGTAGCTTCGTGGTTGTTGCACGTTCCGAGCTCGTGGGATGGCGCGAGTCTTCCCGATCGTGACCGTAGAGGTAGGATCTCCTACCGGCCACGTTTTCCTTTCCGTTGTAAGCAGAATATAAAAGGATCAATAGAACGAGAAAAGCAGTACGTCTTTACATGGCACAAAAACCTCTGTGTCTCTGTATCTGAAATAAACTGTCGCGTGAGTGTTCATCAGGTTCTGAAATTGACAGGCGGTGCTCGCCCGGCAAACACGCGGGCAAGACTCTCATGTCAATGAGGTGGTGCAGTGGGACGCAGAGGCTGCACACGTGGTGGCTACCGGCGTTCACGAGCAAGTTAGCTACTGAGCGTAAAACACGGGATGATTCTGTCAAACTTGAAGAGGAGACTCCATTCCCACAAATTTCTCAACTCATTATATTCAGAATATTAGTTTTTTTTTTTTTGATTTGGAGCTTTCATGGCCACAGCAATTGATGAGCTTGAAGGCTGAAGAGAGAGAGAGAAGCTTGGGCTCGCGGCTGGAGGAGAGGTCAGAGGTGCAGCAGGCCGGCGACAAGATCGTGCGCCAGCGCTCATGCAGAGGAGGCGCGCTAGTGGGATGCTCATGCCAGGACGAGAAAACAACCGATCTTCCCCTAGATCGGCGGGCTAATGGGAAATGTTTTTCCATTAATTGTTACAAAACCTTAGCGTTTGTTACTGTCTCATAGCTGATAACTAACCAAAAAATAACCGCAATAACGAAAAGTGTCTTTGGCACATGAGCACGAGTACTTTCGGTTTTTTAAAGATATATTTCTAGTATTTTTAAAAATTGAAATTAAATACACACATACATATAACTGTTTCAAATGCACGGTAGACATTTTTGGAGAAAAGTATGATATAATTTGAGTTATACAAGAAAAGAAAAAATTCTAGCAAAAATCTGAGTTTTCCATCCATGTACATAGCCACAAATTTGATCCTTTTGTAACAGAAAATACAATGCAATTTCTACCGAAACTTCGCAAGAGTATTTAGGACATGTGTATCACGGAATAAATTTTATAATTTTTTTAAAACACAAGAGTATGATTTTCAAATGTTTCGAAAACCAGGAACACTGGTGGTCCTCTGTGCACCAAATCCGCTCTCTGTATAATAAATTAGAAAGGTCAAGAATACCCCACTTTTGAGCCCTTTGGCGCTATCCACGATTCCCACCTGGCGCTCGCTCGTAGGTGAGGAAAAAGATCGAGCGAGAAAAATAGGCTGTCTACCCACTACGGGAACAAGACACTACGCCGACGGCCTAGAGCTATGCCGACGGCTTTTTGTCGGGGCCGTCGGCGTAGCTCGTTGAATATGAATCCTACGAAAAATACCGTCGGCGTAGAAAAGCCGTCGGCCTAGTTATCTACGCCGACGGTAAAGCCGTCGGCATAGCAAAGCCGTCGGCCTATGAAGGTACGCCGACAGCAAAGCCGTCGGCATATCAAAGCCGTCGGCCCAAGGTGGGCCCGTAATCTGCAGGCCTAACGACCGTCACGTTGGACTGTCGGTCCAACCTATGTCGACGGCAATGCCGTCGGCTTAGATTTTTCTGAATTTTTTTCCCGCATTTGGTTTCATGATAATTTATGCACCACTAAAATATATCATAAAATAACAAAATATAGATATTTTGATGTTTCAAGATTTCAGAAAATGATGTATGGGATCGCATGAAATGACACGATAGGAAGTTCGCACCACAGGTCTATGATGCTCTTGGACTCCACGGTGTTGTTACATGTTGAAAGCCCCCAAAGCTATCACTTCCCCCTAATATATGTAGCTACGTGTGTTAGGGTGCTTATAGAGGCAACATCTATCTCTGAGGTGTCACCCTCTTCACACACATGCGATAACACTCTCGAAAATGTCGGGCGTAGGGCGGGAAACTCCCACGACGAGTCTACTGGGGGCTCTTGGACTCCACGATGTTGTTTCGTGCTCCTATAGCCTAACCAAACAAAATAAATTAAAAAGGTCCACCGGTCAACCGTCGTTGGAGGGAAGTCAAAGGGATAGACCGTGCATGCCCACATGGCTAGAGTTTCGATATACGCAGAGCCTAAGAAGAGTAGGAATCCCCCCAAAGCTATCACTTTCCCCTAATATATGTAGCTACGTGTGTTAGGGTGCTTAGAGAGGCAACATCTATCTCCGAGGTGTCACCCTCTTTATACACATGCGATAACACTCTCAAAAATGTCGGGCGTAGGGCGGGAAACTCCCACAACGGGTCTACTAGGGGGGCTCTTGGACTTCACGATGTTGTTATGTGCTCCTATCACCTAACCAAACAAAATAAATTGAACAGGTCCACCGGTCAACCGTCTTTGGAGGAAAGTCAAAGGGCTAGACCGCGCGGGCCCACATTACTAGAATTTCGATGTATGCAGAGCCTGAGAGGAGTAGGAATCCCCCCAAAGCTATCACTTTCCCCCTAATATATGTAGCTACGTGTGTTAGGGTGCTTAGAGAGCAACATATATCTCTGAGGTGTGACCCTCTTCAGACACATGCGATAACACTCTCAAAAATCTCGAGCGTAGGGCGGGAAACGCCCACGACGGGTGAGAAGGGTATAGTTAATAGAGCCCATTAGTTGAGTACCCCTGAGGCCCGTTAAGCTAGGCCCAATTGTAATGGTAGTCGAATACGAGTTCCTACCGTATGTCGATATTGTAATCTGTATCGGACCCTACCCAATCCTCGACACTTGGCCACCTATATATAGGGGCCAGGAGGGGACGGTGTAGGGCAGATTGAAAGCAAGCTAGGTCAAACACCCAAGTTTACTTTCGACACACACCTATTTTGACTAACTTTACCTTCGAGTTCATCCGACGCCCTATCTCCCCGATCCTAAGTCCTTCATCTAGGACATTTGTCGAGTTAACCCTCGTCAATTGGCGCCGACCGTGGGGACCTTGGGCGTTGGAATCATGAATTCGACGGCTTTTTCGCTTTTAGCCAACAGCAGCATAGAAATCGACGAAAATCAAGAGATGGAGTTGACAATCGGAAGCTTGAACATCCTCATCGGACCGTCGGGTTCATCTCGCCTTTCAGATCCAACGAAACAAGATCCATCGGCAAGTGAGCCCAAAGCAACAGCAATGATGGAATACTCTGAAGGCTCCTCCAGCAAGGTAAACTCGCTGGTCAGCCCAGAGGAAGTGCAAAAAGAGAAGATCGCAGAGGACAGCGAAGGAAAGGAAAATTTTGACATGGAAGTCCAACTCGAAGATCTCACGATCTGCCTCGACGATATTTCAGACAAATCAACAGATACATGGAAGACAGGATTAGAACTTTCTGAGGATAGCAACTCGATCTTCTCAAGCTTCAAGGGCAACGCTGGCAAACAGTGCCAGGTGTTCGCTATTATAGGAGATAACTCAGAAGAATTCGACGAAAACGACAATCCAGTATTAAACCCAGCAAATATCGACAGAGGAGCAAATCACCTAGCAGAAGGGCAAACACCGGAATCCCTCACAACCAGGGAGAAAATTTGACTATCAGTCGACGAATGGAGGATAATAAGAGAAGCCATAGAACATGGCACACCAATACCATCAAATTCCAGCAAAAACCTGCTTTTGGGGCATCACTACGCCCTAAGGCAGCAGGCCAAGCAATTAGCAAAGGAGAAAACAGAGATACAAAGAAGGAAAGATTTAGCCATTGCAGCTAGCGAAGCTGCTCGAAAAGCACGAAGCGACGCATCATACAGCAACGCAAGGAAAAATCGTCGACACGGTTCAAGGTACGATAACCTCGAGTACTCCGACAGGCAAAGTATTTCCAAAAACCTCGACTCGTCCTTCCTATCGGTCGACGAGCAGGGAAATATCCTACCAAAAACTCCTAAAGCAGCACTAGTGGCAGCACAAGCATATCTACTTACAACTCAACCAAGTCCAGGAGATCCTAGAGAACATATGCATAGAGCAGCACTGAACGGACTGAACATGGTGGGCCACAAGCTATCAGCAAAAGGAGAAGAAGCATGTCATCACAAGGAAGTGCACAAAGCAAGGTCACCTCGCCGTCACAATAGTCCTCGGCGCAGAAGCAGCAAACACCGATCTCGATCACCATCACCAAAGCAGCACGGCGGAACCCGAAGGTCACGATCCCCAAATGAAAAACGCGACTATGAAGACAACGAAAAAGAGATGGGGGCATCATGCTTTACCCGCAGGGTTCGCACCACTCCAGTTCCCAAGGGATTCAAGCTACCTCATGATCAGCAAAAATACGACGGATCACAGGAACCACAATCATGGCTCGCAGATTACTTACAAGCAGTTCAAATATTAGGAGGAACCAAGGAAACAACAATGCAAAGTTTGCAACTACACCTCACCGGCGCAGCAAGGTCATGGTTGAGCAAGCTAGAGAAAGAATCTATTGGAAGCTGGGAAGACCTCGCAAAGCAATTCACAAGCAACTTTAGGTCGACATACAAACGACCAGCGTCAATAGAAGAAGTCAAAGCATGTGTGCAACAACGCGACGAGACATTACGAGCATACATCCAAAGGTGGAGCCTTATCAAAAATTCAGCAGTCAAAGTTTCAGACGAAAGAGCAATAGATGCGTTCATCATTGGATTTAGACGAAGAGACCTAGTCGAGGAGATGGGTAGAATCAAGCCGAAAACAGTGTCAGACCTTATGGACACAGCAAACAGGTTCGTAGATGGAGAAGATGCGTGCAACAATAAGAGGACACGATCTCCAGAAGACGATAGAAGAAATAGATACGGAAGTCAGAGGAGACGGTCCAGAAATTTCGACAACTATGGCCCTCATAGCCAAGTCGCCGCAGGTTACAAAGATAACAGTTACCAAGGAAGTGATCGAAGAAGTTCAGGATATCGAAGCTATGGAAAAGAGGACTATAAAAAATTCCCCGTAAGAGAACCAAGAGAATACAACCCCTCACCAGAAGATATGCTCAATGGACCTTGTCATATACACTCAGCGTTCGTCGATGAGAAGCGAGTATCAAGGCATGCAATGAAAGATTGCACAACATTCTTAAAACTTCAAGAGGCGGCAGTAAATAAGCAAATCGAAGCAAGGCGACAAGGATTCGAAGGAAGCAACAACCCTCCGGCAAAGCAGCAAGGAAACAATGGAGCGCCTCAAGGACAAGACCAGCAAAACCAGGGACAGGACGACGACGAAGGTCATATCACCTCCAGCTACAACGGAGTATCTGCACTGGTTAGAGCAACCAATAGAGTTCAACAGAGAAGATCACCCTATAACAGTACCTCGGCCAGGAAACGCGCCTTTGGTACTCAAAGCTCAAATCGGCGCGTATGATGTCGACAGAATATTCATGGATGCAGGGAGTGGAATTAACTTGATATACGCGAAAACACTCCGAGCAATGCATATATCACTAGAGTTCCTGAAGCCAACAGATTGTTCCTTCCATGGAATCGTACCAGGAAGTGCCAATTACCCACTGGGTCGAATAGCACTCAATGTTTGCTTCGGCAACCGACAAAACTATAGAAGAGAAAAGCTAGACTTCGAAGTCATGGACTGGCCATCTCAATATCACGCGATCCTCGGACGACCCGCGTTTTCGCGATTCATGGCAGTACCCCACTATACATATCTGGTACTTAAGATGCCAGGACCAAGAGGAATAATTACAGTGAAAGGAAGTTTTGAAGTTTCAGATCTCTGCGACAGGGAGTTCCACAAGATGGCGCAAAATTTTGGCGTCATAGCAAACCATGCAGAAAAGGCAAAAAACGCGACTACAGAGGGCGTCAAGCTACCCGAAGGACGCGTCGCGGAACCCGAAACGAAGAAACCACGAGTAGGGGCATCAGGAGAAGACACAGGCGCAAAGGAGAAAGGAAAAGCCACGACGACATAAGCATCATAAGACAATAGACTAGAACAATAAAGGCTGTAAAAGCCACGAGTTATACCAGGGGCAATGCCCTCTAGATCCAGAACACAGGTCACAGGCCGGATCTGTTGGGTCACCCCATGTATCTTACATTACAAAGTATAATAAAGACGAAACGTTCCTCATATTCGAGTTTACGAGTCTTTCGAAGGAAGAAATGCGGTAAACGCACAAAAACGCTCTGAGGATAAACTTTTTCGACATACAAGTCGTAAAATGAAATACTCTCGTGTTACACACATACAAAAACATCTTACAACATCGGGTTGTTAGAATCATCTACGCCTAAAGGATCTAAATAATGGTACTCACGGAAAAACGCAGCATCCGCCTCTAGAAGCCTAGCTACGAGTCTTTGAGCAGGTTGCAGCGTGTTCTCCATATGTACCCGAAGGCTAGCTCCACCTGGAGCCAAACTCAGGGACATCATGCTATAATTCAGCCTGGGGTGCCACTTGCGTATCCACCCGAGAGCAAAATTGGCACCAGCCACTAAGTTCAGCTCTATCAACCTATGAATACGATGGCTGGATCTGAAAGTATCAAGAAGAAGTGGGAAAGTTGCAGGCAAGGGATTACGAGGAAGCATAACGGAGTGCATAGTTGTGAGAGCTCGCCGGCAACCATCAACTGACTCGCCAATATGCTGGGCACGGTCTTGAAGCAATACAATGGTGCCCCGGCGTCGAGGATCAGACCACAAAGTCTCACAGCCAGTCGACATTTTCTCCAAGGCCGCGTTCCGCTCAGCAACTCGACGTTCTTCAGCAGCAAAATCTAAACAAGTACCTACAATGGTAAAAGGTGTCACAAGAACAGCAGTGCAAAAACAGGGAAAGGAGGAGTCAAAAGAAAACTCACATCGTAACATCTCGCAGGCAGACTCGACAATGCCAAGGATAAAGGATTCACATTCTTCATTATGCAGAATCTTAGCCGTCAAGCTGGAGACCTTTTCGTCTAGAGAAGATATTTGCTTCATATAACCACTGGCTTTGCTAGCTTTGTTAATAGCCATCTGTGCTTGACGCTTGGCCAAAGTCAGGCGAGCCTCAAGATCGGAAATTCTGGAAGAGTATTCTGCGCATCGGCTGCATCGACTAGGAGTCGACGGAATCTGAGAACCAAACATACGGGTAGAAGAAGGAGCAGGACCGTGAGTCAAAGGATCATTGATATGCATCGACTGCAAGCCAAAAAGAAAAAGAAAGGAGACAACATTTCAGAGAGACAACATAATACTTCATACGCTGGAAATATATTTACATAAGTGCAAGACCCTATGACTAAAGTTCTCGGGTTGCACGCGACTAGAGTATTCTTGCATCCAAAAGGAGAAAGCTACAAGCTACAAAGAAAGCCGAGTCTATGCCACCTCAGCATTGTGTTCCGTGGCAGAGGAGGGCACGACAGCTTCTTCGCCAGAAGTCGATGGTGGTACTGGATTTTCCACCACTGAAGCTGGTGCAGCAGGCACCGCAGAGGCTGCCGAAGGAGAAATAGTTGTCAACAATGCAGGTGCCAACTTCTTCGCCCTCTCGAAAAAAGCCTTCATCTCGTCACGGGTGTGGCCATGAGGGGAGCTAACCCTCTCCCAGTCGAAATTCGTCCCATGAGCAAGGGAAAGTGCAATGGCACCCTCGGCGCCGCGCTTAATGGAAAGACCTTTCAGCTGGAGAGTAGGGTCTTCAGTGGTATCGAAGGACTTGGCAAGTTCAGTCAAGTTATCCTTCGGAACTGTCGCCCTTTTCTTCGGCCACAAGCCGGCAAACAGCCGTGATAAAACGCGGCTAACCAACTCAAAAGTTTCCTGGATAGATATCCAGTTTTCCTCGAGTAGGTTAACCGCATCCATAAGAGGATCATCGTCCGTTTGCAAGGACGACAGAGATACTCCGGTGAATTCTGAGCAATAGAAAAGAAAAGAAGAGACAAAGTGTCAACAAATACACCAGTGCAACAGAAGACGAAAACAGAAGACAAGGCGAAGCACTTACTTTCAGCGGCAGTAGACATGGTGTGAAGACGCTCTGCCACGGCTTGCTCTCGTTGAGCATGCTCCTTGTTGGCTTCAGCTAAAGCTTTTTCAGCTTTCTTCGCCTTGCCAAGCGCAGCTTTCTGCGACTTCTCAGCATTCGCTTTAGCAGCGGCCGCCACATCATAAGCTTTTCGCGAAGCATTGAGCTCCGCTTCCAGCGACACAATTCGAGCATTGGCTGTTGCTAAGGCAGCTACAAAAGAAGACAAAAGGGAGTCAGATAAGTGGGAAAAGAAAAAGCACAGAAGAAAAATGACTGGACATCAAGATTGTACCTTCGGAAGCTTTCGCAACCTTTAGGTACCCCGCACACTCCGTGCCCAGGGCAATAAATCTCTTCACTAAATCCTGAGAAAAGAAGTGTGTAAGAGTAGAAGTGCATGAAAGGAAAGAAAGTACAGAAGAATTGCTCACGTCATCAGAGGAAACCGTAGATGCATGGGCTTCCAGAGAAACTTCGGCTTCTTTGGCCTTCTTTGAGCGTCTAGGGTATCGGGCTTGAGGAACCTTCTTCACACCGGACCTGGTAGCCCTCGGTGCAACATCTGGTTCGATAGGCTCATCAGTGGCTATAGGAGAAGGTGGAGGAGCAGCTGTCGCATATGTTGGTGGCTCTTCATCATCACTGCATGAAAAGTATAAGTTATGAAAATAAGGCAAGAACAATGCAATTGAAGAACTTGACTACAATACTTACGATGCAAGCATGTCGAAGTACTCCATATCTTCTGCAAGAACAGGGGCTTTACCAGCCGCTGCAGAACTCGATGAAGCAATTTCGTCGACACGCTTCCTTTTCTTGTCGACACCAACATCTTCAGCAAGTACAGGAGGAGGCGATGTCGACGAGCTAGTTTCCTCTTCTGATTCTTCGACATCATCTCCATCCTGACTTTCGTCAGCCTCGGGGGCTTCAGATGCAGGAGAGGCAAGATCAGCTGGTAGGGGCCCTGCCTCTGGGAGAGGAGGACGAGAAACAGGGAATTGATGACCCTGCATATGAATAAATTAGCAGAGTGCAATGGCACAGAATAAACACAAATCAAACTAAGCAAAGTTCGACAATAAGTAAACGCAAAGATACATACCTCAGGCAGAGGGTGCACGGAGTCGAAAAAGTCAGCGGTTAAATCCGCAACTGCATGTTCCTTGGTGAGCTTGGTAAGATTCCTGACTCGCTTGTCGACATCTTCTTTCGATATCAGATCTTCAGATATACGAGTAGGATCTTCCAAGCCGGAGTAATTCCAAAGTTTGGTAAGGCGGTGTTGTAGGGGTTGAACTCGACGTTGAATAAAAAACGCCATGAGTTGCATACCCGACAGAGCACCCCCTTGACCTCCTTTTAAAAACTTGATGCGGGAAAGAAGAGGAAGAATTTCTTGTGCTTCTGCATCTGAGGGGAGTATATCCCATGATGCCAATTTCTTTACCTCCTGGGAAGCATCAAAAGGAGGCAGGCCGAATTCATCTTCAGGAGAGGATTTGCGGTCCTTGATATAGAACCACTTTGTCCTCCATCCCTGGACAGACGCGGCCATGGAAAATTCAAAGTATTGCGCCTCAGGGCGCACAGAAACGACGGCTCCGCCCAGTTCGGGTTTCCTAGCCAAAGAAACGTTGGGGCGGAGTCGAAAGATTGACCTCCACAGAAGGAAGTGGGGTTCAATGCCCAAGAAGGACTCGCAAAGAGTCACGAAACAGGCGATGTGCAGAAGAGAATTCGGTGTGAGCTGGTGGAGCTGCACACCGTAAACAAACAGAAGCCCACAGAGAAACTCGTGGGCAGGAAGAGAGAAACTGCGGAGGAGGAAAGCAAGGAACATTACCCGATAACCGCTCGGGGGCTTCGGGATCCGTTCGGTACTGGGGAATTTGATGGAATCTTCGGCGGCGATGAGGTCGTCCGTCGTGGCCTTCTCCACCTCTTTATTTGTGATGGTAGAGCGAACCCAGTTGGTGGCGGAAGTCTTGGCCATGGTGTTTTTGGTGGCCAGGTGTTTCACGCGCATCCAGTACGAAGTGCGCTCGGGGGCTATCCACGAGAGGAGGAGATAGAGGAGAGCAGCAATGGAGGAGGCGGAGAGAAAGAGCTGGTAAACAGTAAAATTCCCCAAGGTCCCCTTTATATATCTTCTGGGAGAAGGAACGTGGGCTGAGATGTGGCGCAAAGATAGGAAACGGTAAGCCCACTAACGGTCAAAAAATGAGAAATTTACAGCATTGCCCATGCAACGGTTCGCAATGGTACAGAGTGACGTATTCAGTGATATCATAAAGAAGATAATATAAGAAAGAGGAAAAGATGGCGCCGACGAAGGCCAAGTAGGTGCACAAGACTGTATACGAAGAAATTTCGATTATAGCCATGGGGGCTCCTATTTTCAAGAATGGTAAATACAAACTTCTCTCTGAAGTGGTGGATGAGTATTCGACGGCAAGATGTCCTTAAGGTATCTCGAAATTGAAGTATCTCGACGATGATGTATCTGGAAGTTAAAATATCTCGAGTTGAAGTATGATGAGTTACATTACATTTTTGAGCCTATACTCGAAAAAGCCTTTTTCGACTATAGCCTCGGGGGCTACTCCCATCGGGAGCGCTGAGCGCGCACCCGACGATATTTCTTGGCAAAGCATTATAATTCGAGAAGTGCAGGAGTGTTACTCCCATCGGGAGCGAATTTTATGGTTGAAGAAACCCGAATATTTTCAGTCAAGATTTGACTGCGATATGAGATTCTCGAGTTGCGTTATCGCAACACAACTCGAATGCCGTGACTTGTCACGAAGGTAAGACCCTGGGATCCGTCCTGTGTGGCCTGGTATACGCACATGGATGCGCTCTGCTGGTATGTATCCGTGTCTACAACGCGAAGAAAATCCTGGTGGACGCACTGGGTACCCTGAGAACCACTGGGATTCATTCTTTGTAAGTCCTAAATGCGGCAGAAGAATGGGTTTGACCGGTATCCCGAATTCAAATCCAAGGGGATTGAATTTGAAGTAGGTGACAAGTATCTGTTCTGGCAGTTAACTGACCTCTTGATCCGTCAGAGTTGTCAGGCTTGTTCATCAAGACCCCTTGCAAACAAATTATTATAAATATAAGTCGAAAGACCAAGTCGAAGATTTGAAGATAAGAAGAAGTCGAAGAATTGATCAAGTCGAAGATTTGAAGATTAGAGATTCAACCCGAATCTACAATTCTGGTAGAATCTCAGGGGCTACTGACAAGGGTATAGTTAATAGAGCCCGTTAGTTGAGTACCCCTGAGGCCGTTAAGCTAGGCCCAATTGTAATGGTAGTCGAATACGAGTTCCTACCGTATGTCGATATTGTAATCTGTATCGGACCCTACCCGATCCTCGACACTTGGCCACCTATATATAGGGGCCAGGAGGGGACGGTGTAGGGCAGATTGAAAGCAAGCTAGGTCAAACACCCAAGTTTACTTTCGACACACACCTATTTCGACTAACTTTACCTTCGAGTTCATCCGATGTCCTATCTCCCCGATCCTAAGTCCTTCATCTAGGACATTTGTCGAGTTAACCCTCGTCAACGGGTCTACTGGGAGTGCTCTTGGACTCCACGGTGTTGTTATGTGCTCCTATAACCTAACCAAACAAAATAAATTAAAAAGGTCCACTGGTCAACCGTCGTTGGAGGGAAGTCAAAGGGGTAGACCGCGTGGGCCCACATGGCTAGAGTTTCGATATACGTAGAGCGTGAGAGGAGTAGGAATCCCCCAAAGCTATCACTTTCCCCTACTTTATGTAGCTACATGTGTTAGGGTGCTTAGAGAGGCAACATCTGTCTCCGAGGTGTCACCCTCTTCAGACACATGCGATAACACTCTCGAACATCTGTCTCGAAGCCACAACGGCGAGTTCACGCTCCACTAAGCGATGCCCTTGAAGGCGGCACGAGACCTTTACACAAGGTATTGGGGCAAGCTCCACAGCTCAATTGGAGGCTCCCAATAGGCAAACACTTTTGCACAATATAGAATCATTCGAACAAACTAAAGCATGATTGTGGTCATAACATTGGTTCTTTGGCCTAAAAGCCACAAATCTTCATACATGATAGCTCTGTTTTGGTAACAATTTTTTTCAAAATTTGTAATGTTCCAAGTTTGTTTTTTTCCTTGCAGCTTGGTCATATAAGATGATGCAATGCAGTGATTCGGACCAAGATGTAACTCATTTGCCCTAAAAACCATTTTTAGCACTTTGAAAATAAAGAAATGAGTATTTTGTGCAAAGAAAATGAAAACTTCTTCTACAATATTGTTTTGTCATATCAAGTCAAACACTTTTACACAGTATATGATTCTCTAATTAGCCACAAACACTGTTCTTTCATTGTATTTTATTGCCATTTCTAGGAACAGAAATAGAGGTAGCCAATTTCCAATCTCTAAACATTTATTTTCGGCCAATCAGAGAACAGTACCTAACTACCCACGGATTGCGTCCCCGAACCCCCGATCGGACAATTTTCCCCCCATTTTCCCTTCGTTTTAGAGCCAAATTTTTTGGCTCGGACTATCCACGCCAAGTTCTCCCGCCCACTCACTTTGGACTTAAAATGACGAAACTACCCAGAAGTCCCAGAAGTACACCGCAGAAAAAACAGGGTTATTTTAGTGAATCCGGAGCACCAACCAAAGCGATGGCGGCGGCGCTGCCGAGCGCTCCCCTCTTTCACCAAAGCGATGGCGGCGGCTCCCCTGAGCGCGCCCATCGTTCACATCGGGGCGTCCCTAGTCTAGTTCGGCCGCCCTACCGCCTCGTGCGCTAAAGGAGCGACCTCCACCAGATCCCCACTTGCTGGGTCTTCCTCACCGACGTCGGCGGCGGGAGCACCTGCCTCCGGTGGATCCGAGGCTACATGATTCCTTAACTCGCTCCTCACGCGTTCTCCTGCTCCAGGCCACACGCCTACTTACGTCGCGCTGCTCGCCCTCAGGTCAAGTTGACCGCACCCGATGGCAGGGAGGAGCCTCGTAGGGAGGACGACGGGGATGTTCTCGCGGCGCCACGGCCTTCGTCCCTGCCGCCACAATGGTCAATCTTGTTTACTCTTACCAAACTCTCTCCCTGCTTGTCTCCGATTCTCTGTCTACGTTCACTTTTTCATGGATTTCCGCTGATTAGATGCTTTTACCGTTCTTTCATGTCGTGTGGCGTGTCGCGGATCAAGCAGAAGCTGGCCAAGATGATGTGCCAGAACCCTCATGCACTACTGGATCCGCATCCGGACTGACAACACCAACAGGTATGTTTCATGCCACGATCTTCTATCTTCCCGCATAGTGTTAGCCCGCCTGTAGAGAAGAGGAATGGCCCTGGCTGTGGTATCTTAAAAACTGCACTTATAATTACTTCTAGTATAGATTAATTATTTGGAATTAAGATGCTATGTAACAGGAGGTACTCCTGCATAACCTATGGTACCATTACTATCTGCGGCCAGATGTTCGTTTTGTATGGTTGTTACAATACTCCATGTGTGTTGATTCATATGACTCTTGATTGTGGTAGTTAGTACCGTCACTTGCCAGAGTATTTCATCCATCCAAATGTGAGCCTCATAAAGCCAAGCGATTCATGCAGCCTTCTGCCTGGAGCTGGCTGCGTGGTTCACATATGGTCTTCATTTTGCAGTCTTCTCTCCATTTTAGGATTTATAGTCATTTGTGATTTGGATTCAACTCTCTTTGGTTTTTAAGCTACTTCTTTGAGTGCTAATATGTGAATTCTCTCTCCAAATTTCTCGCTAAATCTACTAATTTGTGTGACGGTTGATGCAGTAGATAACTATTGTCCATAATCATTAATAATATGCAGTTAATTCCCCTTGACAGTATCATCTGGTTATCGATAAGGCCACCATTGTTTATGTCAGTGGTGACTGGCGACATGCATCTTCCGCGAGAGGTCGAGCTTTTTTTTTCCTTTGCACGAAAATTGCCATTGCTTTTGCTTATCAGCTGACATGTGCTACTTACAGCCCTTTCATTCTTATAATTAATCTATATAGGCAATAATTCATTGGGCTTTTTGAATGCCCTGTTTACTCTATATCCTTGTTGGACCAGCTATCAGCACTGTTTAATCTATTTGAGTATTTTAACTAATTTTTAGAACAAAGCAACTTGCTTGCGCCTTTTTTTGTGGTACCATATACTCGTTTTAGTGAACTTTGTTCCACTTTCTTTTTTATATATTTCTTAGTTCATAAAGCAACGTGTGCTCTGTTCAAAACTGAAAATGCTACTGTTCATCTCTGGAAATGCTGGAAATGCAGTAAACGCGGTGTCCAGACATAATCAGGAAATGATGATTTATAGTTCATATAAGCGGTGTCTAGGCCTTATTATAGTTTCATTTCCCATGCAATTTAAACCTTTATATCTGCTCGAGTACAGCAATTATGTACAGCTACTATCTCCTTCCTGTGTTTTCGTTGTTGTCTTATGTGCATCCTACTGTTTACTTCTATGTAGGTACACTGGAGTGCGTGTCGGCAAGCCCTCCATATGTAAAGACTTTATCGCTGAGACACTCACGCCGCAAGTTTTCCGGCTTACTGATCACACTTAAGTCTAAGCATCTTTGTATAGTTCATGTCTGTTGCAACTTTTCCCATTAGGTATGTTCAACCATCGTGCTTGATTAATATTTCTCTGGGCAGGTAAACATGCCCAAATATACCGTGTTTGATTTATGGTGACCTTATTAACCTTTGTTATTTTCAGGTGGTGTTGTGGTGTTGGCGGTGGTACCGCCTGCTGCTCTTTTGGCCTCCCGCACATCCGAGCGGTGGTAGGCTACGGCTGTCACAGACTTTCTCCATAGTCTTCTTCAACTTCACCCCTGCCTGCAGTATGACGTCGCACTATCCTCTCTTCCACTCCGGTAAGGTACGTCCTCGGTGTTCTCCCTGTAATTCGGTATCGAGCTTGGTGTTTTGTACTTGGGTCTTGAGCAGATCTTGTATTAAAAGATCTATCAAATGTATGCATCTGTCAAATAGTATGAGTGATTTTGCTTTAGAACTGCAACATTTCATGATATTTTTGTCTTCATGGTACACTGTACCTTAGTTTAGTCCTATAAATGGTTATATATATTCCCAGTTATGAATTTGTTGTTGAAATGAGTTACTGTGGGGATCATGGGATGCACCTGATATATCTTGATGTGATGGCAATATTTATAATTTGGAGCTATCTTGTGCTGTCATTTTCTAAATTTTTTTATCATGCTAAATAGGTATGCCGACGGCCATGCCGTAGGCTTAGCTCTGCCCAGGGTGCCACCAGGCGCCGCCACGTGTCAGGTAAGCCGACGGCCATGCCGTCGGCATAGCCTTGACGGCCGTTTCCTCGGCTACCGTCAGACCTACTGTGCCGACGGCTAAGGCGCGCCGACGGCCATGTGGAGCCGTCGCCTTATCGAGCTACTCCGACGGCCAGAGATACGCCGATGGCCATTTGGGAGAAGCCGACGAGACCTATTCCGACGACGTGACGCCGACGGTAGCCGTCAGCATAGCTGTGCGCCGACGGCATATAGCCCTATGCCGACGGCTTCAGGCCGTCGGCTTAGAGCGTTGGTCCTGTAGTGACCGCTGCGTGACCGCTCCACGTAGAAGCGGGAGGAGGAGGTGCATGAGAGCGGTGAGGAGGAGAAGGGGGCGGCGAAATAGAGGTAGGGGATCATGCCGGACAGGCAGGGGAGCGGTGAGGGCGTGGCGGGCGTGCAGAAGAGAGCGACAGGGAATGGGGGAGGCGGTGCTCATGGCACAGAGGAGGCAGGCTGCGTGAGCGGAGGGGAGTTGGGCACGCGGGGCCACAAAGAGGCGTCACACGAGCATCACGACGACGGTGAGGTCCATGAGAGGATGCCCTTGCCACTTGGCTGCGAGCGACGACAATGGTGTTGGGGGAACAGGAGGACGAAGGGGAATGTCACGTGGAAGACGAACTAAAAACGGTCAGCTATATGTATTCTTGCTCGCCCCGTCTCTCTCTGTTAGATGATTCACGCTTTGTTATTCTTGCAGCTTCTCCATCTACTTTGGCTAACCTTAGCGTTTGGCATCAAAGTATTTTTAAAGTATTTTAGTTAATACTCCGGCTTCTAAAAATACTTAAATATCCAATACTTTATGGTGTTTGGATATAATAAATATTATGGTTAGAAGTGAAGTAGTATTCATCAAACATCCAAACTATATTGCACTTGCGGACACAGTTCATGCTCCAGATCTGAAATTTTCTCTTTTTTTATGAGGCTAGAATATAAAGTATTTTCACATAATTCGTTGCACGTGTGAACTATAAATCATTGTCTACATCATCATATTTTTTCGGAATTTTTTTAATTTTTTTATAGAAAATATCATGCTCCAGGGAGCTCGTGTCCCATATCGACACTCTCACTACTATGCTAAAATTGCTTGCATTCTTCAAAATGGCATCTGTAAGTACAACTAAATATCCGACATATGAGGATTCTTATCAAGGATCTTGACCCATTGGTAGGGCGAGTTAGGACAAGGCTGAGCCATGGCGTGAGAGATTCACGGTCTAAGGGTAGCAAGTCTGTTCTCATGGATTCTTCCCTATCCAGCCTACCTACGTATATTATGGGGCTATACTTACTGCCAGAGAGAGTGCATGACTCTTTTGATAAGAAACTATCGCGCTTCTTCTGGTAGGATATGAATGGCCGCCAAAAATATCACATGATAAAATGGGTGGATATCTGTGCCCCTGAGCATTAGTAGGAAAAAGCTTACTGTTGGCACCTTTCTTAGGAAAAATTTGGTACTGCTGGCGCACCTGCGGGGCGCTAGCACTAAGTCGCCTGAGGTAATATATATTACTGTTGACGCACCACTGGTGCGTCAGGGGGTAAAGTGTGCTGATGGTGCACCACATGGTGCGCCAGCAGTACCATAGTAACCCTGGCGCACCAGTGGTGCGCCAACAGAACCACATTACCACTAGATCACCTTTTTGTGTGCCAGGGATAGTATACAACGGTATTAGCAGGTTTTTACAAAGATAAAACCAGTTTTTATACAAATATAAGCAGTAATATAGTATTATCAACAATTCACACAATAGTATCACAGAGGTATAAGATAGATCAAATATAGTTCATATCACATAAATAACTCCGATAGATCAAATATGACAAGTTATGACACAAGTTCATCAAATGCATATAACATGAGACCACACATCATATGCATACATATATATTATTGAACCTACACAAGTTCATCAAATACATCTCTTGGACTAAGCTCCTTAGCAGAACTAGTGAGAGAGATCTGCCACAATGATGGCTTGGCCCGCACCACCATCTAGACTAAGCTCCTCCACAGAACTCACGTTGTCATCGGGCTCCAGGGGATCGAAGATGATGACATTGTCTCCTTCTTTGAGCCAAAGAACCAACTTTTCGCCGGGTTCCATTGCATACCGCTCGGCAAACGCTTTCCAAGCAGGACCACTAAAGTAGGTTCACTTTACCTTATTTGTCACAAGAACCGTGAACTGGCGTTATGGAACTGTCCCCTGCACTAGGTTGACCTCAAAAGATCCAAGTTGTGCAGTGTTTCTGTGCACATGCTCGCATATATTGTGCCTTGAGCGACAAGGGACGGGCTACACAAAATTGTAAATAAACAAATATTAGCTATATGTTTGAGCTGCAAGCAAATATATATGGCAATGAACATGTGTACAATAAAAACGTACCACTACAACAAAGTCGTGGGGGAGAGTTATGGCAATCCTCTTCTGTCGACATCCAGCATGGCCACAATAATCACAAACGTCCATCTAATATAACAAAAGATGATTTGAATTAAATTTGTTGTAAATAAACTTACACCATTACAGCCTCATACTTAAAGTGGACACACATAAATCCCAGGGATGGAGTTAGTGAGCCTAGTGGGATGCACAAGATTTGTATTTTGTACATATCACTGGCTCACTAACACCACCCTCGGACACGATCCACAATTTCAATCATCGGCCGTTGCAAAAAAAAACCACAAGAAACATTAGGGCCTCATACTAATTAGAATGGGCACATATTAATCCCCCGAGATGGAGTCAGATAGCCTAGTGGGATGTACAAGATTTGTATTTGTACACATCACATGGATCGCTAACACCATCTGGGTACATGATCCACAATTTTAACATTGGCTGTTGCAATGAAAACAAACCAGAAGAAATTATCAGCCTCATACTAATTAGAGCGGGCACATATAAATCTCCCGGGATGGAGTCAATGAGCCTAGTGAGATGCACAAGATTTGTATTTGTACACATCACATGGCTCACTGACACCATCCAGAGACACGATCCACAATTTTAATCATCGGTTCTTGCAAAAAAAACAAATCACAAGAAATATTATCAACCTCATACTAATTATATAAATCCCCCGAGATGGTGTGAGTGAGCCTAGTGTGATGCACAAGATTTATATTTATACACATCACGTGGCTCACTCGCACCATCCGGGGACACGATCCAAAATTTTATTCATCAGCCGTTGCAACGAAAAGAAGCCATAATAAACTTTATCGGCCTCATACAATTGGACACACACAAGCAACCCCGATAGCCTCGTGGAGCCAAGCTAAATACACAAGAATTGTACTTGTATATATTACAAGGCTCCATGGACTATCAGGGTCACATAGTGCCACAATTTTGAATCATCGGCCGTTGCAATAAAAACAAACCACAGCAAACTTTATTGGCCTTATACAATTGGACACACACAAGGCACCCTGGTAACCTTGTTGAGCCAAGTAAAATATACAAGAATTGTACTTGTGTATATTACAAGGCTCAACAAGCTATCAGGGTCGCATAGTGGCACAATTTCAATCATCGGCCGTTGCAATAAAAACAAACCACAAAAATCTTTATCGGCCTCATACAATTGGTGACAAGGGTATAGCTAATAGAGCCCACTAGTTGAGTACCCCTGAGGCCCGTTAAGCTAGGCCCAATTATAGTGATAGTCGAGATACGAGTCCTTACCGTATGTCGATATTGTAATCTGTATCGGACCCTACCCGATCCTCTAGACCTGGCCACCTATATATAGGGGCCAGGAGAGGATGGTGTAGGCCAGATTGAAAGCAAGCCAGGTTCAACACCCAAGTTTACTTTCGATATACACCTATTTCGACTAACCTTACCTTCGAGTTCATCCGACGCCCTATCTCCCCGATCCTAAGTCCTTCATCTAGGACATTTGTCGAGTTAACCCTCGTCAATTGGCGCCGACCGTGGGGACTCTGGGGCGTTGGAATCATGAATTCGACGGCTTTTTTGCTTTTAGCCAACAGCAGTACAGAAGTCAACGAAAATCAAGAGATGGAGTTGACAATCGGAAGTCTAAGCATCTTCATCGGGCCATCGGGTTTGACTCGCCTTTCAGATCCGACGAAACAAGATCCGTCGGCAAGCGAGCCCGAAACAGTAGCAATGATGGAATATTCTGAAGGTCTTCCAGCGAGGTAAACTCGCCGGTCAGCTTAGGAGAAGTGCAAAAAGGAAATATCGCAGAAGACAACGAAGCAATGGAAAATTTCGACGTAGGGTCCAACTCGAAGATCTCATGATCTGCCATGACGATATCTCAGACAAGTCAACAGATACGTGGAAGACAGGGTTAGAGCTTTCTAAAGATGGTGACTCGATCTTCTCAAGTTTTAATAGTAACATCGGCAAACAATGCCAGGTGCTCGCCATTGTAGGAGATAATTCAGAAGAATTCAACGAAAACAACTATCCAGTGTTAAACCCAGCAAATATCGACAGAGGAGCAAATCATCTAGCAGAAGGGCAAACAATAGAATCCCTCACAACCAGAGAAAAAATTTGACTATCAGCCGACGAATGGAGAGTAATAAGGGAAGCTGTGGAAAACGGCACACCAATACCATCCAATTCCAGCAAGGACATGCTCCTGGGGTATCACTATGCCCTAAGGCAGCAGGCAAAGCAACTGGCAAAGGACAAAATAGAGATACAAAAAAGAAAAGACTCAGCCATCGCAGCCAGCAACGCCGCTCGCAGAGCACGAAGCGACGCGTCACATACTAACGCAAGGAGAAATCGTCGACATGGTTCAAGGTACGAAAACCTCGAGTACTCAGAAGGGCAAAGCATCTCCAAAAATCTCGACTCGTCCTTCCTATCGGTCGACGAGCAGGGAAACATCATACCAAAAACCCCTGAAGCAGCTCTAGTGGCAGCACAAGCATATCTGCTTACAACTCGACCAAGTCCAGGGGATCCTAGGGAACATATACATAGAGCAGCGTTGAACGGACTAAACATGGTGGGCCACAAGCTATCAGCAAAAGAAGAGGAGGCATATCACCACAAGGAAGCACACAAGCCAAGGTCACCTCGCCGTCACAATAGTCCTCGGCACAGAAGTAGTAATCAACAATCTCGATCACCATCACCAAGACAACACGGAGGAACCCAAAGATCTCGATCTCCAAACGGAAAGCGTGACTATGAAGATGACAAAAAGGAGATGGGAGCATCGTGCTTTACCCGCAGGGTTCGCACTACACCAGTACCCAAGGGGTTCAAGTTACCTCATGATCAACAAAAGTACGACGGATCACAGGAACCACAATCATGGCTCTCAGACTATCTGTAAGCAGTACAAATATTGGGAGGAACCAAAGAAATAGCAATGCAAAGTTTGCAACTACACCGCACCGGCGCAACAAGGTCATGGTTGAGCAAACTAGAGAAAGAAACTATTGGAAGCTGGGAAGACCTCACGAAGCAATTCACAAGCAACTTCAGGTCGACATACAAGCGGCCGACATCAATAGAAGAAGTCAAAGCGTGTGTGCAACAACGCGATGAAACCTTACGGGCATACATCCAAAGATGGAGTCTTATCAAAAACTCAGCAGTTGAAGTTTCAGACGAAAGAGCAATAGACGCGTTCATAATTGGATTAAGGCGAAGAGACCTAGTCGAAGAGATGGGCAGAATTAAGCCGAAAACAGTGTCAGACCTCATGGACGTAGCAAACAGATTTGCAGACGGAGAAGACGCATGCAACAACAAGCGGACACGATCGCTAGAGGACGATAGAAGAAATAGATACGGAAGTCAAAGAAGACGGTCCCGCAATTACGACAACTACGGCTCTCACAGCCAAGTAGCTGCAGGATATAAGGACAACAGCTACCAAGAGAGTGATCGCAGAAGCTCGGGATATCGAAGCTATGGAAAAGAGGACTATAAAAAGTTTCCCACAAGAGAATCCAGAGAGTATAACCCGTCGCCAGAAGACATGCTAAATGGACCTTGTCATATACACTCAGCATTCGTCGATGGAAAGCGAGTATCCAGGCATGCAATGAAAGATTGCACAACATTCCTGAAGCTACAAGAGGCAGCATTAAGTAAGCAAATCGAAGCAAGGCGACAAGGATACGAAGGAAGCAACAAACCTCCAACAAATCAACAAGGGAACAATGGAGCCCCTCAAGGACAAGACCAGCCAAACCAGGGACACGATGACGATGAAGGGTACGTTCCATCTAAGGGACACATCACAGCAATGATACAACCCGTACCCAAGTCGAACAAAGAGGGAAAAAGCATTACCCGATAAGTCAATCTAGCAGTCACTTCACCTCCAACTACAACAGAATATCTACACTGGTCAGAACAACCAATCGAGTTCAACAGGGAAGATCACCCTATAACAGTACCTCGGCCGGGAAACGCGCCCTTGGTACTCAAAGCTCAAATCGGCGCATACGATGTCGACAGAATATTCATGGACGCAGGAAGCGGAATTAATTTGATATATGCAAAAACGCTCAGAGCAATGCATATATCACTAGAGTTCCTGAAACCAACAGACTGTTCCTTCTATGGAATCGTACCAGGAAGTGCCAATTATCCACTAGGGCGATAGCACTCAACGTTTGCTTCGGCAACCGACAAAATTACAGAAGAGAAAAGCTAGACTTCGAGGGCATGGACTGGCCATCTCAGTATCATGCGATCCTCGGGCGACCCGCGTTTTCACGATTCATGGCAGTACCTCACTACACATATCTAGTACTCAAGATGCCAGGACCAAAGGGAATAATCACAGTGAAGGGAAGCTTCGAGGTTTCAGACCTCTGCGACAAGGAGTTCCACAAGATGGCGCAAAACTTTGGCATGATAGCCAACTATGCAGAGAAGGAGAAAAGCACGACTACGGAAGGCGTCAAGCTACCCGAAGGACGTGCCGCGGAGCCAGAGATGAAGAAACCACGAGTAGAAGCATCAGGAGAAGACAAAGTTACAGAAGAAGAAGAGAAGGCCACGATGGTATAAGCATCAAGAACAACAAAGTAGAGTAGAAGAGTAAGGTTGTAAAAGCCACGAGTTATCCCAGGGGCAATGCCCTCTTGAAAGATCATATCGACCCCCATGTGTGGTTTTGGTAATTAATGACAATCCCTATGGACTAATGGTTGCATTGAGTTATATGTGTAGGACTTGTCCATAGACAATGCTTGAACCATTTGTTGGAGTCAAGGTTGTAAGAAGAAGATTATGTGTTGACCAAGGTGTTATTCAAGGAGTGATCCAAAGATTGGTCTTAAGGGATTTGAGCTTATATCAAGTGTGTCTTGAAGAATAAGATTGAGTGAGCTTTCATGTGTATCCTCAAGACACCATCATTATGGAGAAAGAAGAATTGATTCGAGGATTGATCAAGTCAAAGCGCAAGTTCAAGATGAGCAACTAGAAGAGAACATATGCTTGAAGCTTGCCATCTATATTGTGTTTATGGATATGTGAAGATATGCTTAAAGAGAGTCTCTTCCATAGTGGAGTATGGGGGAGCAATCCGCAAAACTTCACCAAGCAAGCTCAATCAAGAAAGGTGGTCCAACTTGAGAAGATCAAGATCGTCATTATCCACCTCAAGTGGAATGCTCAAGGCAAAGGTATGATAGTGTTAGGGTTTCTTTCTTACCAGTCTCATGGTGTTAGTTGTGAGACCGGGTTATAGGATCGGTAGCCGTACTATCAAGAGGGGCTCTCGAGTGAGTAACTTAATTGTATCGTTCGGAGAGAGCTCAAACCTTTGCATACTTGGCATCTTATTTCTTGGTTCTTATTTAAGTTTTATCCATGTGAGGTTCTAGAGCTTGTGGTTATTTCCATGACAAGCTCTAGCTCATCAAAAACGGATTTCGCATGAAGCTCTTATTGCGTTTTTGATATTTGGAGGTTTTACCGGTTTGCCTTCAAAGAGAGGTCAAACCTTTCATCATTTGGTTTTATACTCCCTTGTTGGACTATGATGTTTCTATGGATGAAGTTGTAGAGCTCGTTGTGGTGATTCCAACGAGCCCAAGATCATCGAAAACGGAGTCCGGATGAAAAAGTTATCACCGTTTTCGTATTGCAATTTCTGCTCGGCGTCACCCAGTAAGGGGGGCGGATATTCCGGCCAGGGGGGGCAGATTATCTGGCCTGGGGGCGAAAATTTCGTTTCGGAATTTCTGCTAAGGACTTTTGGGCGCGTCACCCAGTAGGGGGGGCGGATATTCTGGCCCGGGGGCCGGATAATCCGGCCTGGGATGCTGTAACGGTCATTTTTATGGGAGGGGGTATAAATACCCCTCCACTTCTTCTTCCTTGGGCTGTTAGCTACTCCCTCTCTCTCTCCTCCATTGTTGACCTTGAGTAGCTTGATCTCCCTCTCCATTCCTCCCATAGTTCTTGCATCTTTTTGAGGGAAAAGAGAGAGGAGATCTAGATCTATCTTTCCACCAATCAAAATCTTCTCTTAGTGAGGGGAACCTCTTGTGGATTTAGATCTTGGAGTTCTTTGTGGATTTCCTTTGTTCTTCCTCTCATATCTCTCCATAGCATTAGTTGCTTTGGTAGGATTTGAGTGAGAAGGATTTGAGCACCTTGTGTGCTCTTGCCATTGCATAAGTTGCATCGGTTTGAGTTCTCCCCGGAGATTTGAGTAAGTGAAAGTTTGTGAGCTTATTACTCTTGGGTTCTTGGAACCCTAGACGGCTTTGTGGCTTTGTGGTGCCTTTGTGGCTATTCTTGGGAGCCTCTAATTAAGTTGTGGATGCGTGCCCCAAGCTTTGTGTAAAGGCCCGGTTCCGCCTTGAGGAACCCCTTAGTGGAAGAGTGAGCTAGGCCTTTGTGGCGCAAGCTCACACCGGAGAATAGGGTGAGGCCTTTGTGGCGTTGGTTAGGCCTTTGTGGCGATACCACACCCCTCCAACGAGACGTACTCCCTTTCAAGGGAGGAACTCGGGAATACATCATCGTCTCTGCGTGCCTCGGTTATTTCTATACCCGAGCTCTTTACTTATGCACTTTACATTGTGATAGCCTTCGTGCTTGAAGTCATATATCTTGCTATCACCTTGTTACTTGTATTGCTTAGCATAAGTTGTTGGTGCACATAGGTGAGCCTAGTTTATTTAGGTTTTATGTGCTTGACAAAATAAACACTAGTTTAATTCCGCTTTTGTTCAAGCCATTTGTAAAATTTGATATCGCCTATTCACCCCCCCTCTAGGCGACATCTGTGTCCTTTCAATTGGTATCAGAGCCCGGTCTCTCATTTTAGGCTTCACCGCCTTGAGAGCAAAGGTGTCGGCTAGGGGATTAGTGCACAATAACACTTCTATATTTGATGGCACAAATTATGATACTTGGAAAATTCACATGCTTAATTATTTTCGGGTCATGGACCCATCTATGGAGCGAATTGTAGATGCGGGTTTTTCTCCTCCAAAGGATACTCAAAATCTATCTTTAGAGGATGAGAAAAACTTGTATCTCAATGCTCAAGCTACTCATGTGATTGTTAATGCTTTGAGCGATGTAGTTACCTTCTCCATCACGCCTTTTCGGAGCGCTCATGAGATATGGACAAAGCTTCAAGAAAAATATAGTGTGTCCAATATTATTGAGGATGATTGTATTCCTTCCACTTCCGGCCACAATGAACTTTCATCCACTTCACCAAAGTGTGGCAAGACACAAGGTAATGATATGGTGAGTGGTGATGAAACTTGCAATGGTGATAGTATGCTTACTTTTGATGATCCTTCATCTCTATCTCATTGCAATGCTTCATCTTTGGACTTAAACACTTGTAGCCCCATAAATGTTTTACATGCTTGTGTTGATAGTCCTTGCATATCATGTGTAAATTTCTTGAATAAATCTCTTGATGATATGCTTTCTTTGTCTAGTTGCAATAATATAAATGCTTCTATTTCCTCTAGTTGTTGTGTGTCTAACAATGTAGAGGAAACCAAAGATTCTATGGGTCAAGACAAGATCTTGAATGGAGCTTCAAGTAATTCATCATTATCATCTCATGTCACCAACCTATGCCTTATGGCTAGGGGTTCAAAGGTATCCCCTACTTTGGAACCCAATACCTCTTGTGTTGATGTGGATGAGGATAATGATGATCAAGAGGATGAAAATATATATGAAGAGGAGGATAGCATAAGAAGGGAAGGTGAGATTATCTATAATGCTCTTCCCAATGATATGAAGGTTCGCTCCCTTCTTGTTAAACTTGTGTCTAGTGCTATTGAGAGCCAAAAAATCATTGAAGAAAAATGTAGGCTCGAAAGAGAGTATGCTAATGATATTGGCTCCTTAGAAAATTCTCTTGAAGAAGAGCAAGAGCTCCGGGTTTCTCTTGAGGAGAAGCTTGAATCCTTTGAGGAGTCATGTAATGAAATAATTTCTAAACTCACTAAAGAACGTGACCTCGCTCTTGCCAAGTTGTCTTCTCCTATTCATAATGATAATGATGCATGTGCTACTAACTCTACTTCTTGTGAAGCATCTATTTTGAAGGAGAATGTTGAGCTAAGGGCTCAACTTGAATTGCTAACTAGCAAGTATGGGAAATTGGAAGAAATTCATGAAAAGCTATCTAGCTCTAATGAGGATCTTCTAGTGTCCCATGCTCGCCTAAAGTTAGCTCATGAGGCTATATCTATAAAGGTAACATCTTGTGAGCCTCATGTGGGCACTAGCACTATTTCCCAAAATGCAATATTGCCATGTGCTAGTACTAGTAATTCATCCACTCATACTATTTCTACATCTAGTGATGAATTACCCTCCTTGCCTTGTTGCTCTAACAATGTAGCCTCTACTTCCACTAGTACTTGTGTTGTCACTAACCATGTAGAGGAAATCAAAGAGCTCAAGGCCCAAGTTACTTCATTGAAGAAAGACTTGGAAAAACATCATGAAGGGAAGTCCACACTCAACAAGATCTTGAGTGTGCAACAATCCCCCAATGACAAGAGTGGACTTGGATTTATCTCTAACAACAAGAAGAAGTCCAAAATATACAAGAAGAAGAAGGGCCAAGAACAAGTCAAGAATTTGGCCAAGATTGTTTGCTTCAAGTGCAAAATTGAAGGGCACCATGTTAGATCTTGCCCTTTGAAGAAAAAGGCACTTAGTGAGAAGCAACAAGGGAAGCGGCCTCAAGTTCAAGCCCTTGCTCAACCTCAAGTTGAAGAAAGGTCACTTCCCAAGAAAAATCAAGCTAATGCTCCCCTTGTGGAGAAATCAAGTGAGAAGAAGGTGAAGAAAAGAACTTGCTACATATGCCATGAGAAGGGTCACCTATCTTCTTCATGCACTAGTGGTAACTCATCCAACCCTATCATAATTGAAGATGCTTATTCACTTTGCAAGGATAAGGTTGGCAATGTGTTTGCCAAATTTGTTGGTGCTCAAAGTGGTGTCAAGAAAAGAACCATTTGGGTTGCCAAACCTATTGTTTCTAACTTCTTAGGACCCAACTTGGTTGGGGACCAACAAGCCATTACTTGAACAATAGGTGTTGATGGAGGGCTTTGGAGACTTGGCTATATCATGAAGAATTAAGGGATCTTCATCAATTATATTTTCTCAAGTCAAGTCATTTGGATTATCTTATTTCTATCATATATCCAATGTTCCTCCTTGCGGTAACATGTATTCAACTTATCTACCTTGAAAGTTACTCGCCCCTTTGCATGCGTTGGGTTTTGTATCTTGCATGTGTTTATATATGTTGTGCTTCCTACTTGCTTCATTTTGAGTAATCAAGTATGTGCATGTTGGTTTGCACACCATGTACGGTTGTTCTTGTTGAGCCTTTTGCATCTTGTTTTATCTTACTTGGCTCTTTTGAGAGATTATTGGACCATCCCATTTTGGGAGAGTGATATGCTTTGCACCTCACAATCCTAAAAATGTGTGTACATGAGGAATACCACTTAGTGTTGATATTTAAAGATTATCTAGTTTCTATGTGGTATGTCATTCTCATGAGAAATTCAAATTCTATAATGTCCATTAATCTCTTATTGGATTTTATTTACCTCTTGTGAAAAGAAATGCTTTATCACATTATGGAGGAGTAATATGCTTTGTGCATACTACAAACCAATAAAATGTGTATATTTGAGGTTGTGTCACATAGTGTTGATATTGTAAATTATCTTGCTTCTATGTGGCATGTTTTCTCAAACAAGTTCCAATTTGCCAAATTGTTTTATTCCTCTTGTTTTGGATCTTGTTTGTGAGATACTTTCTTGATAGGGTTTTCCTAAAATGTGGAATTCTACATCAAAGTTGGAAAACCATTTGCTTCAAGTTATCCTAATCATTGCCTTGCGCGATTGTTTAACTATTTGAGTCTATCAAGAATATCTTCTTTAGCATGGTGATTAATTCTTATCCTTCTCCGTATGCTTCTTTGTTGTGAAGATGATCTTGGATTTATATGTAAACTACCACCGGGAAATAAATCCAAATACCTCTTGTTCTTGGACAATTGGTACTATATCATGTGGCACATGTATATTGATTATCTTTATCTTGGCTATTGCTTTTAATTGCCTTATCTCTAGCCAAAATGTATTTGTTTTAGCTCCCATTGTCTTCCATGACTTTTGTTATCCCATTTGATTTCATTGAACTTGTTTTGTGTTATTTATATGTAGGTAGATGTGATGATCCCACTTGTGTGCATTTTGTATTCAAATGCAAAGTCATAAATAATGCACTAATCTTGGGGGAGCTCTCCTATATTTGTTATAACACACTCTTTGTGCTTATTTCAATTGGTATTGGTTTTTTGTTGGAAGACAAATCTTTTCTTTTTGGCACTTAGTGTGCCATCATAAAAAGTGTGGAGAGTTTGGTTTGTTTGTTTGAACCTTGCTCTCTTTGGGAGTTGGTGATCTCATTCCTTATTATTTATTTCTTACTCTTAAAATGAGATATGTCTTTGAGCATGTGTGTTTTAGTTATACTTTATGCTCATTGGCTTTTGCTTGGTTCACTAGTTGAACTTTGGAGTCAATCTTGTGTTGATTTGATTCTTTGATATAATTTGGACAACCTTTTGTAGCTTCACAATTTTGTGTGCTCTCTTGTCCTTCTTGGTGTTTTGTCCAAATTGTATCTCCTTTGGCTCTTGAAAGTCTTGTGCATGCATATTTACTAACTGTATATTGTATGGCATGTTGTTGCTTTCTTTGATCAAATATATAGGAGAAGCTCCATCAAATCCTAAATCGGCTAAGATGTGCATGAAATTCAATTTCATATATATATGCACATATTTATGTGGAGTTTGTCCTATATGTTGTAGTTTCTAACTACTTTGGACCCAATGAGTTTGGGGACCATCTTGTACTTGAACTTTGTTTTAGGTACATGGAGATATATTGGTGCTTGTCTCAATAATAAGGATGAAGTGGTGACTAAATGATAATTTGAGGCAAGCTAGGATTATTGAAGAACTCCTATCTACTACATCCTACCATTATATCTCGGTAACAAGTATCTTCTTCATGCATACTTCTCTAGTATCCAACCTTGTGTAGGTTGTTTTATGGCATTGAAAATCTTTATTTGCAAATGTTGTGCTTTTTGCAAGGATTCTAATGAAACCTCTTTATTGCAAATGTGAGCAAGTTGAGATGAGGACATATTATTGGGAACATATAAAAATCATGCTCATGATTCTCCTATCCCATATATGTCAACTTAGCAATCTTTTTGCATATCAATTCCTCAATAAGCTCACATGTGCAAAATTGATGAAATTGCAAATTTATTTCTTCCGTTTGGTATCCTTCGTTTTGATACTTGTTGTTTTTATCAAAGCATCCCAACTATCTTCTTTCCCTTGTTGATATTTGTGATGTCTTTGACATGTTTGTGGTTGAAGTTCATCAATATACAATAAGATAAATTGAGCCTTTGGCCATGCTTTAAAAGCAAAAATCTCATTGGTATATTGCATGACTTCATTTTGGATATCTTGTTCTATTCTTAGTATCTATTTTGTGTGTATATGTTTCTTTGTGATAATTATCTTTGTGATATTGTCTACTTAGAAACTTATACACATGAGAGATGATATCTCATTATTTGATATCTTATTTGAATCTTATGTGTTGGGATGGAATGCTAAGCAATATCATTCATTGAAGACTATATGGATGCTCTATGCTTATCATTGTGTTAGTCTTATAATATTCTTTGTCATTCCTATCACACATTCCGTTGGTTGAGCCTTTTAATATATTGTCCCTTGCTTGTTGCTCAATCATTTGTTTGATGCAAGTGTAAGCTTAATTTCTTCTCTATGATCTCTTGCAAATGGTTGCGTTTTAAATGTTATTGAGGGAGTGAGGACTCCATGTTGTGCAAATTGTACTCAAATACAAACATTCCAATTTTTGCACGTACCTTGGGGAGCTTCCTCATTTCATTTAAAGCACCATTTTGCGGTTAGCATAGTATTTAATTTCACTTGGTATCATTTGGTTTTGAATAATATTGAGGGAGTGATGATTCCATATGTGTGCACCTTATACTTCAACTCAAATAGAATAATTTGTGCACACACCTTGGGGAGCTTCCTCATATTATTTAGAGCACCTTTTCAATCTTATCATAATATCTTTATTCAATTTGTTCTTTGGATTGTTTGATTGCTATCTTCATTTGTTGAAGTTTATCCATCGGGTTATCTTATTTTTTTTGCAATCTTTGATCCTCAATATAGTTTGGTTTCCTTCATATATTTGTCTTTGCATATGTGCATGTGTCTTCACTTATTTATTTTGGATATGCACACCGTTTTGGAGGAACTCACACTATATTGGCCTTCTAAGTTTTTCGCCCATTTTGGCAATGGATGCCAATGGGGGAGAAGTTTCGAGGGTTTAAAGGGAATTGGATTTTATGCTTTGGTTTGTTCTTAAGCATTTGCCTTGCATGCTTTGTATGGTTGAGTATATAGTGGAAACTCCACCAACAACCTTGGTTGGCAATATATGCAATGAAATCAAGATCATTCACACGTGCATAGATTGTGGGGGAGTTTGCTCTATATATGGTGGTGTTACTAACATCACATACTTTTGTAGTATTTAATGTTAGTACAACCATTTTGGTTCTTTGAATTCATTATATAAACCCTCTCAAAGAGATTGTCATCAATTACCAAAATGGGGGAGATTGAAAGATCATATCGAGCCCCATGTGTGGTTTTGGTAATTAATGACAATCCCTATGGACTAATGGTTGCATTGAGTTATATGTGTAGGACTTGTCCATAGACAATGCTTGAACCATTTGTTGGAGTCAAGGTTGTAAGAAGAAGATTATGTGTTGACCAAGGTGTTATTCAAGGAGTGATCCAAAGATTGGTCTTAAGGGATTTGAGCTTATATCAAGTTTGTCTTGAAGAATAAGATTGAGTGAGCTTTCATGTGTATCCTCAAGACACCATCATTATGGAGAAAGAAGAATTGATTCGAGGATTGATCAAGTCAAAGCGCAAGTTCAAGATGAGCAACTAGAAGAGAACATATGCTTGAAGCTTGCCATCTATATTGTGTTTATGGATATGTGAAGATATGCTTAAAGAGAGTCTCTTCCATAGTGGAGTATGGGGGAGCAATCCGCAAAACTTCACCAAGCAAGCTCAATCAAGAAAGGTGGTCCAACTTAAGAAGATCAAGATCGTCATTATCCACCTCAAGTGGAATGCTCAAGGCAAAGGTATGATAGTGTTAGGGTTTCTTTCTTACCGGTCTCATGGTGTTAGTTGTGAGACTGGGTTATAGGATCGGTAGCCGTACTATCAAGAGAGGCTCTCGAGTGAGTAACTTAATTGTATCGTTCGGAGAGAGCTCAAACCTTTGCATACTTGGCATCTTCTTTCTTGGTTCTTATTTAAGTTTTATCCATGTGAGGTTCTAGAGCTTGTGGTTATTTCCATGACAAGCTCTAGCTCATCAAAAACGGATTTCGCATGAAGCTCTTATTGCGTTTTTGATATTTGGAGGTTTTACCGGTTTGCCTTCAAAGAGAGGTCAAACCTTTTATCATTTGGTTTTATACTCCCTTGTTGGACTATGATGTTTCTATGGATGAAGTTGTAGAGCTCGTTGTGGTGATTCCAACGAGCCCAAGATCATCGAAAACGGAGTCCGGATGAAAAAGTTATCACCGTTTTCGTATTGCAATTTCTGCTCGGCGTCACCCAGTAAGGGGGGCGGATATTCCGGCCAGGGGGGGCGGATTATCCGGCCTGGGGGCGAAAATTTCGTTTCGGAATTTCTGCTAAGGACTTTTGGGCGCGTCACCCAGTAGGGGGGGCGGATATTCCGGCCTGGGATGCTGTAATGGTCATTTTTATGGGAGGGGGTATAAATACCCCTCCCCTTCTTCTTCCTTGGGCTGTTAGCTACTCCCTCTCTCTCTCCTCCATTGTTGACCTTGAGTAGCTTGCTCTCCCTCTCCATTCCTCCCATAGTTCTTGCATCTTTTTGAGGGAAAAGAGAGAGGAGATCTAGATCTATCTTTCCACCAATCAAAATCTTCTCTTAGTGAGGGGAACCTCTTGTGGATTTAGATCTTGGAGTTCTTTGTGGATTTCCTTTGTTCTTCCTCTCATATCTCTCCATAGCATTAGTTGCTTTGGTAGGATTTGAGTGAGAAGGATTTGAGCACCTTGTGTGCTCTTGCCATTGCATAAGTTGCATCGGTTTGAGTTCTCCCCGGAGATTTGAGTAAGTGAAAGTTTGTGAGCTTATTACTCTTGGGTTCTTGGAACCCTAGACGGCTTTGTGGCTTTGTGGTGCCTTTGTGGCTATTCTTGGGAGCCTCCAATTAAGTTGTGGATGCGTGCCCCAAGCTTTGTGTAAAGGCCCGGTTCCGCCTTGAGGAACCCCTTAGTGGAAGAGTGAGCTAGGCCTTTGTGGCGCAAACTCACACCGGAGAATAGGGTGAGGCCTTTGTGGCGTTGGTTAGGCCTTTGTGGCGATACCACACCCCTCCAACGAGACGTACTCCCTTTCAAGGGAGGAACTCGGGAATACATCATCGTCTCCGCGTGCCTCGGTTATTTCTATACCCGAGCTCTTTACTTATGCACTTTACATTGTGATAGCCTTCGTGCTTGAAGTCATATATCTTGCTATCACCTTGTTACTTGTATTGCTTAGCATAAGTTGTTGGTGCACATAGGTGAGCCTAGTTTATTTAGGTTTTATGTGCTTGACAAAATAAACACTAGTTTAATTCCGCTTTTGTTCAAGCCATTCATAAAATTTGATATCGCCTATTCACCCCCCCTCTAGGCGACATCTGTGTCCTTTCACCTCTAGATCTAGAACACAGGTCATAGGCCGGATCTCTTGGGTCACCCCATGTATCTTACATTACAAGTATAATAAAGACAAAATGTTCCTCATATTCGAGTTTAAGAGTCTTTCAAAGGGAAAATGCGGCAAACGCACGAATCATACAAAAACGCTCTAAGAACAAATTTCAGACATACAGTCGCGAAATAAGAAACTCTCGCGTTCCACATATACACGAGTATTACACCAGCAGGTTATCAGAATCATCTACACCTAAAGGATCTAAATAATGATATTCATAGAAAAACGCGGCATCCGCTTGCAGCAGCCTAGCTATAATCCTTCGAGCAGGCTGCAAGGTACTCTCCACATGTACTCGCAGACTAGCTCCACCTGGAGACAAACCTAGTGACATAGAGATATAATTAAGTCTTGGGTACCACTTACGCATCCACCCAAGAAGAAAATTGGCACCTGCCACTAAGTTTAGTTCTATCAACCGATGAATACGCTGGCTGGATCTAAAAGTATCGAGAAGCAGTGGGAAACTTCCAGGCAGAGGATTGCGAGGAAGCATAACAGAATGCATAGTTATGAGAGCTCTTCGGCAACCATCAACTGACTCGCCAATATGCTGGGCGCGGTCCTGAAGCAATACGATAGCACTGCGGCGTCGAGGATCAGACCACAAAGTCTCAATACCCGCCGACATCTTTTCTAGAGCCGCATTTCGCTCGGTAACTGATATGTCTCCAACGTATCTATAATTTTTGATGCTCCATGCTTGTTTTTACACCATTTGCCTATTGTTTCGTTACACTTCGTGGCACTTTTATGCATTTTCCGGAACTAACCTATTAACGAGTTGCCACAGTGCCAGTTTCCTGTTTTCTGCTGTTTTTGTGTTTCAGAAGTGATACACAGGAAATATTCTCGGAATTGGACGAAACAAGTTTCTGAAGTCTTATTTTACCCGGAAGCTTCCAGAGATCCAAAGGAGAGTAGGAGGGGGGCCACCAGGGCCCCACATGTAGGGGTGGTGCGGCCAGGCCCCTGGCCGCGCGGGCCCCGCATGAGGGCGCCTGGATCCTCCTCTGACATCGCCCCTTCGCCTATAAAGACCCCCCGATGGAAAAAACCTAAGTACCCGATCAGATTTCCAGAACACATCGCGATCCGCCGCCGCCGTCGACCCGAAGATCGGGAGGGTCCAGAAGCTCTTCCCGGCACCCTGCCGGAGAGGGGAATCGCCACCAGAGGTCTTCTTCATCGCCATGCTTGCCTCCGGAGCGATGAATGAGTAGTCTACCTTGGACTATGGGTCCATAGCAGTAGCTAGATGGTTGTCTTCTCCACCATGTGCTTCATGTTTAGATCTCATGAGCTGCCCTACATGATTGAGATCACCGTTATGTAATTCTACATGTTTGGTTTGTTGGGATCCAATGAATATTGGTGTTTATGATTGAGTTGCTATACTGAATATTATCTTTTGTTATCTCTATGTTGTTTATGATCTTGCATGCTCTCCGTTGTTAGTAGCTATCTTGGCCGAGTAGTTGCTAGTGACTCCAAGAGGGGGTATTTATGCTCGATAGTGGGTTCATGCCTCTATTTAATCTGGGGGAGTGACAGAAACCTCTAAGGTTGTAGATGTGCTGTTGCTACTAGGGAGAAAACAACATTCATATGCTCAAGGGCATATGCTTTGTTTACATTACACACTTTGCTTAATGCAATTATCTGTTGTTCGCAACTTAATACTACTGGGGTGTTCGGATTGATATCCCCGGGAGTGGATTATTAGTCATAGATGCAGTTGGATGGCGGTCTATGTATTTTATTGTAATGCCCAGAGTAAATCTCATAGTGATCTTCTTGACATATCACGTTTATCTTTATTCTATCAATTGCCCAACTGTAATTTGTTTACCCAGCATGTGTTATTTATCTTATGGAGAGACACCACTAGTGAACTGTGGACCCCGGTCCTATTTACATCATATTGCTATCACCTGTTTACTTTACTCGCACTGTTTACTTTACTCGCATACTATATTGTTTTCCACTCGATACGCTCATAATCTTTGTTTCAAGCAAACCGGTGAGATTGACAACCTCATCGCAAATTGGGAACAAAGTACTTGGTTGTGTGTGTGCAGGTTCCACATCACCTTCAGTCGTTTGTCTCTCCTCTCCAAGATCGACATACCTTGGTTTCTTAACTGAGGGAAAACTAGCTGCTATACTCATCATACCTTCCTCTTGGGGTTCCCAACGGGCTGGTTATCCACCACGCACAAGGACAGTCTGCTCCCGCGTCAACTTAGCGCTAGCAGCTAATTTTCTGGCGTCGTTGCCGGGGACGAAGAAGAAGACTTCTGCGAGGGGAGTTTTCGCACGCACATCCTTTACTTTGTTATTGTTTTGCTTTACTTTATTTATTTTACTCGCATTGCTTTATATCAAAAACCCAAAAAAATTAGAATCCTTGGTAGTTGCTATTTCTTTACTTTAGTTCATCATGTTGATCCCTAAGTACGTTCTGGAGGACCTCTCAGTAGGTAGTGGTTTGATTATTAGCAAAAGTAACATTGAGGAGTTCTTTAATCACATTAGTATGCATGAGGAAGTTGAGGAAAAATCTTTGGTTGAGCTAGCTCCTAGTATTGAAGTTGCTTCTGCTTATTTGATTCACATGTTGGAAACTAGGTTTGCTAGTCTTAATCCTTTCACGCAATACATGTTCCTTAAGCTTCATGAAATTGAGGATCCCGAAAAGAAAGCTTTTATCTTGGAAACTTTGCGTATAGAATTTAAGGATATCGTTATTGAAGCTAGGAAAGTTCTTAAACGTTTTGATAAACTCGGTTCACCCATAAAGGTTATTAGTACAAACAATGAAGGGGCCGAAGTACCTATACCTTGCAAGCTTTTGGGATTGTGTGAAGCTTTCGAAAATAATTTTGACTGGATCTGTCCTGAAAATCTTTTTGATGAAAATAGTGTACCAAAACATGATCACAAAGGGTCTTCAAAAACTTATGTGGATGAAATACAATGCCTTATTGACAATACCTCTACTGTTGATCTCAATGCTTCTTCTGATGTTACTTGATTCGCAATTTTCTGCGCCTAGCTCAAAGGCGTTAAAGAAAAGCACTCTTGGGAGATAACCCAATGTTTTCTTTTCAGCACTTTTTCTTTTATTTGAGTCTTGGAAGTCATTACTACTGTAATGACCGCTCCTTATCTTGTTTATTTCGTTTTTGTGCCAAGAGAAGCCTCTAACTTGAGCAAGGTAAAGATTTGGGGATGTTGCTGTCCTGAAACTGTTTTCGGTGCTGCACCGTAAAAATTCGTATAAATTCTCTGTTTATCTTTTGGACCTGCAATTTCTTGTGCATATGCCCCAGGTTATATCCAAACTTTTGTTAGTTGAACACTTTTTGATTTGAGCAACAGAAAATCCCTCAAAAATTCGACCTTTGTCAGCTGTTCAGTTTTGACAGATTTCTGCCAATATTTGTGTTTGCCACTTTATCGCTTTCTTTTGAGTTCTTTTGATCACGGAACTTTTTGGGAGGGTGCTACAGTAGTATTTGCTATATATGTGGTAGTTTTGAGTTGAAACCTGAAGCAAAAAGAGGTTGATTATATGTTATGCTTACACTAATGTTGCTAATAGAATTGTGTTTAGTTTTGTATGAAGGAAGTTTTCAAGTATAGGGATTGGAGAATGATGAGATGAGTTGAAGAATGGACAAAAGCTCAAGCTTGGGGATGCCCACGCATCACCCCAAAAAATATCCAAGAAGTACAAGCGTCAAAGCTTGGGGATGCCCCCGAGGCACCCCTTCTTCATCGGCAAAAATCAGGTCACCTTTCAAGACACTATATTTTTATTGCTTCATGCACTATGTGTTTTTCTTGGAGCGTCCGTTGTTTTAGTTTTCTTAGTTGTTTAGTTTGTTTGTTTGCTGCAATAAATGGTTGGACCCCAACAAATTTCCTTTGGAGGAGATGTACTCGTTTTCATTTGCCAAGAACGCTCTAGTTTTCACTCTTATTAAAAATCGAGCGTTCTTCTTTTTCTTTTACTGCTTTTGGTTTTTGTTTTCGCCTTGATTTGCGTTCAGACCTTGTCATATCTTTTCATCAAGGTGTATTTTTTCCTCTGATCTTTATTGGTTTTCATCAAAAGAGGTGTCTTTAAAAATTTCAAATGGTGTTGGAAAAGAGAAAAAGCTTTGTGCAAAATAGTGGTACAAGAAGGAGCTTGTGTAGACTGCGGCTTAGGCTTTTTCATATCATGCTTGATGTCTTTTTGATAGTATGCTTAGGGGTTTTGCTGTTGCATGACTTGTCTCAAATAACTGAGATTGCTTAATGAGCCTTTGAAAAAATCATGCGTTGTTTTTATTGTATGGAAGCATTATTTTGGTTTTCTCCTTGATGCTTTATTTGGGTTGACTTGGCGCATGCTCACACATGTTAGACTCTTACAAAGTCGCCAATAGCCTTCATGATCATTTAGTTTTTTACTTTTGATGCCATCTTATGCTTCTTTTAATGTCGCTTTGTCGCTTTGCATGATTATGGGCATTATTGCTCTCTTAGTTGGTCGCTCCCAGTCTTTTGCTAGCCCTCGCCTTGTACTGAGTATGAGCTCTACTCGTGCATCCAACTCCCAAAAGCCAAAGTTTTCCAAAGTGTCCACCATACATACCTACTAGCAATTTGCTATTCCAAGTAAATTTGACTTGCTTTTATTTTCTCTTCAAATTAAACTCTTACCAGTGTTATGCAAAATTCGGTCAGTAAAGCTCTCACGAACCGGAAGGCACACTTTACTTTTTCCTGTTCTTAAAAATTTGACATTGTGGTCTCTTATGTTGAGTTGTTATGCTTGCAAGTTGTAAGTTGGATTCTACCCCATCCATGCTGTCATGGGGCAAGCTTTCAACATTGCACTTCTTATTTGAGTTGATATCATGATCTTTTGTTTATGGATGCCCGCGGTGTGAAATGAATTGGGAATCTTGTGGGGATCATAGAGTATATGTGTTAGGGAAACGCCGGGCCGCCAATCTAAGCCATGCATAATTCATGGTGGAAATTTGCAGCATACCCATGGTAAACATACGATGACGCATCTCACAATAAAAAGCTAAAAAACAAAAGGCAAATAAAAGAGATGTCGAGGTGTTCATTGTCTGCTTGTCCTGTCATTTTGGTGTGGGCTTGTTCCATGTCATCGGGCACGGAGGTACCCTATTGGCGGTTCTCAATGATATGCATATACTTACAATGACAAGAGCCTTGCTTGGGACTCTAAGTAAAGTAGCATGAGGTTTGGGTACTCGTATTCACGGGGCATGAGGTCTTCAACTTATGATTTGTCAAGCATATGCATCATAATTGTTCTCGCATTAACTTTAACTATTCAAGATGCTTATGATGGGGGCAATGAGAGCTCAAAGCCGGTAAGTACCATAATTTTTGAAGGTTATAAAACTTGCAATCACTGCTTCCCTCTGCGAAGGGCCTTACTTCTACTTTTATGTTGAGTCACCACCTTCTTTCTTTATGCACCATTAAGAGAGCATAGTTGTCATTCTTAGTGTGATATGCATTGTCCCAAAGTTCATTGATTGATTCATATTGTTGGTTTCGCTTGTTCTCAAATTATTTGTGTCTAGTCGCCCTCTTAAACTTGAAGGTGTCCTATGCATTTATGTTTTGCTCTCTTTGAAGGACAAGCTAAAAACCATTTGTATGTTTTTCCTTATGATTTGAACACACGTTTGACTTTCATTGTTTCATTTTCATGATCTTTTGTTTGTGTTCATGTGCATGTTTACAACATGGTTGCTAAGTTTCTTATTGTCATGATTATATCTTCATGCCCATGTTTTAAGTTCTTATGATCCCAGCTCATAAATGCTTACATATATGATCAAGATTGTGTAGGTGCATGTCACCTCAAAAATATTCTTTGTTATCACTTACCTACTCGAGGACGAGCAGGAGTTAAGCTTGGGGATGCTTGATACGTCTCCAACGTATCTATAATTTTTGATGCTCTATGCTTGTTTTTACACCATTTGCCTATTGTTTCGTTACACTTCGTGGCACTTTTATGCATTTTTCGGAACTAACCTATTAACGAGTTGCCACAGTGCCAGTTTCCTGTTTTCTGCTGTTTTTGTGTTTCAGAAGTGATACACAGGAAATATTCTCGGAATTGGACAAAACAAGTTCCTTAAGTCTTATTTTACCCGGAAGCTTCCAAAGATCCGAAGGAGAGTAGGAGGGGGCCACCAGGGCCCCACACGCAGGGGTGGAGCGGCCAGGCCCCTGGCCGCGCGGGCCCTGCGTGAGGGCGCCTGGCTACTCCTCTGACATCGCCCCTTCGCCTATAAAGACCCCCCGACGGAAAAAACCTAAGTACCCGATCAGATTTCCAGAACACATCGCGATCCGCCGCCGCCGTCGACCCGAAGATCGGGAGGGTCTAGAAGCTCTTCTCGGCACCCTGCCGGAGAGGGGAATCGCCACCGGAGGTCTTCTTCATCGCCATGCTTGCCTCCGGAGCGATGAGTGAGTAGTCTACCTTGGACTATGGGTCCATAGCAGTAGCTAGATGGTTGTCTTCTCCACCATGTGCTTCATGTTTAGATCTCATGAGCTGCCCTACATGATTGAGATCACCGTTATGTAATTCTACATGTTTGGTTTGTTGGGATCCGATGAATATTGGTGTTTATGATTGAGTTGATGTACTGAATATTATCTTTTGTTATCTCTATGTTGTTTATGATCTTGCATGCTCTCTGTTGTTAGTAGCTATCTTGGCCGAGTAGTTGCTAGTGACTCCAAGAGGGGGTATTTATGCTCGATAGTGGGTTCATGCCTCTATTTAATCTGGCGAGTGACAGAAACCTCTAAGGTTGTAGATGTGCTGTTGCTACTAGGGAGAAAACAACATTCATATGCTCAAGGGCATATGCTTTGTTTACATTACACACTTTGCTTAATGCAATTATCTATTGTTCGCAACTTAATACTACTGGGGTGTTCGGATTGATATTCCCGGGAGTGGATTATTAGTCATAGATGCAGTTGGATGGCGGTCTATGTATTTTGTTGTAATGCCCAGAGTAAATCTCATAGTGATCTTCTTGACATATCACGTTTATCTTTATTCTATCAATTGCCCAACTGTAATTTGTTTACCCAGCATGTGTTATTTATCTTATGGAGAGACACCACTAGTGAACTGTGGACCCCGGTCCTATTTACATCATATTGCTATCACCTGTTTACTTTACTCGCACTGTTTACTTTACTCGCATACTATATTGTTTTCCACTCGATACGCTCATAATCTTTGTTTCAAGCAAACCGGTGAGATTGACAACCTCATCGCAAATTGGGAACAAAGTACTTGGTTGTGTGTGTGCAGGTTCCACATCACCTTCAGTCGTTTGTCTCTCCTCTCCAAGATCGACATACCTTGGTTTCTTAACTAAGGGAAAACTAGCTGCTATACTCATCATACCTTCCTCTTGGGGTTCCCAACGTGCTGGTTATCCACCACGCACAAGGACAGTCTGCTCCCGCGTCAACTTAGCGCTAGCAGTAACCCGACGATCTTCAGCAGCAAAATCCAAACAAGTGCCTAAGATGGCAAAGGATATCACAAAATAGCAGTGGGACAAAAGGGAAAAAAAGAGAAGTCGCAAGGAATCTTACATCGCAACATCTCGCAGGCTGACATGGATATGCCCTTCGGGTACCCGCGGATTAGTATACCGGGTCCGGCCCATTATGGAGGTGGACTGGAACAAGGACTCGAAGATGACTTGGAGACGAAGAAGGAAGACTCTAATCTGTATTCACCTAGGACTCTTGTAAAACCTTAGCCCGGTTGCATATATAAAGCCAGGCAAGGGCGCCCCTAGAGAGGACAATCTCATAGACATCAAATATCATAGACAAGCAATATTAGAGATACAAGATAGATTAGACATAGACTAGATACAATATTCCGCCTACGGCGGCTCCATGTAAACACAATTGTGATCATATACTAGATTGCTAGCAGGATGTAGCGATCCTCCACTGCGGGGACGTGAACCTGGGTACGTCGTGTGCCAATCTCGATCCCGGAATCTCTAGTCGTTGCTCTTCCCCTGATCATAAGTCCTTCATCTAGGACATTTGTCGAGTTAACCCTCGTCAATTGGCGCCGACCGTGGGGATCGCGGCGAATGGATTTTGTTATCCGGGTGGGATCCTTCAACTTTTTCGTCGACGAGATCAGCAAATTTTGCGGCTGCCGACAACAGCAGCGGATCGCATCTAGCCGATTCATCAGCTCCAACGCCTCAACTTCATCAACAACATCATATTCGCTGGTCCGATCCATCAAAGACTTTCAGATGCGTCAGCGACCCATCCAATCTGCAAGACATGTCGACAAGAATTTTGGGCGAGCTCGTCTGATGCGACAAATTCCAAGTTTGTTTGTTTCAGTCTCCGGATGGAAAAAAACTACACGTCAAGAATCGGCTGTTTCAGCGATACAAAGGTCAAGTCCAACTCCAGATCAGGTCTCATGGATGTCAGGCACGCGGCAGCAGTTTCCAGTCGAGTTCATATCGGATCCGTCTCAAACTTTCCATGAGTTCTCTCCCTCACGTCAAAGACGCTGCTAGAAGAAGCTACGTGTAAACACTGTGAAGATATTTGAATACCGTGCCCGGGGGCTTGACATCGACACAGCCCATGTGCACCGCTGCTAGTCACCTGCAAATCAAAATACAACCAGAGGGTGCCATCATATGTCGAGTGCAAGAAGATCAATCATTACCGGTACTATTAAGAGAAGCTACTTCACGTCCAAGACTAGAGGCAAAAAATCTATCAAGATGCTAGAATCAGCAGTACTGCACTGGTGAATTACAAGAGCAGCTCGGACAACCCGAAGAAAATATTTCGACTACTTCGTCTTCAACATCGGCGACTACATCATCGTCGACTACGGCTTGCCATACTTGGGGCTCGCCACCGCGCACTCGTGCAAACTATCGACAATGCTCGGGGGCTCAACATCAACTCGCCCCTGAGTGCGGAAGCACATACTCAACACCTACGATTTCGTCGACATCAACAACGCGACGATCCCAACAGCGCTCGGGTGCTCGACAACAGCTTCGCCTCCGATTGTGATCATGATTCTACGACAACAACTCGACTACGTCATCGTCGACTACAGCCGCGGCGACCACGCCGCACCCGATAAAAGCTAAGTTCTCCTCTTCCAAGAGTCGATTATTATTTACTTTCGCCGCAACTGACACTCGGGGGCTCCACCATGAAAAATCATCTTGCATATCATTGACTTCGAAAAATTGCGAAAGCCCTAGTAGCTGGCGTTCCTTATCGAATACTTGACAATTTAGTTTACAGTCGCATGAAGCTCGACTAACGGTTGGCAAGGCACAAAATCTTGGGGCGTCAGGCTAACGAAAAGGCTTTGCAAGTATCTTCAAAAATGTGGCAAACGCACCACATTACGTCTGACCTGAGTAGCTGATCGAGCTGTAAAGTGCATCAGGATAATGAAAGGGTCTTACGTACGAGCAACAAAATTGCACAAAAACATCGAGTTTTTATTTTACATACTATATCATCATCACTACAAGATGCAAAAGAAATATTTCTTTGAGAGACAAAATATTTCACAATTATTCATATTTTCTGCAGGAGTCGACAAATTCATCAAAGTCATCAAAGAGCCAAACTTCTTCGAGTAGTGCAACTTGAGTCTATGCCCGGCTACAAGTACCCGAACATAGACTCGGGGGCTACTCCCATCGGGAGCGCTGGTCGCGCACCCGATAGAAAGGTAATTTTGAGAAAGAATTATACAAGAAGAGAAGAAGAAGACAAAAAAGAAATATTGAGCCTATGATCGACTACAAGTATCCGACCATAGCCTCGGGGGCTACTCCCATCGGAAGCGCTGGGCGCGCACCCGACGATATTTTTTCATGAATAATGAAGCAAAGAAGGCGAAAGAAGATTTCAAAATCATCATTGCTACCACCTGGAGGGAGTTTATATCAATCAAGGTTGAATAACCCGAAGATTTTTAGAATTGAAACAGTCAAACAAGGCTGCGACATATGATTCTCGAGTTGCGTCATCGCGACAAAACTTGAATACCGTGGTTGAAATATATCGCGAAGGTAAGACCCTGGGATCCGTCCTGTGTGGCCCGGTATACGCACATGGATGCGCTCTGCTGGCATGTATCTGTGTCTATGACGCGAAGAAAAATCCTGGTGGACGCACTGGGTACCCTGAGAACCACTGGGACTCATTCTTTGTAAGTCCTAAATGCGGCAAAAGAATGGGTTTGACCGGTATCCCGAATTCAAGTCCAAGGGGATTGAATTTGAAGTAGGTGACAAGTATCTATTCCGGTAGTTAACTGACCTCTTGATCCGTCAGAGTTGTCAGGCTTGTCCATCAAAACCCCTTGCGAGACATTATAATAAAAGATAAGTCAAAAGACCAAGTCGGAGATTTGAAGATATGAAGAAGTCAAGTATTGATCAAGTCGAAGATGAAAAATTATTTCGAGAAGAACGATAAAGAATTACTTCAAGAAGAAGAGCGAGGAAGAAAAATTCGAGTCCATTATCGGTGGCAAGCACCAGAAAATAAACTCGACATTTACTCCCATCGGGAGAGTGGATTCAAGAACCCGACAATTTTGGCCATTGCATTTGAAGTCGAAGATTGAAGAAGTCAAAGATTGAAGAAGTCAGAGAATAGAAGAAATTGAAGATTGAAGTTTGGAGACTCAACCCGAGTCTGTGACTCAAGTAGAGTCTCGGGGGCTACTAACATAGATATGCCCTTCGGGTACCCACGGATTAGTATACCGGGTCCGGCCCATTATGGAGGTGGACTGGAACAAGGACTCGAAGATGACTTGGAGACGAAGAAGGAAGGCTCTAATCTGTATTCGACTAGGACTCTTATAAAACCTTAGCCCGGTTGCATATATAAAGCCAGGCAAGGGCGCCCCTAGAGAGGACAATCTCATAGACATCGAATATCATAGACAAGCAATATTAGAGATACAAGATAGATTAGACATAGACTAGATACAATATTCCGCCTACGGCGGCTCCATGTAAACACAATTGTGATCATATACTAGATTGCTAGCAGGATGTAGCGATCCTCCACCGCGGGGATGTGAACCTGGGTACGTCGTGTGCCAATCTCGATCCTGAAATCTCTAGTCGTTGCTCTTCCCCCCGATCATAAGTCCTTCATCTAGGACATTTGTCGAGTTAACCCTCGTCACAGGCAGACTCGATAATGCCAAGGACAAAAGAGTCGCATTCCTCATGATGCACAATCTTTGCCATCAAGCTAGACACCTTATCATCAAGAATAGATATCTGCTTCATCAAGACACAAGCTTTGCTAGCTTTGTCTAGAGCCATCTGTGCTTGGCGTTTGGCCAAAGTCAAGCGAGTCTCAAGATCAGAAATTCTTGAAGAATATTCCATGCATTGGCAGCAGTGGCGAGGAGGCGACAAAACTTTAGAACCAACCGCACGGGCAAGAGAAGGAGCATGGTCGCGACTCGAAGGATCACTGGTGCGCATAGACTGGAAGTCAAAAGAAAGGAAAGGAGAAACATTTCAGAAGCTAACACAACATATCATAGAAAAGAACATATTTACATAAATGCAAACCCTTTGACTAAGGTTCTTGGGTTACATACGACTAAAGGTTTTTACATCAAAAGCAGAAATTGAAAACTACAAAGAAGCCGAGTCTACGCCACCTCAGCATTTTGCTCCGTGGCAGAGAAAGGCATGGTAAATTCAGCGCCAACAGTTGAAGGAGGCGTGGGCTCTTCCGTTGCTGGAGTTGGCGCAGTAGAAGTCATGGAAGCCGCCGAAGGAGAAATAATTGACACCAGGGCAGGTGCCAACTTCTTCGCCTTCTCGAAGAAAGCCTTTAACTCTGAGCAGGTGTGGCCATGAGGAGAGCTCACCTTCTCCCAGTCGACATCTGCACCATGTGCATAAGAAAGTGTGATAGCACCCTCAGCACCTCGCTTCAAAGAAAGCCCCTTCAGCTGGAGGGTGGGGTCGTCAGTCGTGTCGAAGGCTTCGGCAAGTTTCTTCAAATCATTTTTCGGAACCTCTGCCTTTTTCTTGGGCCACAACCCGACAAACATCCGCGTCAGAGCGTGGCTCACCAACTCAAAGATCTCCTGGATAGATATCCAGTTTGCTTCGAGTAAGTTAACCGCGGTCATTAGAGGATCATCGCCCGGTTGCAGAGTCGACAAAGACACCCCGGTAAATCCTGTATAAAGGGGACAAGGAAAAAGCAGGAAAAGGAAAGTATTAGCAATTGCAAGAACGTAACAACAGCTGAAGAAGAGGACAAGGCGAGTATATACCTCCAGCAGCAGCAGACATCGTGCGAAGACGCTCTGTCACGGCTTGCTCTCGCTGGGAATGCTCTTTGTTAGCATCAGCCAAAGCCTTTTCTGTTTTCTTCGCCTTAGCTAGCGCTGACTTCTGTGACTTCTCAGCACTTGCTTTGGCGGCGGTCGCAACGTCATAGGCTTTCCGCGAAGCGCTGAGCTCGGCTTCCAGCGATGCAATACGGGCATTGGCCGATGCTAGAGCATCTGCAGTCCAGCAAAGAGAGAAAGGAAGTCAAATAAACAACAAAAAGAAGCATAGAGGAAAAGTAAAGACAGGATAAAGAGTGCACCTTCGAAAGCTTTAGCAACCTTTAGGTACTCAGCACATTCAGTGCCCAAGGCGACAAATCTCTTCAGCAATGCCTGGAAAAAAGGACGCGTAAGAGCATAGCTTATGCAAGGAAAACAGGTCAAGGACATTCACTCACATCATCGGGGGAAACCGCGGATTCATGGGCTTCAAGAGAAACGTCGGCTTCTTTGGCCTTTTTCGAGCGCTTGTTGCCTCGGGTCACCGGAACCTTCTTGACAGAAGCCCTGGTGGCCCTCGGCGCAATTTCTCGTACAGAAGGCTCATCAGCAATTACAGTTGGAGTAGAAGGAGTAACCGTAGTATCTCTTTGCGGCTCTTCATCATCACTACAAGAGGAAACAAGTTATGTATAACCCGAAAGAAAGAGAGCAAGTACAGTACAATCACAGAACTGGCAGAACACTTACGATGCCAGGAGGTCGAAATATTCAATATCTTCTTCTAGAACAGGGGCTTTACTAGCCGTTGCTCTCTGCAGAGAGGTACTCGAAGAAGTAAAGTCGTCGACACGCTTCCTCTTCTTGTCCGCACCAGTGTCTTCAGAGAGTGCAGGAGGAGGCGATGTCGTTGAGCTGGTGTCTTCTTCTGATTCTTCGGCATCATCTCCGTCCTGATTTTCTTCAGCCTCGGGGGCTTCAGATATAGAGGAGGCTAGATCAGCCGGAAGAGGCCCTTCCTCTGGAAGATGGGGCATGAAACAAGGAACAGGTGGTCCTATAAACGAGTAAATCAGAGAAGTAATCGATACAAGGATTAAACACAGCCGGAAGCCGATGAACTCGACAAAAAATATACAAAGCAAACAAATATATACCTCGGGTAGGGGGTGCACAGAGTCGAAGTAACTAGCGGCCAATTTAGCAACCACATGGTCCTTGGTGAGCTTGGTGAGGCTCCTAACTCACTTGTCGACGTCTTGCTTCTCCATTAGATCTTCAGAGATGCGAGAAGGATCCTCCAAACTAGAGTAGCTCCAAAGTTTAGCAAGGCGATGCTGCAGGGGTTGAACTCGACGTTGCACAAAGAATGCCATGAGCTGAATACCCGACAATGCGCCTCCTTTACCTCCTTTCAGAGCTTGGATGCGGGTCAGTAGAGGAGCAATCTGTTCTATTTCAGCATCTGAGGGAGGCGAATCCCACGATGCCAATTTCTTCAGCTTCTTGGAGGCGTCAAAGGGGGCTAGGCCATATTCGTCTTCGGGGAGGCCTTATGGTCTTTGATGTAAAACCATTTTGTCCTCCAACCTTGGACTGACACAGACATGAAAAATTCTAGATATTGCGCCTCAGGGCGCACAGAGACAACAGCACCGCCCAGTTCGGGTTTTCTGGATAAAGCAACATTGGGGCGGAGCCGGAAGATTGATCTCCAATGAAGAAAGTGGGGCTCAATGCCCAGGAATGACTCGCAAGGAGTCACAAAGCAAGCGATATGGAGGATGGAGTTAGGTGTGAGCTGGTGAAGCTGCACACCATAAACAAAAAGAAGCCCACAAAGAAATTCGTGGGCAGGAAGAGAAAGTCCGCGGAAGAGGAAGGCAAGGAACATCACCCGATAACCACTCGGGGGCTGAGGGATCCGCTCGGTGCTGGGGAATTTGATGGAGTCGCTGCTAGAGATGAGGTCGTCCGTCCTGGCCTTCTCCACCTCATTCTGCACGATGGCAGAGGGCACCCAGCTAGTCGCGGAGGTTGTTGTCTTTCCCTTCACCATGGTGTTCTTGGACGCAAGGTGCTTCACGCGCATCTACCAATCTACGCCTGGGGGCTATGCACGAGAGGAGAAGGAAGCAGAGATCGACAATGGCGGCGGCGGCGGAGAGAAAGAGATGGTAAACAGTACAAATCCCCACTATCCCTTTATATACCTTCTCGGTGAAGGAACGTGGGCTGAGACGTGGCGAAAGGAGCAGAAGCGGCAGCCCACTAACGGGCAGAGAAATACAAAAATTACCGCGCTACCCATGAAATGGTACGCGCTCAGTAAGGATGATGTATAGCTAAATTTGGCCACTGACGTCACGAAGAGGACGAAAGATTAGAGATCAATTCAACAGATGCATATAATCGGCGAGTATCAAATATGGCGTCTATCAAATAAAAGATGAAAAAAAGAGCAAGCAAGGTTGGCGCCGACAATACAAAAACCAAGTTAGAAGACTATACCCGACAACATTCGACTATAGCCTTGGGGGCTACTACCATCGGGAGCGCTGAACGCGCACCCGACGAAAGTTATCGCTAAACTATTTCGAGTTGAAGCATGATGATGAAGTACACTATATTTGAGCCTATACTCGAAAAAAGTTTTTTCGACTATAGCCTCGAGGGCTACTCCCATCGGGAGCGCTGAGCGCGCACCCGACGATGTTTATTGACAAGCACTAGAGCATGGGAAGTGAAGGAGTATGCGATGAAACATTGTTACTCCCATCAGGAGCGAGTTTTTATGGTTGTATAACCCGAATATCTTCAGTCAAAATTTGACTGCGACATGTGATTCTCGAGCTACGTTATTGCAACGAAACTCGAATGCCGTAATTTATCACGAAGGTAAGACCCCGGGATCCGTCCTGTGTGGCCTAGTATACGCACATGGATGTGCTCTGCTGGTATGTATCCGTGTCTACGACGCAAAGAAAATCCTGGTGGACGCACTGGGTACCCTGAGAGTCACTGGGATTCACTCTTTGTAAGTCCTAAATGCGGCAAAAGAGTGGGTTTGACCGATATCCCGAATTCAAGTCCAAGGGGATTGAATTTGAAGTAGGTGGCAAGTATCTGTTCCGGCAGTTAACTTACCTCTTGATCCGTCAGAGTTGTTAGGCTTGTTCATCAAAACCCCTTGCGAAATATTATCATGAAAATAAGTCGAAAGACCAAGTCGAAGATTTGAAGATATGAAGAAGTCGAAGAGTTGATCAAGTCGAAGATTTAAAGATTAGAGATTCAACCCGAATCTGTAATTCTGGTAGAATCTCAGGGGCTACTGACAAGGGTATAGCTAATAGAGCCCACTAGTTGAGTACCCCTAAGGCCCGTTAAGCTAGGCCCAATTGTAGTGATAGTCGAGATACGAGTCCTTACCGTATGTCGATATTGTAATCTGTATCGGACCCTACCCGATCCTCTAGACCTGGCCACCTATATATAGGGGCCAGAAGAGGACGGTGTAGGCCAGATTGAAAGCAAGCCAGGTTCAACACCCAAGTTTACTCTCGATATACACCTATTTCGACTAACCTTACCTTCGAGTTCATCCGATGCCCTATCTCCCCGATCCTAAGTCCTTCATCTTGGACATTTGTCGAGTTAACCCTCATCAATTGGACACACACAAGCAACCCTGATAGCCCTGTATTCGTAGAAGGCCCAACTCCTTCACTCAAAACTTTAGGAAGTCACGACAATATTTGGTTTGGCCTACATTCATTCAGAATGGGCCCTCTGAGTAATTGGCTACCCAACTTTTCAAATGTCTTGTATTACAAGCAACAAATATACATATGAGCCTGTGGCAAGGAACTTGATGACCACAAAGGAAATATCCCTGCATTGAGTGAATGCATGTGGCCAACAGACACGAGGATTGGTGGCAGGGCCAGGCCGGTTTGGTGGTAGAACAACCAGGGTTAATAAGCACATGCATGCATGAGGGGCTTTCATGTTTGCAGGCTTGCAACTTTCTTCCTTCGTCGACATAACCAGCACTCCCCTCTCCCTCATCTCTTCTTCCGCCGCTTTCTTCCCCACGCCCATCTCAGCTCTCGTGCACAATACAGGTAGTTTGGAACTTGGAAGGGCGTTTTCATCGCGCTGTCTTGCCTTGGCTTTGTGGTCATCATCATCGCCTACGGGGCATGCATGGTCGCGTGGCTTTGCTGCCGCAGCCGCATGGAGACGACCGACCCCGAGGTCGGCCATCGTCGCGCCACTGCCACCGACCTTGCCACCAGCGCCGCCGACCCTTCCCCTCCGCTGCGCGACCATGACCAAGCCCCGCCGACCGGCCGCAGCAGCAGCGTAGAGGATATATTCCTCTCCTTCGACCTGGCGGGGCGGCCAGTCTGGCGACTCAATGTTATATACTCAGAGACAGACTCGAGTGACCTGGAGCTAGTGCCAGCGGTCGTCTACGACGAGGCCGCAGATGGCGCAGACGACGAGGCGACAGAGTAAAAGGTACAGATAAACCTAAACCCCTCCCTGCTAATCTTGTTTCCTAAGTATTTGTATGGTTTTTATCCTGAATTTATCCAATAGCAGCCGTGCGTATATCAATATGCACTAACTACGGTCACCAGGGTTGGCCCATAGGGCAAAGCAGGGCCCCTAGCTCTAGGGGCCCTGGTCCAAGATTTATTTGTGTATGCCATTTTGAGTACTATTAAAAATTTAGCATAAATACAAGAGATGTGTTTAGGTAATTTTTTGGAGTAGGGGGGCCATGGCCCCCCTCTTACCTTAGGAAAATTCTAGCACTGTGAACAAGGGACCCTTAGTGTTGTGTCGCCCTAGGGCCCACAAAATCTATGGAACGGCCGTCACAATCACGAAAGGAAAAATAAAATGGTCCAGTAAACTATGTCCAGTTTAAAATAGTGCTTGCGAATAACTTTTGTCCTTGTGATCGAATTGTATTTGTGGAGCTTCTGCCCGTATTAGTGATATTTTCAATAATTTTTAGTCTGTACTGCCCACATTTCATAACTGAAGTCTCAAATTCATTTTGAGTCAAACAATTTTATGGGCCAAGTGAGGTGTTAGTGCTCAAGTGCTCGTTATCGATGCTCATTTCTTTTTAGAAGTTAGTCCAATTGCTAGTGCTCTATGTTTATATTTACCTTTCAGATCATAGAAGCTGTTGATCAAGGAAGAAAAAAATGAAGAAGAATCTGGATGAGAAACTTTCAATTGAAGAGGCTGATGATTAGTGTAGTATCATCAAGAAAGTTGTTAATTGTAGAGGTTGATGATCGCTGTAGGTTGCATTTTAGGCAGATACCGTACAATAAATGATGATTAGTATGAGTTATGTATCTGAACAACTGTACCAATATTATGCTACTGCTCGCTGCAGTACGGGTTTGTATTGGATATGAGTGAAGTACAATAAGATGAGGACAACCGGAAGAGTTTATTTTATTTCTTTATAATCTGTGCAGAGTATGTACACCGAAGCAAGGTTAAAAATAGCGCGCTATTTTATTTAGCGTGACCATTCTTCAAACGCTATACATGCTACAACGTATTAGCACGCTATATTTAAAAATAATGTTTTCAAATTTTAGTAAAAAAGATAAAGAATTTCAGTAAAATAAGGTCTATAGTGAAATAAATAGATGTTTTATCATGATTAGTTATGTTTAATAATCAAGATTTGTATCAGATGTTTGCTTACGCAACAATTTCATCATATGATTACTTGTTCCACACTATTCCAACAAAAAAATAGTGTGCGATATTTGAAATAGCGCTGCCACTATGATTTTTTAGCGCGATATAGCATGCTAATTTGCAAATAGCGCCATATCGAGAAAAATTATGAAAAATTTGCGTGGACACTCAAAATACGCTATAGCGCTAAATAGCGGAAATAGCGAGCTATTTTTTTCCTTGCACCGAAGTCAAAATTCTATGAATGACTACAAATCGGATCCATACGTGGTCCTATCTCCAAGAAGAGGAGCGGCGGATCGAGATGGATTCTAGGTGCAACTATTTGAAGATGCTAGCTCGGGATTTATTTAACCAGACCAGCCGGTGGTTGCATATTAGAAACAGTTCTTAAATGTATCACCATAGTATCTTATGTGTGGTATTCTGCTAGCTCATTGATGTATCCACCCTCTCTGACCCGTGAATTATCTTTGTAAGGATTTGGATTTGGAGTAAGCTAATAAAGAAAGCCGTATGCATTATTTTGATGCAGAGGCTGGGGCTGCCATATTTTGAAAAAAAAAATCAGGTATAGGTTCTAGTTTCTTAAGTAGCAATTGGTTGCACGTGCCCTGATCTTCATGACACCCTCTTGACCCCTCCCGAAACCCTCCCCCTCGCGCGGCAGCGCCACGCCGTGCCAGGGTGCCGCCGTCCCCCTCCTCTTTCCCCTACCCGCACACTTCCCCTCCCGGAAAAGCCCTGGTGGTGTAGTGGTGGAGGCCTCCCTCGGCTTGGCGCTCAGTCGGCGGCGGTGGTGTTCGCCCTGGCTGTCTCTGCCAGAGGTGGAGTAGATGGCGGCAGCCTGATTTTGATGAACTATGGAGGCGGACGGGGGTGGCGGAGGTGGTGGTGCATGTGGGCCTGATCTAGGCCCAGGTGGGCTTGGATGGACTGTGTCCTGATCTGCATCCTCGGCATCATCCCAGCTCCCGCGATATCTTTGGGTCCCCCTGGGTTCTTCATGTTGCACGAGGGAATCTGGGGCTTCGGTCCCAAACATGGTGGCGGTGGCCATCTCCTCCTTCAGAGCTGGTCGACCGACATTTCGTGGCTGCATCGCCTCGCCGCCGTCGCGCTCGATTCCGACGAGCTCCGCCGGAGTCCGCCGCTAAGCTGGGTACCAGTCGATAGATCAGGCGACGACGCTCCTGCCTGTCCGCGAGATCTTGTCGATTGCCCCCCGGACGCTCTCGTCTCCTTTGCCTCCGAAGCTCTGTATCTCGGCCATGGCGACCTCGAGCTTGATCTCGAGTTGCTTGGCCTTCTCCACGGTGAGATCTGGTGCATGGCGAGTTAGGTGATACGCCGACATGTCGTTGGCGACTTCCCCTGGCTTGATGCCGTCGTGGCCACGCGGGCACTGCCTCGCCATGCCACGGTGGTATCTCCTGGGCGTCGAGTAAGTGTTTCCCCTCCTCTCTTCTTCTCTGTGCCCTCCTGGAGCTTGCTCTATGTTCTCCTGGAGCTTGCTTTGCTCTCCTGGAGCTTGCTTTGCTCTCCTGGAGCTTGCTTTGCTCTCCTGGAGCTTGCCATGGCCATGCTCACCTAGAGCTTGCCCTGGCCATGCTCACCTGGAGCTTGCCCTGGCCATGCTCTCCCCTCTCTGATGCACTGGGGTTCCTCCCTAGGCTTGCACTCGTGCAGTGAAGTTAAGCTGGCTGTGATGTGTGTTTCTAGGCTCCATGATCACTCCTTGTCCATTTAGCTTGCTGTTATAGCTTGTTCATGCTTGTGTTAGCTGTCACTATTAGTTTCCGTAACAGCTTCAGTTAACTCTGCTAACTGAAGCTTGCTGATTCAGTTAACTGAATGCTATGGTGGCCTTTTACTGTTTAATTATTCAGTTACTGATGTTGCTTGCTTAACTAAGATCTTGCTAGTGGCTGGTCTAGATTAATCTGATCAAGTGCATGGATAACTATATGGTAGTTATCTCTGAATGTTGCTGTTAATTGAGCTGTGTTGTTAACAGTCTCACTACACTTTCTTGCAGTGCCTCTGTTGTGCTGATATAGTGGTGCAAACTTGTTCTGTTGAGCTTGGTTATTCCTAGCTGTGATGCTAAATTCCATGGCTGTTGTTGTGGTTCTTGCAGTGGTCTTTGGCTATTTGCTTTACTGTGATACCTCCTTGAGGTATTCACAGTGACTGTGGGTATTGGCTGCTTAATTAAGTGTTCTTGAGAGTGGATCACCCTCTGTGGTGGTCTGCTGGTGGCTTAATTGATTAAAAGTGTCCCTGTCCACTTTTCCCAGATGCTTATTTAAACTTGATCAATTTTTATTGACAAAGCTGATGGTTATCTAGGTTTAGGCCTTAGTCTTGTTAGCTAGGCAACCCATGTGCCACTCCTGGCCTTGCTCTTATTTCTGTGAGTATTTCTTTTGAGAAATTCCTAGGTAAGATTTTGTGTTAGGGAGTAGGTGCTGTGGATGGCCTAATCTTCAAGATCATGGCCTCCTGGACATCCAAGTGATGACCAAAGCCCTTGTTTCATCAAGCTTTGCTTGATTACTGTGTGGTTGTGCTCTATGCCGTCCACCTGGGAGAATAACTTGTGAATTTTCTCCCAGCACTTATGTGTGCTGTGGTTTAACAATAACCTACTGCTGAAGAATAGCTTGTTCTTCTGGAATAATTCTGATTTCCTGCTTCTTGTGGCAAGCCTGCTCCTCCTAGCTGCTTGACCTAGTTCCTAGTTGAACTATGTGACCATGTTGGTCTTTGGCTTGGATGGATGGTTTGATTTGATGGTGTGTTGGGGTGTGAATCTTCCCTGTTGCTCAACTCATGAGCAGGGTTGATTGTGTGGTGGTGATTTAGTGATGGTGATGTGGTCTTGACTGTGGTGGTGTTCGTGCTGTGTTGTTGTTGGTGGTGTGGTGGTGTTGTTCTTGGTCGGTTGTGTTCTTGGCCGAGCAAATTTCACCCTCTGTGATGCTTTTATACTGGCCTTTGTTACCTGGGGGCTTGACACCTTGATGCATGCATTTGGTGAGTGTGCTGTTGTGGGCTGGCTTGCCCATCTCGGCTGCCTTGAGGTATTTCCACTCGAGAGCTTGGTGATAAGCGCAACATCCTGATGATTATCTATAGTGGCATAGTTATTCTTGACTGCCACTTGGTAATTACCATTCTTGGCGTTTTTTGCTGTTTATAATTTGTTTGCAGGTGTCAAGAAGAAAAGAAGAAAGGAAAGAAAGAAAGAAGACATATAGATTTCTTTTTAGAATTTGTAACTTGTAATCTTTTTATTCTCCTATTGTAACATTCTTTTATTCTTTCTAATTTGTAATTATTCTTTTATTCTTGAATTATGTAAAGACAATGTAATATGTGTTGATGATCAATAAAGCTCAAGTTTTCTCTCTCTTTATTGATGTTTATATTTCTAAATATTCTTTCTTTATTAATATTTATCCTTTCTAAATGTGTCTTTCTATTTTAATTCAATCATTCAAGATTCAAATTCAAACTTGATTCAAATTTTAGTTCAAGTTCCAAAGCTTATAACTAGGGTTTTAGTTAACTAATTCATCACCTCCCCACAACAATAGATCAAAAGAGATCATGTCCAAATCTTTCGCACTTTGAGAGTTCACCATCCCCCCTCGAAGAGAGATTCGATCACTCTTAGGTTTTAGTGATAAAAGCGCGAAAAAATCCTGTAATTTTAGATGCAATGCACAAAAGACCTCTAACTACCCCGGAGTTGTCCTACGTTCTGGGATGTTCCAGACTTCCCTCCTTAATAAAAACTTTGTCCCAAAGTTTGGGGTAAGATGTACCTGAAGAAATCCGGATAGGCTATCCTTAGATCCTCTTCCTTTTCCCATGTAGCTTCTCTTTCCGGGTGATGTTTCCATTGTACTTTGCAATACTTGATGGCTCTATTACGGAGTTGCTTCCAATTCTCTGCCAGAATCTTTGATGGTTCTTCAACACAAGTTAAATCAGCTTGCAATTCAATCTTATTGTAGGATATAATTTCTTTCGGTGTCTTCATACACTTGCGAAGTTGAGAAGCATGAAACACATTATGGGCTTTGGATAGTTCCTTTGGCAGTTCTAACTCAAAGGCTACTCCTCGACTCTGACTCAGAATCTTGAACGGTCCAGTATATCTTGGGCTAAGCTTTCCCTTGACTCCAAAACGATGTACTCCCTTCATGGGGCTAACCCTTAGGTAAACCATGTCCCCAACTTGCGGTTCCCATATCCTCCTCTTGGAATCTGCATAACTTTTCTGTCGACTTTGAGCAATCTTCAATCGGTCTCGAATAATATCAATCACATGTTGTTTCTCCTTGACGTAGTCTAGATGAAACTCCTTACTGGCTCCTGCTTCATACCAGCAAATAAGTGATCGGTACTTCCTTCCGTAGAGTGCTTCAAATGGTGCCATTTGGATACTGCATTGGTAGCTATTGTTATAAGAGAACTCTACCAGTGGTAAGTGTTCCTCCCATGATCCTCCGAAGTCTAAAGCACATGCTCGGAGCATATCCTCCAAAATCTGATTGGTCCTTTCAGTTTGGCCTCCCGTCTGTGGATGGTAAGCAGTACTAAGGTCCAGTTTGGATCCTAGAGCTTCATGTAATTGCGTCCAAAAAGCTAAAGTGAATACGGATCCTCGATCCGATACTATTGTCTTGGGTACTCCATGCTTGCTTACTGTCTCTTGAACATACAGATTTATCAACTTCTCTCAGGAATCTTTCTGATTGACAGCTAAGAAATGTGCACTTTTCGTTAGTCGGTCGACTATTACCCAGATCATGTCCTTCTTCTTCGGTGTCAGTGGTAATCCTGTGATAAAGTCCATTCCAATCTCTTCCCACTTACACTCGGGAATACTCAAAGGTTGCATAAGTCCAGCATGACTCTGATGTTCTGCCTTCACTCTCTGACAGGTATGACATTTGGATACGAACTTAGCTATCTCCCGCTTCATATTATTCCACCAGAACAATTCCTTAAGATCCATGTACATCTTAGTGCTCCCCGGATGTATTGAATATGGTGTTTCGTGTGCCTCCTTGAGTATCAATTCCTTGATTTCCGGTATGTTCGGCACACATATTCGGTCATGAAACCAAAGTGAATTGAAATCACCTAAATGGAACTCTGATGGTCTACCTTCCTCAATCCTGTGAATTTCTTCGGCAATAAATGCATCTTCATCTTGCCTTCGAATTATCATGTACTTTAGATCACTATGTCGTTCTTCCATCACCTTCTTGGTAGACAAACTACCTAGGGATTGTACTTCAAGACATTGGATCTCTAACCTTTCCAAATCCATAAGTAACTCCTTGGGAAGTTCTTGGTTCATCGGTTGAGTGTCTGTACTCTTTCTACTTGAAGCGTCGGCTACCACATTGGCCTTCCCCGGTGTATAGTTGATGATCAAATCATAATCCTTGATCAATTCTAACCATCTTCGCTGCCTCATATTCAATTCCTTCTGAGTGAAGAAGTATTTGAGACTTTTGTGATTTGTATAAAGTTCACACTTGGCTCCATAAAGAAAATGCCTCCATCCTTTTAGTGCAAACACTACGGCTACTAGTTCCAGATCATGTGTTGGATAATTAACTTCATGTGGTCGTAATTGTCTCGAACCATATGCTATCACCTTTCTATCTTGCATCAAAACACACCCAAGTCTGTTCTTGGATGCATCACAATATATAGTATAGTCTTTGCCAGTTTCTGGTACGGCTAACATAGGCTGTGGTTAGCTTCTCCTTGAGTGTTTGAAAACTTGCTTCACATTCATCTGACCAAATAAACGGTGTATTATTCCGGAGTAACTTGGTCATCGGTCCTGCAATCTTAGAGAACCCTTCTATAAACCTTCGTTAGTATCCTGCCATTCCCAAAAATCCTCTAATCTGTTTGACATTCTTCGGTGACTCCCATTCCAAAACAGATGCTACCTTGCTTGGATTTACTGCTATACCTTTTTTACTGATTACATGCCCAAGGAACTCTACTTGGTCTAGCCAGAATTCACACTTACTGAACTTGGCATACAACTGATGTTCTTGTAGAATCTGTAAAGCAATCCTCAAGTGCTTGGCTTGTTCTTCCTTGTCCTTGGAGTACATCAAAATATCATCTATGAATACGATCACAAATTTGTCCAAGTAGGGCATAAAGATCTTGTTCATGAGGTTCATGAAGATCGCAGGTGCATTTGTCAATCCAAAACGTACAACTAAGTACTCATGATGTCCATACCGAGATACAAAAGCTATTTTTGGAACGTCCTCCTTCTTGATCTTAATTTGGTGATACCCTGATCGAAGATCTATCTTTGAAAATACTCCGGCTCCTCTGACTTGATCAAATAAGTCTTGGATTCTTGGCAAGGGATATTTGTTCTTGATTGTGACATTGTTGAGGTTTCTATAGTCTCCGCACATTCTACGTCCTCCATCCTGCTTATCAACGAAGATTACTGGTGTCCCCCAAGGTGAAATACTTTCTTGAATGAAGCCTTTCTGCTCTAGCTCATCCAGCTGTTCCTTCAACTCTACTAACTCCTTGGGTCCCATCTTATATGGTGCCTGAGCTATTGGTGCTGTGCCTAGAATTAAGTCAATAGTGAACTCAATTTCCCTATCTGGTGGCATTCCTGGTAGTTCCTGCGGAAACATGTCTTGTAATTCGTTAACCACTGGAATATCTTCAACTCTTGATTCCTTTAGAGCGTTGAGTTGTAGTTGAACTTCAATATGTGCATGTCGGTCACCTTGATACACTATCCTTCCTCCTCCTGGGCTTTTAAGTGACACAGTTTTCTCTCTGCAATCAATCTGAGCTCCATTCTCCTCTAACCAATCCATTCCAAGGATTACAGCCATATCCTTCATAGGGATGAGAAAAACATTGGCTAGGTAAACGCAATCGCGGATCATAATGACCTGCTCTTGCCTGAGGTGAGTGACTAAGATCGTTCCTCCCTCAGATAACACAGTAATGGGGTACTCAGGCTTATTGCAAGGAATTTCATAAAGATCAACAAACTCTTGCGAAATGAATGAGGTAGTAGCACCAGTATCAAAAAGTACTTTGCCGGGATGAGATAGGAGCTGAAGTGTACCTATCACGGTCTTGTCGGACTGGTTCACCTCCTCGAGGTTGGTGCAATTCAACTTCCCATAGGTTGGCCTTTTACTTTTACCGCCTCCAAAACCTCCACCCCGATGTGATCCTCCTCCTGTACCATGGCCTCCAGTCCATCCCCTTTCAGGACAGTCCTTTATCATATGTCCCCCCTTCTTGCACCCAAAATAGATGATTATGGGTTGTCGGCAATCCTTCTCTATGTGCCCTCGCACTCCGCAACCACGGCAAACAATATCATTGTTCCCACTTGTAGTGCCACGAGGTGTAACATTCCCTCCGGACTGGTACTTGGGTTTGAACTTGATATTAGGAGTTGGCTTGGTATCTGAATACCTCCTGGGTTCAATTCTGGCCTTCTTGCTCCTATCTTCTAGGACTTGTTTGAAATCATCTTCCATAGTGATGGCTACATCGACAAGCTCTTGAAAATCTGCTGCCTTTAACATCCTCAATTATATCCTGGCACCTGGGTGCAGTCCTCTCATAAATCGTTTCTTCTGCTTTTCATCGGTATTCACGTCCTCCGAAGCATAACGAGATAGAAGATAAAACTCCCTGACATACTTCATAATAGGCTTGTCATTCTGCACAAGATTCTCAAACTCTCTTCTCTTCAATTCCATGATACTCTCCGGCACATTTGATTCCCTGAACTTCTTCTTGAATTCCTCCCAGGTGAATACCCTTCCTGGAGGATGTATAGCCACAATATTGTCCCACCATGCTGCTGCAGGTCCACATAACAGATGTGTGGCATACCTAAGCTTCTCACTGTCATTGCAACTTACTATGTTGAGCTTCCTTTCGGTGTCCAATAACCAGTCTTCCGCGTCCATTGGCTCTGGTGCTGATGCAAAAGGAAGTGGTCTTGTATTTAGGAAATCTGCCAATGAGACTCCATGTACTCCATCATTTTGAACTTCACGATTATGGTCCATCACATCCTGCACCATCTTTATCTAGACATTCAATAAGCATACGCTGCCTTTCATTTGCAGTCCTCATGTACTTAGCAAAATCCTGCTGCGTAAGGAATGGTGGTGGTGGTGGTGGTAATGGTTCTCTTGCTACTGCATCGGCTGCCTCCTTAGCCTTGGCTTCAGTCTCCATCCTCTGTTGTTCAGATTCTTCACCAACTATCATCGCCATTCTATCCCCCTAACCCTATTACATTAAGCGAAACTCATAGTTACTGCATGCTCATGCTTTCTGAGCTCAACTTTATGCACAGTGTTGGTCACACAATAAAAATCCAAATAAAACATAGCCAAATCACACCAAACATATACCATGTATATACATGGGTAAAAAGAACATAGTGTTACATAACTTATCATCCTGTGAGTAACTACACTCACTTATTCAAACTGCGAAAGCAAACACTACATATTACATATGTCACAAAACATGTCGCCTCCATATCTGTGGTGGTCCTCTACGGGTAGTCACACTCCCGATACATCCCTGGTGTACAACCGGTAGCTCTTGATGTCCTCCTCAGTGTAGCAGGGGCATAAGATGACTCCGCCAGGAAAAAGTCATGATCGGGTGTAGTACCTAAGTTGAAGTCAGTCATCCCCAGATAACTGCTCAACGATGGGTAAACAACATCGGTGGTACCCCTTTCCATCTTAGGCCTTGAGCATTCTCCACGCTCCATGTGAGTAGGTAGCTCCTCCTCCGCATCCGACTCTATCTCTATGGGCTTTCCCGCCACGTCTCCGGTGCGGCGAACAACCCAGAACTGACTCGTGACCTCATGCTCCGAATCACATGGAATCGGATCTCCGACCGTCCCCATATACTCACCGAAACACCAACCCATGGAGTTTCCCACTAGACTATCGTTATGAGGCATTCCCCAAGACTCTAAACCTGCCTCATATCCAGCTACAGTCAAACCGTGTGCAAAGTGTGCTGGTGGCATCTCCGGTTCAGCCTCAGGCTCGAACTCCCGCTCCTTGGGATCTACCTCCTCATCTAAGTTGATAAAATCTCCAGTCAAAAAGGCTGGAGTAGGTGCCCTCGGTGGTCCAGAAGTCTCCCCCGTACACCATGGAGTAGGTGTCGACTCAGTGATCTCGTCCACTAGACTCTGTATCTCTCCCACTAGTGCTCCGTGAACGTGGTAGAACATGCTGAGCAGATGCTTACACCTGTCCATGTGCTCTGCTGCGGCATGTGGGTGTCTCTTTGCAAACTTGTAACTATCCTGACAAGGATCTTCTCCTTCCTCATCGTGTGGAATGTGCGTGAACTTAGTACCCAATAACTTCTCTGTTTTGTGTTCACGGATATCAGTTATGGCTCTCATCACTGCTATCTTGTAAGCTACACTAACTGTGCGTCCCTCTCCAGCTGGCATGATCACGCTCGTGCCCAATTTGGCAGGAAGCATGATCCCTACCTTATACTTCTGAAAGACTTTACCCTCATAATAAGCATACTTCTTGACTGGTGTACGGGTTTCACACCCGCACTCCTGCAAGATGCCCCATAATAAATCGGATAGATTCCCATCATAGTCGTCCAGAGTCACATCCCTAACTTGACGGTGCTTGACGGCCTTGTGCGTGCCATCCTGGCAGTGTAAAAGATAAAAATTAGTACATGATGCATCATAATAGTAACAATAAAGAATTATAACACTAAAAAGTATGACCTTGTTATTCTCAAGTGACTAACGTCATGACAATTTTAGAGAACTGTTTACTATTCCTATTTGACTCCTACAGGTCGTTCCCATTAACTAGGCGTCCAACCTAAGGTCAAAGCTTTTGCTCTGATACCAACTGTGGTGACCCAGCATACCACTGCATGTTGTAGTATACAAGTCGTTGACATAACACTCGTGAAGTACCAATTCACAAATATTACATCCCTCAGAGTGGTACAACAGAAACATATCGGTCTTTATTCAAGCATTGAATATTACAAGCCATAAAGTTACAAAGGACTCCAGTTCCTCCTCGGTCCAAAGGGGAACACTAGATGGCTCTAATTTGATACTACAACCCTTAGTTACAAATGAAAGTAGTAAACTAAACATGATGCCCAACTCTAGTCGCTTTATTCTAGGTGTTCGATGCGACCAAAGCTTCTATCCTACGACTCTAGGTGTCGGCCTCCTCCTCGAGTCCTTCGTCGGGACCATAGGAGATGGTGTAGTCGATGCCTTCGACTCCTCCTGTTAGATCCGGTTCTTCGTAGTAGACCTCCTCGTAGTCCTCCGGGCTTCCTTCGGTTTCTTCAAACTGGCCCTCCGAGTCTAAGCAAGGGTTAAAAGAGAGTGGGGTGAGTAACGAGCGTTACCCAGCAAGTTCATTTAATAGCATAGAGGTGTTTGATGCACTAGCTACGACCATAGACTAGAAAGTCTTAGGCCAAATGCAGTTTTTTTATGATCATTTCTTCAAAGATTGATTTTATTCAAAGAGCTATGTCCGTCAGTCTTCACAGGTTGATTAGAGCTTCGATGGGCTCCTTTCCTGCCATGTTCATAGCTCCTTCCCGGAACAGGGAGTATCTTGATACTTTTTGTACACTCTGCAAAGGTGGTCACTTGTACCCATAGGAGATCAACACTTTGCTACACAACCGGGCGTACTTTCCCGTCCATACTTCCTTGGTATGTGGCCCAGCCGTTGATCCGAGCCAATCACTGTTCCTTCCCGCGACCTTGCATACCCACCCTTTTGCAGCTCCAACTTCGGTTCGCTACCCTCGCCGGTCTACACTTTGGTAGTTGCCGACCTCGGCATACTTGTCTTTCCTGACAATGAGTTACCCCCACCGGTTTGGTTACGCCCTGTGGTAACACCGGCCTCGGCATTCTACCCCCGTTGTTGCCGCAATCCATCGTAGACCGCCAGGACCATGGAATCTTGACGGGGATTCCACCCTAGCGAAGCTCCCCGCAAGGAGACAACTGCTACGGAACGGCACGTCCATTGATATGCAAGAGGGAAAAGATACAGCTGACTCTTCCGTCCCATTCCAGACCCTATGGTTGACCATATTTTACGGCACAAGAATCACTGGCGACATTGGTTATTAATCCTAGGTGAACATTCCAGTTACAGTGGGACCTCCACCATACTCTTACCATGGTCCCACTACCCACCTTCCTAGGTCGACAACCACCATGGTTGCTAACCACTAATCATATTCATTCAAGAAAAGTAGAATCTTTGCTTTTAAATGCAATCATAATAATAACACCACCGGTATATTTGCAAGTACTTTGTTAAAGATAAACAAGAGATATGAGCAAGAGTGAACTTGCCTGCAAACTGCAAGGTAGTGCAGTTGGATTTGTTGAAGTGACCCGGGACCTCGGGTTCTGGAAAACACCTCATTGTCTGATAAGGGCAATGGTTAAAGATTCAAATAATGCATGCCTTTAAGGTGTGTGTGTGTTCCCTTTATACCCCCCAGAAGTGTTTTATTCTTATCCTAGGGTTTATATACTCCTTTTATGATTTTAAAGAGTATATCTTATCAATTGCTTCATTCGAGAATATTATTCAATATTCTGGAATGGAGTTCAATTTTGATAATGAGTTCTATTCTAATTAGGTTTTTCTTAGATATCTCACAACTATAGAAAAAGTCTTTTAAAGTTATGTTTCCTATTTATTTTTATAGGGTGATTTATTAAAAGTCTATATACCCTAATTATGAAATTATCAAAGTATATATTAGGTGAAATTCATTCAAGAATACTAAGGACAAATTCTTGAATGAATTTACTTGATTTTTATTTCAAGGATGTTATTGTCCTTTTATCTTTTTCATTTTTTTATCATTTCCAGAGGTTTTTCCTTTTAAAGAAAATTCCATAATTTAATTATGAATAAGTCTTCTCTTAGTCACAAAATCACTATTTATGTGATTAAAAGGTCAAAATTTATTTAAAGTTATTTTTTGAAAAATCAAGTTTATTTTTTTGCTTTTAATTGGGTGTTAAAAGGTTTTCCTAAAAAACTCCTTTATTTCTATTCAAATTTTTGTTTTAAAATCTGGTTAAAATCCTCTCTCTCTCTCTCCTGCCAGACCTGGTCTACCTGTCAGGCTGGGCCCACCTGTCGGCGCCAGCCTACCTGGTCGAACCCGACCAGGTGGCTTCGGCCAGCCCGACCGGTCGCACCCCCTCGCTCGCTCTCGTCCTCTTCCTCGCGCTCGCTCTGGCGACTGCATGGCCTCGCCGCCGCCGCGCTCGATTCTGACGAGCTCCGCCGGAGTCCGCCGCTGAGCTGGGTACCAGTCGATAGATTAGGCGACGGCGCTCCTACCTGTCCGCAAGATCTTGTCGATTGCCCCCCAGATGCTCTCATCTCCTTCACCTCCGAAGCTCTGGATCTCGGCCATGGCGACCTCGAGCTTGATATCGAGTTACTTGGCCTTCTCCATGGCGAGATCTGGTGCATGGCGAGTGAGGTGATACGCCGACATGTCGTCGGTGACTTCCCCTGGCTTGATGCCGTCGTGGCCACGCGGGCACTGCCTCGCCATGCCACGGTGGTATCTCCTGGGCGTCGAGTAAGTGTTTCCCCTCCTCTCTTCTTCTCTGTGCCCTTCTAGAGCTTGCTCTATGTTCTCCTGGAGCTTGCTTTGCTCTCCTGGAGCTTGCTTTGCTCTCCTAGAGCTTTTTTTTGCTCCCTTGGAGCTTGCCCTAGCCATGCTCACCTGAAGCTTGCCATGGCCATGCTCTCCTCTCTCTGATGCACTGGGGTTCCTCCCCAGGCTTGCAGTCGTGCAGTGAGGTTAAGCTGGTTGTGATGTGTGTTTCTAGGCTCCATGATCACTCCTTGTCCATTTAGCTTGCTGTTATAGCTTGTTCATGCTTGTGTTAGTTATCACTGTTAGTTTTAGTAACAGCTTCATTTAACTCTGCTAACTGAAGCTTGCTAATTCAGTTAACTGAATGCTATGGTGGCCTTTTACTGTTTAATTATTTAGTTACTGCTGTTGCCGGCTTAACTAAGATCTTGCTAGTGGCTGGTCTTGATTAATATGATCAAGTGCATGGATAACTATGTGGTAGTTATCTCTGAATGTTGCTGTTAATTGAGTTGTGTTGTTAACAGTCTCACTACACTTTCTTGTAGTGCTTCTGTTGTGCTGATATAGTGATGCAAACTTGTTCTGTTCAGCTTAGTTATTCCTAGCTGTGATGCTAAATTCCATGGCTGCTATTGTGGTTCTTGCAGTGGTCTTTGGCTATTTGCTTTACTGTGATACCTCCTTGAGGTGTTCACAGTGACTGTGGGTATTGGCTGCTTAATTAAGTGTTCTTGACAGTGGATCACCCTCTGTGGTGGTCTGCTGGTGGCTTAATTGATTAAAAGTGTCCCTATCCACTTTTCCTAGATGCTTATTTAAACTTGATAAATTTTTATTGACAAAGCTGATGGTTATCTAGGTTTAGGCCTTAGTCTTGTTAGCTAGGCAACCCATGTGCCACTCCTGGCCTTGCTCTTATTTCTGTGAGTATTTCCTTTGAGAAATTCCCAGGTAAGATTTTGTGTTAGGGAGTAGGTGATGTGGATGGCCTGGTCTTCAAGATGATGGCCTCCTGGACATCCAAGTGATGACCAAAGCCCTTGTTTCATCAAGCTTTGCTTGATTACTGTGTGGCTGTGCTCTATGCAGTCTGCCTGGGAGAATAACTTGTGAATTTACTCCCAGCTCTTATGTGTGTTGTGGTTTAACAATAACCTGCTACTGAAGAGTAGCTTGTTCTTTTAGAATAATTCTGATTTCCTGCTTCTTGTGGCAAGCCTGCTCCTCCTAGCTGCTTGACCTAGTTCCTAGTTGAACTATGTGACCATGTTGGTCTTTGGCTTGGATGGATGGTTTGATTTGATGGTGTGCTGGGGTGTGAGTCTTCCCTGTTGCTCAACTCATGAGCAGGGTTGATTGTGTGGTGGTGATTCAGTGATGGTGATGTGGTCTTGACTGTGGTGGTGTTAGTGGTGTGTTGTTGTTGGTGGTGTGGTGGTGTTGTTCTTGGTCGGCTGTGTTCTTGGCCGAGCAAATTTCACCCTCTGTGATGCTTTTATACTGGCCTTTGTTACCTGGGGGCTTGACACCTTGATGCATGCATTTGGTGAGTGTGCTGTTGTGGGCTGGCTTGCCCATCTCGGCTACCTTGAGATATTTCCACTCGAGAGCTTGGTGATAAGCTCAACATCCTGATGATTATCTACAGTGGCATAGTTATTCTTGACTGCCACTTGGTAATTACCATTCTTGGTGATTTTTGCTGTTTATAATTTGTTTGCAGGTGTCAAGAAGAAAAGAAGAACGGAAAGAAAGAAGACATATAGTTTTCTTTTTAGGATTTGTAACTTGTAATCTTTCTATTCTCCTATTGTAACATTCTTTTATTCTTTCCAATTTGTAATTATTCTTTTATTCTTGAATTATGTAAAGACAATGTAATATGTGTTGATGATCAATAAAGCTCAAGTTTTCACTCTCTTTATTGATGTTTATATTATTAAATATTCTTTCTTTATTAATATTTATCCTTTCTAAATGTGTCTTTCTATTTTAATTCAATCATTCAAGATTCAAATTCAAACTTGATTCAAATTTCAGTTCAAGTTCCAAAGCTTATAACTAGGGTTTTAGTTATCTAATTCATCACCTCCCCACAACAATAGATCAAAAGAGATCATGTCCAAACCTTTCGCACTTTGAGAGTTCACCATCCCCCCTCGAAGAGAGATTCGATCACTCTTAGGTTTTAGTGATAAAAGCGCGAAAAAATTCCGTAATTTCAGATGCAATGCACAAAAGCCCTCTAACTACCCCGGAGTTGTCCTACGTTCTGGGATGTTACACAATACATTCCACTAGGCTCATAAAGGTGAAGTATCATGTAGTCGACGTTCACATGACACCACTAGTGAAATAGCACCACAACATATAAATATCAAACCATTAAATATTACTCAACATAGTTTCACTACTAACATCTCGACTTCTCCCATGTCCTCAAGAACTAAACAAACTACTCACAAGACATCATATGGATCATGACCAGAGGTGAAATAATGGTAAATAACAATCTGAACATAAACCTTAATTCAATGGTTCCACTCAATAGCATCAACTACAAGAGTAATCAACACCGGGAAAGTTTCCCCTGTGAATTGGACAAGATTCAATCCAAGATGTTACAGCGGGATGGCGTGGTGATGGTGAAGATGAAGGTGCTGGTGCTGGTGATGATGATGATGATCCTGATGAAGTCCAGCTCGATGGCGATGACGATGGCGACGATCTCCCCTCTCCGGGAAGGAATTTCCCCGGCAGATTTCTCTGTGTTTTCTGCCCCGCACAGGCGGCAGAGTCCATCTCTGATCCCCCTTGGGTCTTAGGTTTTCGAGGATAACAATATATGCAAGGGGGCCATGGCAGAAGTGGGCCAGGGTGAATACACCACTGGATGGCGCAGCCAGGGGCTGGCCCGCGCCACCTGGTGGTTGTGGGCCCCCTGCTGCTCCTCTCGCTCTCTCCTTCTGGCTGCTTTCATCTTCCGGTAAAATATGAATTTCTGGGTATTTTCCTGGAATTTCTGATCTTCAGAAATATGGTGTCTTGACGGTCCTTTTTCCAGCAGAATCCTGACTCCGGCAGCAACTTCTCCAATAATCATCAAACATGTAAAAACAGAGAAAACAACATAAGCATCAACTCTAAATATGAAATATATCAATGAATAATAGTAAATTATGATATAAAATTGTGATGCAAAATGGACGTATCAGTGCGGCCGGCCTCTGGTCCGCCTCCTCCTCTCCTTTGGACTCCGTCTTCGTGTTAGGTAATTAGAGACTTTGGCTTTTGTTTCGTCCAATTCTGAGGATATTTCCTGTGTAACTTTTCTAAAACACAAAAATAGCTAGAAAACAGAGAACTGACACTGTGGCATCTCGTTAATAGGTTAGTTCCATAAAATGCATAAAAACACATGAAGTGTAAACAAAATACAAAGCAAATGGTGCGTAAACAAGCATGGGGCATAAAAAATTATAGATATGTTTGAGACGTATCACTATGACATGATTAGGGCCAAACGTAGCTCATTTGACTTAAAAGCCATGCAACCTCGAACGCGGTTGGTCATTTTTGTGAAGGGAATTTATGGTAATTTTTTATCAAGGTTTGAATATTTTTTCCACATCTAGGTGATATAATGACGCCAGGCGAAGGTCTCGCATTTTTTCGATTTTTTTGAATTAGTTAAGCCCGATTCGAGACCCGCATAAAAATGACAACGCATGAAACTCCAGCTCGCGGCCAGGCGGTGCGTAGTCCCACTTTAATGGTAAAATTTTAGTGAAGAAATGAAATGTTGCGGATCCAAAAATGATTTTTGCAAAAAACCAGGAGCCCGTCTTATTAGAGCTAAAGGGCAAACACACTCCGGTTCCAATGAAATCGACAGGAGCTTTCGTAAAATCCAGAAAATAACTCCGAAGGTTTACGCGAAGAAATAAGATCTGATATGTGTATCCCAGGTGGTCTATTATTTATGAGGGGTGTTGTGCCCAGCTTTTCGTTTGTCGTTTCGGTAGATGCCTCACAAAAATACCCAATTTCGGTACTTTGAAAATGGAAAATGCACATTTCATGGGTCTATGTGGAGTTCCTCGCCATCACAAGATTCATACGCGTGTCCGATATGGCCTCATTTCGACTAACTATTCCATGATCAGGGCCAAATCTAGCTCATTTTACCTAAAAGCCATCAAACCTCGAACGTGGTAGGTCATTTTTATGAAGGGACTTTCTGGAAAATTGCTTTTATCAAGCTTTGAATTTTTCTCCATATCTAGGTGATATAAAATGACGCCACGCGAAGGTCTCGCATTTTTTTTGAATTAGCTACACCCGATTCTGGACCCACATGAACATGACAACGCACGAAACTTCAGCTCGCAGCCAAGCGGTGCGGAGTCCCTCTTTAATGGTCAAAGTTTAGTGAAGAAATGATATGTTATGGATCTAAAAATGATTTTTTGCAAAAAATCAGGAGCTCATCTTATTAGAGCTAAAGGGCAAACCCACCCTGGTTCCCGTGAAATCGGCAGGAGCTTGCGTAAAATCTAGAAAATAATTTCGAAGGTTTGCATGATGAAACGAGAGCTGATATGTGATCCCGGGTGGTCTATTATTTATGTGGGGTGTTGTGCCCAGCTTTCCATTTTCGTTTCGGTAGCTGCCTCACAAAATAACCTGATTTTGGCACTCTGAAAATAGAAAACACACTTTTCGTTGGACAAAACAAAAATCGGCCTCAGTGGCGTTCCTCGCCATCCCAAGGACCACGTGCGTGTCCGATATGCCCTCGTTTCGAAAAACTATGCCATGATCAGGGCCAAACCTAGCTCATTTGACCTAAAAGCCATGCAACCTCGAACGTGGTAGGTCATTTTTGTGAAGGGACTTTCTCGTACATTGCTTTTATCAATGTTTGAATTGTTTTCCCACATCTAGGTGATATAAAATGATGGCATTCGAAGGTCTCGCATTTTTCGATTATTTTTGAATTAGTTATGCCCGATTCTAGACCCGCATGAACATGACAACACACGAAACTCCCGCTCATGGCCAGGCGATGCAGGGTCCCGCTTTAACGGGCAAATTTTTGTGAATAAATGACATGATGCGGATCCAAAAATGATTTTTGCAAAAAAAAATTGAAGCTCGTCTTATTAGAGCTAAAGGGAAACCCACCCCGGTTCTAGCAAAATCGGCAGGAGCTTGCGTAACATCCAAAAAATAACTCCGAAGGTTTGCGCGACAAAACAAGATCTGATATGTGTATCCCAGGTGGTCTATTATTTATGTGGGGTGTTGTGCCCAACTTTCCATTTGCCATTTCGGTAGCTGCCTCACAAAAAAAATCTGATTTTAGCACTCCAAAAATGGAAAACACACTTTTTGTTGGACGAAACAAAAATCAGCCTATGTGGCGTTCCTCACCATCCTAAGGGCCACGTGCGTGTCCGATATGGCCTTGTTTCGACAAACTATGCCATGATCAGGGCCAAACCTAGCTCATTTGACCTAAAAGCCATGCAACCTCGAACATGGTAGGTCATTTTTGTGAAGTGACTTTCTGGTAATTGCTTTTATCAAGGTTTGAATTTTTTTCCCACATCTAGGTGATATAAAATGACGCCACGTGAAGGTCTCGCATTTTTATCGTTTTTTTTGAATTAGTTACTCCTGATTCTAGATCCGCATGAACATGACAACACACGAAACTCCCGCTCATGGTCAGGCGGTGCAGGGTCCCGCTTTAACGGGAAAATTTTAGTGAAGAAATAACGTTTTGCGCGTCCAAAAATGATTTTTGCAAAAAATGAGGAGCTCGTTGATACATCCATTTTGCATCACTATTTTATATCATAATTTACTGTTATTCATTGATATATTTCATATTTAGAGGTGATACTTATGTTGTTTCCTCTGCTTTTATATGTTTAATAATTATTGGAGAACTTGCTGCCGGAGTCAGGATTCTGCTGGAAAAAGGACCGTCAAGACACCATATTTCTGAAGATCAGCAATTCCAGGAAAATACTCAGAAATTTATATTTTACCAGAAGATGAAAGTAGCCAGAAGAAGAGAGCGAGGGGAGCAGCCGGGGGCCCACACCACCAGGTGGCGCAGGCCAGCCCCTGGCCGCGCCACCTAGTGGTGTGGCCACCCTGGCCCACTACTGGCAGCACCCCCTCGCGTATATTGTCATCCTCGAAAACCTAAGACAGAACACTAGTGGAAAAAAGGCTATTAGTGGCGCACCAATTTGGACTATGCGTGGCGCATATTGGATGCGCCACCATTGCCACGCCACTAGTATAAATATATCCGTGACGCATCTTAAAATGCGCCACGGATACTTTGCCTATGCGTGGCGCATATTGCTATATGCGCCACTAATGCCGATTTGAAAATAAAAAAATAAAAATCGAAAAAACCAATTTTTTTTGAAAATCATAAAAATCGAAATAATGTGAAAAAACTATTATATTTCAATTTTTTGAGGATTTTATCACATGAGGAATATTTTCAAATCACACCGAATTTCTTAACTTCTCGCTAGGTCACCCATCCTTAGACTACTCCAGGCTGAGCACGCTTAACTTCTCCATTCTATTTACATGAGCTATCCCTAACATACCCAAGTTCTTATTGATATTACTATCATATCAACCCTCTTAAGGCCTATGTGTGCTTGTGTGTATATGCATATATATGTGTATATGTGTGTGTATGTGTGTATATATATATATGTATTATATATATGTATGTATATGTGTATATATGTGTGCGTATATATGCGTATATGTGTGTATATGTATGTGTATATATGTGCATGTGTGCATATATAAGTGTGTATATATATGTGTATATATATATATACATATGTGTATATATATGTGTATGTATTATGTATATGTATGTATATGTGTATATATGTGTATATATGTGTGTCTATATGTGCGTATATGTGCGTATATGTGTGTGTATGTGTGTGTATATATGCGTATATGTGTGCATGTGTGCGTATAAGTGTGTATATGTGTGCATGTGTGCATATATAAGTGTGTATATGTGTGTGTATATGTGTGTGTATATGTGTGTATATATGCGTATATATGTGTATATATGTGTGTATATATGCGTGTATATATGCGTGTATATGTGTGTATATATGTGTGTATGTGTGCATATATATGTGTATATATGTGCATATATGTGTGTATATGTGTGCATATGTGTGTGTATGTGTGCATATATGTGTGTATATGTGTGTATATATCTGCATGTGTGCTATATGTGTGTATATAACTAATCCAAAAGTTTAATCCAATATAAATTTTGATCTAAAAATAAAAATAAAAATTTGAAAATATAAAAGTGCGAAAAAGTATATTTTCCCTTTTGAATTTTGAGATTGTAAAATTGTCGAAACGACCATAAATTTTTGAATTCGGATATAACTTTTCGTGTAGATACTTTTTCATATAAAAAACTTTTTAATCCGACTTCGTATGCAAAAGTTATGGCCGTTTTACCGTGATATAAAGTTTTTTTTGTAACAAACATCAAAATTCATGTTTATTATTTTTCTTACTTATGAGATCACATAACATAACTAAATCTGATTTTTTGAATTTTTTTCAAACGTTTTATCATTTTATTTTATTTTTTAGAAGACTAAAAAGGCGACCCACAGGAGGGGGGGGGGGGGTTGGCGGGTGAAAAAAATTTGAAGCTTACCCGTAGCGCACCATATAGCCCATGCGCCACGGGTAAATTTTCAAATTTTGAAAATTTTACCGTCGATTCAAAAATGTTTGAAAATTTTCCCGACTATTCGAATTTTATTTTATTTTAAAAATCCTGCTTTTTCAGAGGTGTGGGTCCCACATGTTATACGTGGCGCATACGCGCCATTGATATTTTGGTTATCAGTGGCGCATATTAGTATATGCGCCACGCATATCCCTGGCAGAGGTCAGGCCAGTAGGGCCCAGGTGGGCCCCACATGTTATCAATGGCGCATATATTATGATATGCGCCACTAAAATGTAAAATATGCATGGCGCATATAATAAATGCACCATGGATAAGACAGGATATTTTGTCGATGACCCTTCTGGTGGGTCCCACATAGATTTTAGTGGCGCATTCTGACCAATATGCGCCATTAGTAGAGAAATTATCAGTGGAGCATATTTGCAAATGCGCCACTAGTAAATACTAGTGGAGCATATTGAATAATGTGCTCCACTGATAAAATATCTATCTATAAGCCTTTTCCTACTAGTGGAAGGGGGATCAGAGATAGACTATGCCGCCTCTGCGGGACGAAAAACACATAGAGAGAGAAAGCTCTCCAGCATGCGGAAATCTGCTGGGGAAATTCCTTCCCGGAGTGGGGAGATCGTCGCCATCGCCATTGTCATCACGCTGGACTTCATTGGGATCATCATCATCACCACCACCATCACCAGCACCTTCATCTTTACCATCACCACGCCATCCCGCTGTAACATCTTGGGTTGAATCTTGTCCAATTCTTTGGGGAAACTTTCCCGATGTTGATTACTCTTGTAGTTGATGCTATTGAGTGGAACCGTTGAATTAATGTTTATGTTCAAATTGTTATTTACCATTATTTCACATCTGATCATGATCCATATGATGTCTTGTGAGTAGTTTGGTTAGTTCTTGAGGACATGGGAGAAGTCGAGATGTTAGTAGTGAAACTATGTTGAGTAATATTTAATGGTTTGATATTTATATGTTGTAGTGCTATTTCACTAGTGTTGTCATGTGAATGTCGACTACATGATACTTCACCTTTATGGGCCTAGTGGGATGCATTGTGTATTTGGCTACTAATTGTGGGGTTGCCAGAGCGACAGAAACCTAAACCCCCGTTAGGAAACCATTGCACCGAGGAGTGTAGGATCTCAGAGTTTAAGGCTGTGGTTAGATTTATCTTAATTACTTTCTTGTAGTTGCGGATGCTTGCAAGGGGTATAATCACAAGTGTGTATTAGTCCAAGTTGGGGTAGTGCACTAGCATAGGTTCACCCCCATAACACTTATCAAACCAATGAAGATCACTTAGATGCATGAAGCGAAAGCACTCGACAGAAACTCCCGTGTGTCCTCGGGAACGTTTGGTAATCATAAGTTACACAACCGACTTGTCCTTTGCTCTAGAAAGGATTGGGCCACTTGCAGCAATTATTATTATTGTCTTTTATTTACTCGTACTTTATTTATCTGCATTACCAAATACCCATGAAAACCCGTTTGCTAGTATTTATAGTGAATCCTTGATCAAAACTGCTTGTCAACACCTTCTGCTCCTCGTTGGGTTTGACACTCTTATTTATTGAAAGTACTACGATACACCCCCTATACTTGTGGGTCATCAAGACTATTTTCTGGCGCCGTTACCGGGGAGTGAAGCGCTATTGAAGAGTGGAATTGGTAAAGGTTACTTTCGCTGTGAGTATTGTTTTTATTTCTTTCTTTTATTTTATTTTGCTATGGAGAAGTCTCCATTTGGTTCCTTATTTGGGAACACTACTGCCGCTATTACGGTAGTGGATGAACCACCGCCTGCTCCATTAGATCCTTTTAAAATACCTATGAAAATTGTTGAATGTGTTATGAATAACTGGTATTCAGGAGATGGAACTGTCCATCCGGGTGACCATTTACTCTTTATACATGAATTATGCGAGCTGTTTAAGTGTGCAGGTATTTCATCAAGCCAGGATTAAGAGAAATCTATTCTCTTTATCACTGAAAGGGCAGAGCTGCGGAATGGTATAGGCTGCTAAAGGATGGTCCATCTATTGGCTGGGAGGAAATTGTACCTCTCTTTTATTCCAAATTCTATCCTCCAAGTGAGATTCATAAAGATCAGAATCAAATATATAATTTTTGGCCTCATGATGGAGAGAGTATTGCCCAAGCGTGGGGCAGATTGAAGTCACTAATGCTCAAATGCCGCATTCATGAGCTCCCCAGTAATATTGTTATTAATAACTTTTATGCAAGGCTTACTCTTCTCGACAAGGATTTACTGGATGCTTCCTGCTCTGGATCATTTACACGTATGAAAGAAGAAGCTAAATGGGATCTTCTTGACTGTATTCAGGAAAATACTGAAGGATGGGAGAACGACAAAGGTAGAAAGTCAGGTATAAATTATGATTATGAATGCATTAAAGCTTTTATGGGAACCGGTGACTTTCATAATGTTAGCGCTATTTATGGTCTTGATTCTCAAATACTTGCTAACTTTTGTAAGGCTTTCGCCTCTTATCTTGATGTTCCAAAGAAGGATTGGAACAAGTACCACGCGCCTTATAAAGATACTACTAGTTGTGTTCCTGCTAGAATTACTGAAGTTTGTCTTGTTGATTGCATTTTGCCTGAGCCTTATTTTGAGAAAACGCCTTTCCCTGCTAAGATAAAGGAGCATTCTATGTTAACTAGTGTGCTTAAAGTGCAAAGAAAGCTTTAGAACCTGATGAGCAAATAACTGTTAAGTCTCCTGTAGCTATAGTGAAGGACCTTGTTACTAAAAATGTAGAAGATGGACATATTATATTTTGCGAAGATGCTTCTAATATTGTTTCACATCCTAGTAGACCTAGGAAAACAAGTGTTCATGTGCTTTCTGTCAGGATTGGTGATCATTGCTATTATGGTTTATGCGACATTGGTGCAAGTTCAAGTGCTACCGTATGAGCTTTATAAAGAAATCATGCATGAAATTGGTTCTTGCGAACTGGAAGATATCGATGTGGTTATTCAGCTTGCTAACAGAGAAACTATCTCTCCTATTGGTATTGTCAGAGATGTGGAAGTTTTATGCGGTAAGACTAAATACCCTACTGATTTTCTAGTACTTGGTAAAGCTGCTAGTAAAACTTGTCCTATTAGTTTTGGTAGACCCTTTTTGAATACTTGTGGCGCTGTTATAGATTGTAAGAAGGAGAAAATTTTGACTAAGTTTGATGGAGAATCTTATGAGTTTAATTTTTCTAAGTTTACTAAAGCTCCTTATGAAACTGAATTGCCTAATGAAGATTTTAGAGTTGAACAGCTTGCCTCTATTGCTCTTGCTCCTAATAATGCTTTGCAGCAATTTATGGAGGACCATGAAAGTGAGATCTTCAGGGAAGAAAGAAATGAGATTGACGAGATTCTTCTTCGTCAGCCGGAGTTGCTTAAACATAATTTACCTGTGGAGGATCTGGGTACCACTTTGCCACCTAAGGAAGATCCTGTTTTTGATTTAAAGCCTTTACCTGATGATCTTAAATATGCTTATATAGATGGTAAGAAAATATATCCAGTTATTATTAGTTCTAAACTTTCAGGAAAGGAAGAAGAAAGGTTATTGGAAATATTGAGAAAACACCGAGGAGCTATGGGATATACTCTTGATGATTTAAAAGGGATTTCTCCTACTATATGTCAGCATGCTATTAATATGGAGCCAGATGCAAAACTAGTTGTTGAACATCAAAGCCGTTTAATTCCTAAGATGAAGGAAGTGGTAAGAAATGAGGTATTAAAACTTCTTGACGCTGGTATTGTTTATCCTATTGCTGATAGTAGATGGGTTAGTCTTGTGCATTGTGTTCCTAAGAAAGAAGGAATTACTGTTGTGCCTAATGAGAATAATGAGCTTATTCCTCAAAGGTTAGTAGTTGGTTATAGGATGTGCATCATTTTAGAAAGTTCAACAAAGTTACTAAGAAATATCATTCTCTTTTACTGTTTATAGATCAAATGTTAGAGAGGTTATCTAAGAAAACTCATTTTTATTTTCTTGATGGTTATTCTGGTTTCTCTCAGATTGCTGTTAAAAAGCAAGATCAAGAGAAAACCACTTTTACTTGTCCTTATGGAACTTATGGTTATAGACGTATGCCTTTTGGTTTGTGCAATGCTCCTACTAGTTTTCAAAGATGCATGTCTGCTATTTTTCATGGTTTTTGTGAAGAAATTGTGGAGGTATTCATGGATGATTTCTCCGTCTATGGAACCTCTTTTGATAATTGTTTGCATAATCTTGAAAAAGTTTTGCAGAGATGTGAAGAAACTAATCTTGTCCTTAATTAGGAGAAATGCCACTTTATGGTGAATGAAGAAATTGTTCTTGGACATGAAATCTCTGAAAGACGTATTGAAGTTGACAGAGCAAAGGTTGAAGCAATTGAGAAAATGCCCTGTCCTAGGGATGTTAAAGGTATTCGTAGTATTCTTGGTCATGCTGGTTTATATAGGAGGTTTATTAAAGATTCTCTAAGATTTCAAAGCCTCTTACTAATCTTCTTCAAAAGGACGTACCATTTGTTTTTGATGATGATTGTAAGGAAGCTTTCGAAACTCTTAAGTAGGATTTAACTACTGCTCCTATTGTCCAACCACCTGATTGGAATTTACCCTTTGAAATTATGTGTGATGCTAGTGATTTTGCTATAGGTGTTGTTCTTGGACAGCACGTAGATAAGAAGTTAAATGTTATTCTTTATGCTAGTAACACTCTTGATGCTGCTCAGAAGAATTATGCTACTACTGAGAAGGAGTTTCTTGCTATTGTTTTTGCATGTGATAAGTTTAGACCTTATATTGTTGATTCGAAAGTTACTATTCATACTGATCACGCTACTATTAGGTATCTTATGGCAAAGAATGATGCTAAGCCTAGGCTTATTAGATGGGTGTTGCTTTTACAAGAGTTTGATTTGCATATTGTAGATAGGAAAGGTGCTAAAAATCCTGTCGCTGATAAATTGTCTAGGTTGGAAAACATTTCTTTTGATCCTATTCCTGTTAATGATAGTTTTCCAAATGAACAGTTGGCTGCAATAAAGGTAACCTTGCGAGAGAGTCCTTGGTATGCTGATTATGGTAACTTTATTGTTTCCAAGTATTTGCCTCCAACCTTTACAGCTCAGCAAAGAAGGAAATTCTTTTATGACTTGAGGCATTATTTTTGGGATGACCCACATTTATATAAAGAAGGAGTGGATGGTATTATGCGAAGATGTGTTCCAGAATATGAACAACAAGAGATATTGAGGAAATGCCATGGTAGTGCTTATGGAGGACATCATGCTGGAGATACAACAACACAAAAGGTTCTACAATCAGGTTTTTATTGGCCTACCCTTTTTAAAGATGCTAGAAAGTTTATTTTATCTTGTGATGAATGCCAAAGAGTTGGTAATATATCTAGACGCAATGAAATGCCTATGAATTATTCTCTTGTTATTGAACCATTTGATTGTTGGGGATTTGACTTTATGGGTCCTTTTCCTCCTTCAGAAGGTTATACTCATATATTATTTGTTGTTGATTATGTTACTAAGTGGGTAGAAGCTATACCTACGAAGAGTGCCGATGGTGAGACCTCGTTAAAGATGCTTAAGGATATTATTTTTCCTAGGTTTGGTGTGCCCAAATATCTTATGACTGATGGAGGTTCTCATTTTATTCATGGCGGTTTTAGGAAGACACTTGCTAGATATGATGTTAATCATAGAATGGCTTCTGCTTATCATCCCCAAACTAGTGGGCAAGTAGAGCTATCAAATAGAGAGATCAAGTCTATCTTGCAGAAGACTGTTAATAGATCTAGGAAAAACTGGGCTAGCAAGTTGAATGATGCTTTATGGGCTTATAGAACTGCTTATAAGAACCCCATGGGCATGTCTCCTTACAAAATGGTTTACGAAAAAGCGTGTCACTTGCCTTTAGAATTAGAACATAAAGCTTTTTGGGCAGTGAGAGAGCTTAATAGGGATTTTAAACTTGCCGGTAAGAAAAGGTTACTTGATTTGAGTTCCTTAGATGAGTGGAGAAATGAATCTTATGAGAATACCAGACTTTTCAAAGAGAAAGTCAAGCAATGGCATGATAAGAGAATTCTTAAGAGAGAATTTCATGTTGGTGAGAAAGTTCTATTGTATATGTCTCATCTCAGATTGTTTGCAGGTAAATTAGTCTCGAAATGGGAAGGACCCTTTATTATTGAAGAGGTGTATCATTCAGGTGCGATAAAGATTGCTTCTCTTAAAGATAATACTATGCAAGTGGTGAATGGGCAAAGACTCAAGCATTATATTTCTGGAGATTCTTATAATGAAGATATCGATGTTATTCAAGTGGTGACTCCAGAAGAATTCATCAAAGACCATATGCAGGAAACTGCAGAGTCCGTTTTCGAATAGGTAACAGTTCTAGTCAGAAAAGGTTCGCGTTCAACTTTTCTGTTAATACTTTTGTTGTTTTTACTAAATATGAAAAATCACGAGACGAAAACGAGTTGGAAACGGAGCACGGAGGCTCCACACCACCAGGTGACGCGGGCCCCTACTGGCCGCGCCACCATGTGGTGAGTTTGCTTCGGAGCTTGTTTCCGTCCTGGTTTCCTCCTGTGACTTTGTTTTGATGTTTAATTTTCGCCTATATAACCCCCCGGATTGCCCGAGGTCTGTATATCGTTTTCTCGTCGTGTTTTTGTTTTGATCTATTTCTGCCAGGAGTTGTTCTCAGGTTTAGAGGCATCATGGCCTCCGCAAGCAACGACAAGGAGAAGACGCCTTCACAAGATGATCATCAAGACCCCAAGCTAAAGGAAGGACAGGGATCAAGGGCAAGAGAACCTACTTTTGTATGAACAATTAATGCTGGATGTGCTTTTTCTCATAATATGCAGGGACCAATATCACCAATCCCAGACCTAAGCTCCTTCCCTGCGGCAGAGGAAGCCCTTCGGGTCATCGATGAGTTTTGCGATAAATATCGAGTTCTGAAGAAGGAGGTGGAGATACTCCAAGAGGAGAATAGCAGGCTTCGCAGGATGCGGGAAATCTTCCTTGCCCCAATCATGATTGCACCACCACCGCCGAAGGATTAATTCGTCATTGGTATTGGTATCCCCTTGGCTTGTTCTAAGCTTGGGGGAGTGCCGCGGTATCACATCATTACCTTTTACCCATTTACTTTTCAAGTAGAGTCACATCATGAATAGAGAAGTTATCTTATAGAATAGTTTGCAGTGTGGAAGTATCCTCCTTTAGTTCATTATCTATGTATCCCTTGGTGTGAGTTGCAGTTATGAAATATTAATGAGAAGTCTTATCATTTACTTTCCGCACACTTTATTTTAGTTTGCAATGTTTTCTTATATGATTAGTCTTGTTGATTAGTATTGGTATCACTTTGGGAGCATGAGTAAATCTAGTTGGTTTTGGCAAACTTAGCATTTGTTAGTAGCAACAATACCTTGAGGCTTGAGTAGAAAAGAGGGAAATACTAGTAGATACATCATTTCAACTTTCCTTCATGATTGGCTCATAAGCATTAGTATTCTCAAGCTAAATTCTTGTGCTTGCTACCCAGCCTTGCTAGCCAAAAACCTGTACTGAGAGGGAATACTTCTCGTGCATCCAATTCCCAAAAACCAAGTTACTTCCAAAGAGTCCACTATAAATTCCTATGCATGGTATTTCAAGCCATTCCAAGTAAATTTTCATGTGCTACCTTTCAAAAACCTTCAACTACTTCTCATTTTGTGCCACTGTTTTTAGCTCATGAGGACGTGGTGGTTGAGTTTGTTATCTTCCATACTAAATTGAGTACCCCTCGACTTGCATGCTTCATATGCTCGTCACTAATTTTGCAAGGGAGCTAGTCAGACCATTGTAATCTAAAAAAAGAGAAAAAGAAAAGAAAAAGGCACTCCTCCACGGTATGTGAAAGTTGGTGGGCACCCGATGGAATCGGTTAGCCATGGTTTGAGAAAGGAAAGGTGGGGAGGAGTGCCAAGCTATAAAAGAGCACAATTGTGCCAATTAATCAACATCTCGGAACCGCTCTCACTTGTTTAGTATGGAAGATGGCAAGAACTCCGTTGCTAGTCGTTGACAGAAACAACCACCTCTCAAAACAACTTTTACCTCTGTTTTACAAATGAAAAGCTCTATCACATGTTTTTATCCCTGCTTGCCTCTATGAAGGGCCTATCTTTTACTTTTATGTCGAGTCAACCTATTTCCCTCTATCTCAAGCAAGCATTTGAGTTGTTATGTTTCATTCATCCATATGTTGATTTGTTCAATCATGTTTACTGTCTTCCTTTGTTTAGTATGATTCCTTTATCTAAAAGAATATATCTTTGAAAGCTATCCATGATTGTAAAGAGATTGTTATGGTTGAGCATGTGATTTTTTGCTTTGTAAGCTCTGATATAAAAGGCTCCGATCAAAATATAAGTATAATATGTTCATTGTTCTCTGACCAAGAACAAAGGTTTGCCATCACCAATCATGATTTACCTTGTGCATCTTTATTGTGATTCCCTTTGCTTATTGCAAGTCTAATTATATGAAGGGAAGTTGTTGTCTACTATGATTTATGCCTTGGTAAGTGTGATGCTTCTTGTCCGTATTTTGTTTATCGACACTTCACTCCATAAACCCGTGGTCATGTTTACCGAGTTTAGTTTTTGCTTGGGGACAAGCGAGGTCTAAGCTTGGGGGGGTTGACACGTCCATTTTGCATTACTATTTTATATCATAATTTACGGTTATTCATTGATATATTTCATATTTAGAGGTGATACTTATGTTGTTTCCTCTACTTTTACATGTTTGATGATTATTGGAGAACTTGCTGCCGGAGTCAGGATTCTGCTGGAAAAAGGACCATCAAGACACCATATTTCTGAAGATCAGCAATTCCAGGAAAATACCCAAAAATTCATATTTTATCAGAAGACGAAAGTAGCCAGAAGGAGAGAGCGAGGGGAGTAGCCGGGGGCCCACACCACCAGGTAGCGCGGGCCAGCCCCTGGCCGCGCCACCCAATGGTGTGGCCACCGTGGCCCGCTACTGCCAGCGCCCCCTCACGTATATTGTCGTCCTCGAAAACCTAAGACAGAAGGGGGGATCAGAGATAGACTCCGCCGCCTTTGCGGAGCGGAAAACACACAGAGAGAGAGAAAGCTCTCCGGCAGGCAGAAATCTGCCGGGGAAATTCCTTCCCGGAGAGGGGACATCGTCGCCATTGCCATCGTCATCGTGATGGATTTCATCGATATCATCATCATCATCACCATCACCAGCACCTTCATCTTCACCATCACCACGCCATCCCGCTGTAACATCTTGGGTTGAATCTTCTCCAATTTTTAGGGGAAACTTTCCCGGTGTTGATTACTCTTGTAGTTGATGCTATTGAGTGGAATCGTTGAATTAAGGTTTATGTTCAGATTTTTATTTACCATTATTTCACCTCTGTTCATGATCCATATGATGTCTTGTGAGTAGTTCGTTTAGTTCTTGAGGACATGGGAGAAGTCGAGATGTTAGTAGTGAAACTATGTTGAGTAATATTTAATGGTTTGATATTTATATGTTGTGGTGCTATTTCACTAGTGGTGTCATGTGAATGTCGACTACATGGTACTTCACCTTTATAGGCCTAGTGGAATGCATTGTGTATTTGGCTACTAATTGTGGGGTTGCTGGAGCGACAGAAACCTAAACTCCGTTAGGAAACCATTGCACCAGGGAGTGTAGGATCTCAGAGTTTAAGGCTGTGGTTAGATTTATCTTAATTACTTTCTTGTAGTTGCGGATGCTTGTAAGGGGTATAATCACAAGTGTGTATTAGTCCAAGTTGGGGTAGTGCACTAGCATAGGTTCACCCCCATAACACTTATCAAACCAATGAATAGCTGCATGAAGCGAAAGCACTTGACAGGAACTCTCATGTGTCCTCAGGAATGTTTGGTAATCATAAGTTACAAAACTGGCTTATCCTTTGCTCTAGAAAGGATTGGGCCACTTGCAGCAATTATTATTATTGTCTTTTATTTACTCGTACTTTATTTATCTACATTACCAAATACCCCTGAAAACCCGTTTGCTAGTATTTACAGTGAATCCTTGATCAAAACTGCTTGTCAACACCTACTGCTCCTTGTTGGGTTCGACACTCTTATTTATCGAAAGTACTACGATACACCTCCTATACTTGTGGGTCATCACTCGTCTTATTAGAGCTAAAGGGCAAACCCGCCCCGGTTCCAGCAAAATTGGGAGGAGGTTGCGTAAAATCCAAAAAATAACTCCAAAGGTTTGCGCGACAAAACGAGAGCCTCACATTTCGGCACTCCAAAAATGGAAAATGCACTTTTTGTGGTACAAAATGAAAATTGGCCTCCATAGTGTTCCTCGCCATCCCAAGGGTCACATGTGTGTCTAATATGACCTCGTTTCGACAAACTATGCCATGATCAGAGCCAAACCTAGCTCATTTGACATAAAAGCCATGCAACCTCAAACGTGGTAGGATATTTTTGTGAAGGGACTTTCTGGTAAATTGCTTTTATCAAGGTTTGATTTTTTCCCACATATAGGTGATATAAAATAATGCCACGCGAAGGTCTTGCATTTTTTCGATTTTTTGAATTAGTTACGCCCGATTCTAGACCCGTATGAACGTGACAACGCACGAAACTCCTGCTCACGGTCAGGCGATGCGGAGCCCCGCTTTAACGAGCAAAGTTTAGTGAAAAAATGACGTGTTGCTGATCCAAAAATGATTTTTTAAATTTTTGTGAAAATTTTGTTTTTTAGTTTTTAAAATGTTTTTATTTTAATTTTTTTTCAAATTTTTTATTTTTTTTCAAAATGTTAACAAACACATATACACATGCACATATATACCTACACACATATAGACATATACACATACATACTTACACACAGTCATATAGACACACATGTCTTAAGAGGATTGATATGCTACTAATATCAATTAGGACTTTTTTTTGCGAAGAGGGTGAAATTGATATTAACCAAGCATCTTACAGATAAACCCAGGAAAACACGAAAAATACAAAAAGGTCCTTGTCCTGGATTCCAGCTTCTTCTCCGACGAGATGCACGCGCCGCCGGCATGGCCCTCCGCTTCTCCACCGCTAAAGCCTTGGACTGGGTGGGATCCCCAAACGGAGAGGGGGTCGACGAACCTCGGCGCCACCGCGCCTCCATCCACCCCGACGAGATCGGCCGGCTTGATCAACAGCAACATCAGTAGTGTAGGGGTAGCTTATTCAAATAGAACTTAGGGGTTAAGTGTGCTGGACTTGTAGCAATCTGAGGATGGGTGACCGAGCAGGAAGTCATTATTCTAGTGTCATTAGAGAGTAACAAAAAAAAAGAAAAAGGAAAAATAAAAATTAGGAAAAAATTGATTTTTTTTAAAAAAAATCAATTTTTTTTAATAAAATCGAAAATGACCGCATTTCTAGGCCGTCGGGTTAGCCAACGCCGACGGCAAATGCTAATCCGACGGCTTTTAGACCTAAGGTGACGCCCGATTCCATCGACGGCACCTAACCCGACGGTATCAGAAAAAAGCAGTCGGGTTAGGCCGGTGTAGCCCTGCGTTCATGTAGTGGCTTAGCAAAGAATCATGGGAAAAGATAGGTACCGGCGCCGCATTATTCGTATTGCTGTGCGGAGGATCAGTACATAGGAAAAACTCATCGTTGCCCTTAATAAGCGATTACATGACATCTTATCCACTGGTTGACTCAGTCCCACTTGACCTTATCCCCTCACGAGTGGAAGCAGAGAGACGGGAGGAGGAGGCTGCCACAACGCGAACACGGGAGCATCGGGAAGGCCACCGCCGACCACGCAGCAGCGGGGAGGCCATCGTCGCCGACCATGGAGCAGCGGAGGAGCCCGCCGCCGCCGACCATGGAGCAGCGGAGGAGCCCGCCGCCGCCGACCGTGGAGCAGATGGGAAGCCTACCGCCGACCACGGAGCAAACTGGGAGGCGGCCGCGGCGCCGCCGTCGAGCAGGAAGCAGCGGGGGAGGCTCACCGCCGCGGCGCCGCCGCCGACTATGGAGCAACCCGGGAGGCCGCCGTGGCACCGCCGTCGAGCATGAAGCAGCGGGGGAGGCCCACCACTGCGGCGCCGCTGTCGATATGGCGGTGCGGGGGAGGCCGTCAAGCAGAGTAGGTAGGCGCCGGCGGAGCAGCACACCAAACCATGGCCATGAGGAATCCTGAACCTCGCGGAGTCGCGGGCGACGATGAACCGCTCACCGGAAATTACGTGTTGTGAGCCCAGCAATTAGGCTTAATTATCTAGCAATTAGACTTAATTATCTGGTAATTAGGCTTAATTATCAGGCAACTATAGAATCCAAATTAATACGGCAATTGCTAAAAGTTAATTTGGCAACCATGCCTATTTAATCAGGGAATCATGTAGTACTAATAATATGGCAATTAGTAAACCCCTCAATGAGGCCCAACTAATTTTGCAATTAGTAGCAATTTGGCAACCATGCCCTCTAATCGATATGCAAAATGTTTATTCGACTGTAGTTCCATGTTGTCTGGGCTGCATGTTTGAGCGCATGTGAGGTAGGACGTGACTAGTCGTAGAGATTAGGTGGGGCAGCAGCATGTGAGGTGGAACGTAACCAGTCTTAGGGATTAGGTGGGGCTGCATAATTTACGGCTTTCTGCACGCATGTATCGATAGCAGTCAGCCACCGCACGAAACCATAAATCTATGGCACCGCCGGGTAGTCCAACCCAAAAATCATACATGCATGCATACGTGAGGAGAATCCACGTTAGAGTTTGACATGCGTCTATTGTTAGCTCTGCTATCTATCGATGGGCTAATGGCCGGAAATTGAGTCACGATTCTGCAGGCTCTTTGTTGGACGGGCGCAGCTTATGGGCTTTTAAGCCTAGAGAACGTGTACGCCAGGATTAGCTAGCTGCATCCTGATCGATCGGATGAGACGGAGGGCTGCCGCGCGCGCTTAGGACTCAACAGCTTCGAGTCAGAAAACATCCAATGGATTCGCTGCGTGCAGTCCACGCTAAGGAAAAGAAAAGCTCCGATCCTAACTGATTGAGTCCAACGCGGTTACGCACTCGTCATCGACCGCCTTAGCAATCACCCCTAGCTGCCTATGTAAAGAGCAAATGCTACATGTGGAATGAGTTCCCAGTAGAAATTATTATTAGCGGCCCCTTTCTTTCTTGGGAAAATCTACGGTAAGGCGCCGCATGCCTCCTCTTCCGGTGCGGCGTCCGCATCTTGTGTCAGATCTTCTGCATGCATATTTTTATTTCTACAGTGTGGGTACGTGAGGTGGTGAGCTGTTGCTACTATTCATTTAATCAGAGCCGTTGCTATGTGGGAATGTTGGAATCGAATCTCTCTGCCACTATGGGACGAGGAGCTTGCCTACAGTAGTACGCATACTACGTGCAAAGGACAGGACTAGTACCAACGCTTTTCACGACAATGTATATCCCTGCAGCAAACTTTGGTCGGTGGCTTGGTGTATCCTATTTATTAACTTAATAGCTGTACTAAAAATCTGGTAATTGCTCTACAAAATTGATGTGTGCGTCAAATTAATCTGTTAGCTACAATTAAAAATCTAGTAATTATTCTAAAAAACCTGGTGGTGGTTTAAATCAACCTGATGGCTATATTTTAAAATTCTGGTACTCCTTCCGATCGGAAATAAATATCGGTAATTTTGTACTAACTTAGTACAAAGTTTATTTCCGATCAGAGGGAGTAACTTTTTTGACCTGAGAAAAATAAATCAACAATTGCCTCAAAATTTGTGGTTGGTGTGCCAAATTAATCTGGTAACTGCGGTTTAAAATCTGGTGATTATCTCAAAAAATTGGTATGTGTGCCAAATCAATTTGGTAGTTGCAGTTTAAAATCTGGTAATTGCCTTGAAAATTATGGTAGGTGTGTTAAATTAATCTGGTAGCGGCGGTTTAAAATCTGATAATTGTCTCGAAAATTGTGGTAGGTGTGTCAAATTAATCTGGTAGCAGCGGTTTAAAATCGTGTAATTGCTCTAAAAAATATTTTCAAATACATAATAGTTGTTTGTAAATAATCAGCCAGTTGTGCTAGATAATTTTTTATTTTTTTTAAAAAAATTAACTAGTAATTTATTACCACTCAAAAAAAACTTGACAAGTACTTGTAAGTATTGCAAATAGTGACGAGCATACTAAACATCACGAGTTACAATGTTGTCAAATATTACCGTACAAAAGTAAGTCTATGTGACAGAACACTGTTCCAATACTAGCTAGCCGTAGCTAGGGATACTAGCTTACTAGATAGCGTCAGCTAGGAGTATTTTATTTGATGAGCAGTCAGAGCGTACGTACTAATTTTTGCAGCACGACAGAAATAATGTCATGCAGGCTTTTATGCGCGGCCTACGCGGGTGGTGGTTCGGATGTGTCAGTGTTTGTGGGCCGCGGTTGTTCGGATGTGTTGACTGTTTATGGGCCGCCGCACCAGCAGCTTGGCGTGCGGCGCCGTCATGTAGTACATCCCTTCTTTCTTAATTCTTCAGAAACAGATTTGCAGTATGTAGTACCACGACTTTTGAATTAGTTTGGCAACAGAGTGAGACGGTGACACGATCATGTTCTCCGTGAAGTACTGTTGATATGGTATCACTCTCAGATGTCAGTTTGCAGCTTGAGAGTCTTGCTTGCTGATCATAACCATTTCTGTGAAAATTTGGAGCTTGATGTGACATTAGGAGTTGTGCACTGCACGCTGATCAGTTTGGTTAACATTCGGGTTGCTGAGATTCAGAACCGTACGAGTGTAATTAGTAATTACTAGCATTTTCACTCAGGGAGGGTGTTGCTTCTGCAAGGGTTGATTTCGTTCTGCTGATCAACAACTAAATGTTCCTTTTTTGGCCAGCTACCTCGTATTAGCAGCAGCTTTGCAATGCTTATGGTGCCTCGGTCTGGCCATTCTGTATTTCTACGCGCTTCTCGTTGGCTGTTCCTACCGAACTACCCGAGCTATCGCCATATTCTGCGTCGGGGACTGGGTGAGCCATGTTTTTCTCAGCCACCTCTGAATCAAACGGCCATCTCTGCCTGCCCTTCCTTGTCACCTCTTGACCTTGATGTTGCTCTCTGCAGATCACAGGAGCACTAATCTTCACTGCTGCGTGCGCATCGGCAGGCATCACCACTTTCATCACAATGATGTGGAAGCTTGCTTTCAAAACCACTGTCCAAACTTTATGTCTGCAACCGCCATGGCTTTCTTGAGCTGGTTTGCAATCGCACCGTGCTGTCTCCTGAACCTCGGCTCGGTGGTCCACAAATTACAAAAACCATAGTCCACAGAACAAGATTCAGGGTTTTGTTTGTGCACTGGATCCTCTTCCTGTGATCAACTGGGCAGCTAACTAGAATAATAGGACAGAGAAACAACGAATGGATGCTTGTAGAATATCGCATACTATCAAGTTTTCTGTCGAAAACATGGAGCAGGTTAATGCTCAAAAGTTTGGCTGCGAAGCTCTGCATTTTCTTTGAAGCGTACCTTTCCTATATATACGAGGGTGGACTGGTGGTTTATGATCTGTGGATGAACTGATGAACTACTTTTGTGCGTAGAGCTCAAGTTGGCTGATATCCTCAGATCTGCAGTCTCTAGATTACTTATGTGGTTGTCATGAGGCCATGCTTTGGATATCAACTGATAACAATTTACCTGCCACTTGCATAGTTTTTACTAGTGATCTGAACAAATTATGATCTGAACTCTAAGGTACAGGATACGTAGTAAAGGTTCATTCCATAGAGAAGCTTCTCGACGATGCAGGACCTAACAACCTATATCACCCGATCTCCGGAAACCTTGTACGCCCATTACTTTCTGGCATTCATTTTCTCCATGTTGTCATCTAGCAGTTGGTATCATATACAGCCAGGCCTTGTAGTTCTGGACCTTCCAAACGTGGGTTCTTCTCGAAGCTGCACATAAAAAGAATTCAGATGGGTCAACTAGATCAACAAATGAAACACCGTGGACACAACAAGGGTACAACATAAACTCGAAAGAGAACCATAAATAACATGCATCATTATGACGTGAGGAACATAATGGTGGACTAAAAGTCAACATTATAATTATGTATTTTGCATAATGTCCTCTGTGGAAAAGTACAAACAATGTCAAAAATCTATCCATGTAATTTTTTTTTTGATAAAAACATATAGAATACTGAAAAAAAGAAAAGTTGGCAAAAAGTTAAGTGTGTGCTTTGTATGATGCCCTTTCAGAATGATAAGATTCTACCCTTTCATATCAGAAATAGTGATTATCACCTCATTGCGGTTGCAGTCAACCAAAGTAACTTTACAGATATTAGAAGCATCCATTCATATATTAGAAGCATCCATTCATAGAGTGGCTGCTGCACTATTTCAAAAGAAACACCAGACACATACAAATGTGCAACAATAAATACTGTGAGCATTGAGGGACTGACGATATATTATACTCCCTTTGTTTCTAGTTATGAGGCGAACAAGTTTTTCGCTAGAAAATTTGAGCGACAAGATTTCAGTTATTCTGTACAAGATACTGTCAGATTCATACTGAAAAATAGTTTCTAATGATATAAACTATTTGTCAAATTCCTCATCAACTTGTGCTAATTCTTGGTCAAACAAAATTCTTGAGAAACGTGTGCACCTTATAAATAGGAACAAAGGGACTATGTGATTTTAGGATACACATATTGGCCATCAAATTATCAGAGGTGTGATTTAATTTTCCATTTTGAAGTATTGATCAAGACACACATCCTAAAATCAAAAGGCAGCACTACATTTCTTTGAAATTTTAATTAGTTTGAAACTTATAGTGTGAGTCAATATTTTATCATCACAATCCTACATTGAAAGGCAATTAGACTTACTTGCTGAGAGGAATGTGCTCAAATGGTCCAGTAGTGGGAATTGTTCCACACAGATCATTACCAGAAACATCACTGAAGACCAATGAAGCCAAAATTATCGCATGGAAGATTAGCATGTAGCAAACTACATTAATCAATGGAAATTGAATTTTACTTACACAACTTTGAGACTAGATATTGCAGCCAGCTCCCTTGGAATTGGCCCAGTCAAACGGTTGCCATTGAGCCGCCTAAGGAAGCACAACCATGCGTTAGTAGATATAATGCTTCGTAAATAGCTTAAAAGTTCACAAAACATAGTAAATGCTCGAAAGATCAAACAAGTCACACATGCACAAAGTGGGCTGACTACACAACTATAATATTATTACATGTGTACATAGCAACTATGTCACACTTTACTTACGTCGGCTTATCTTCTTCTTGTCCTATCCTAGCTTTTGGGTAGGCCTATTTTTGGTGACTATGACTCACTCTACTTTGTCGGCTTACCTTCTTTGTGGCCTATTCCGGTTTTTGGTTAGGCCCATGATTGGTGACTTGTAATAAACTATGAAGTAAGTTAAGCCATATGCATCTACGATGCAGAGGACGGAGGTAATAAGAGCTTCCATTATTAAACATAAGAGTTTGTACATAACAACTACTGAAGGGTATCCTAGCACAGCCCAACACCGTTTGAACACAGAATGTTCCTCTGATACAATCAGCAATAAATCCAGATTAAAGTGCTATTCATATGTCAGAGCAATTTATAAACATAAGTCCCCGAAACGTTGTTCTTGTACAAGTCCAAGCTAATTAGGTTCTTCAAATCACCAAGTTCTGAAGGAATCGTTCCTTCAATATTGCTTTTGTAGAGTTCCCTGTTTCAACACTAATAGTCAATACAACTTCATTGTATTGAGATGAATAAATTAAACGAATAGTAAATAAACATTAACCATATATAAGACTAAACACAAACTTTGAATGTACATGCCTACATATCATGATAATAAACTTAAAATAAATAGAGCATAAAATAGTGCACCACGTGAGAAATGTATATACCCTACATACCTGCTCAACATAGGTTCACATGCATTAGTTATTTAGTTACACAGTGTCCTGAACTGGTTTTAGGAGGACACAGACAAAGGACATAAAATAGCATCCTATCTACCTGGTTAACCTATGATGGAATTCCATTTGTCCACAGAAGTAAGACCGAAAACAATATGAGTAAGTTCAACTTACTACCAAGAGCAACTAGCAATAAGAACCAAAACACACGAAGAACTTACAGATATGGTAAATGCATCACGTGGTGAACAATATGAGTAAGTTCATCAATCCCATCATCATGCCTAACAAACTCGGCTTCTCTTGTGACCACCAGGATTCATGGTAGTCGATTCTTCATGTGCTATCGTGAACCTGTTCCGCATTTCAACCAAGAGAGATGGATGGCGCTGCATCAAACGACAGTACTCACTAGATGTCGCAACTATCTTGAAATTTTCAACACTAGTGAGGAAATCGAAGCACCGAGTTTTGAGTTTGAGGCAGCCATGGTCCTCTGCCAGCTCCAACACTGACACCACACTCTCAATCATGATACCTCTGCCACATAGCCTGTCTTCACAAATCTTCTTTAGCTCCTCTATCCCGTACCTATCAGACGCAACAAGCAGATGCTGGTACTGAGCCATGGTGGAACAGACATCAGCATTGGACGGTGAACCATGATACATGTAATGGAGCATAGATCTGAAGGTAGAAGCCTCCATGTCTTGGATGGTGATAGACATCATCTTGCTTTCAGCCATTGGGCCATAGAGCTCAGCTCTAAAGACAGGCGATCGGGTGGCGAGCACCAAGCGATGTGCGCTGAAGCTCTCCCCGCCAACATCGAATGAAACATCCGTAAGATCTTGTTTGTCCAACATCATGGCCAGATCATGGCCTAAATCTAGGAGCTGCTCCTCTAATGATGAAGCTGGAGGTTCAATGATAGTCGGTTTGCCATTCAGCCTGTTCCGCGCTTGAAAGAAGAGAGTTGGAAATGCCTGCATCACTCGTAGGTACTCATCAGATGTCCCAACAATCTTGAAATTGTCACCATCAGCGAGAAAATCAAAGCACCTATCCTTGAGTCTCGAGCAAACATGGTCCTCTGCCAGCTCCAACAGTGAAAGAACACTGTCTATTGTGATATAGTTGCCACATAGCCTGTCTTCACAGATCTTCTTTAGCCTCTCAAATCCGTACCTATCAGCAGCTACAAGCAGATGCTGATATGCAGCCATGGTGGAAGAAACATCATTTGTATCAGCATTGGACGGTGAACCATGGTACATGTAGTGTAGCATAGATTTGAAGGTAGAGGCCTCCATGTCTTGGATGGTGATAGACGTCATCTTGCTTTCAGCCATTGGGCCATAGAGCTCAGCTCTAAAGACAGGCGATCAGGCGGCGAGCACCAAGCGATGTGCGCTGAAGCACTCCCCACTAACATCGAACGAAACATCCGTAAGATCTTGTTTGTCCAACATGATAGCCAAATGGTAACCTAAATCCTGCACAGATGAAGCTGAAGGTGTCCAGTCGATGTCCACGGAGCACCGCACCACGAAGTAGTTGTCCACCATGCAATTAGCCTTGACATCGTCCCTCAGTGCGACCAACTTGTAACAACAATCCATAACCACAGCGGAAGAGATGCCTACGGTTTTCCCTATCCCCACTGAAGGCGCGGGCGAGCCGGTCTTGTCGAGCAAAACCATGTGGATGGACACCTTGGCAGCGGCTTCCAGAGCTGGTTCACGATGCACAACAAGAGCGAAGGAGATGGTGGCGGTCGAACTTTGGGAATTGTAAGCTACTAAAGTGCAAGTGCATCCAGCAAGCCGAGTGCTCTTCTCCAGAGACTTGGCAGGAGTGAGCGACGAGAGCCTTACCCTGAAATGGAAGGTGCGACCGTCCCCTGTAGGGATGATTTCGCAGTCAGATGAGGCACATTCGTCCATCTGATTCGGCCGCGGCTCGCCGGGATTCGGCCGGAATAGGGGGGGTGCAGGGTGGCGGTGGCCGGGACGGTGGCGGTGGCGGAAGAGGAGAGAACTGAGTGGAGTGTGGCTAGGGCTTGGGGGTTTCCTCAGGGAGTGTGGTACTGCTGTGGGCTGCGTGAAAGCCAGACTGTTCCCATCAATAACCTGTCATAAACAAAAATTACATCAGCTTTCCTAACATAAAAAGGAAGAAAAGCAAAGTAATACATAAAGCAGACATTTCCCAAGGACTAGTAAAACTAGAAGCTGACGCCCTCACTTAATCTCTAGTATTCTTTGCACCTCATGCCCTCATCTTTTTCACTGCCCAACATCAGGCTAGGTAGCTGTTGCTAATTAATCTGACCAAGATTTGATTACTACACCTCTGGTTTAGTGATGTGCATGTTCAAGTGAAGATTAGTCCGAACGTATCTATACTCCTATATAGTGTACCAATATCAGATCATATAGACCGTTGGATCGTCATAATCTAACGGCTCACATTTGATGCCATAGCTTAGAAGACTATGTGGACACATTGAAGCCCTTGGATAGACCAATCTGACGGCTCACATTGCAGGGATTCGCGGTGCAAGTCCAGCGGTACGCTGCCAGCTTGCACTCTCTGAGGTAGTACGACGCTCACGTGATTCTTCGAATGCTCTCCAGAAATTTCTAGGAAGCTCGCATCACAGTGTGATAGATTGAGTCAGACATGCAGCAGTTTTACGGGAGTACTACCAAGCGACCAAGACGGCCTGACGAACAATCGTGGGCCCTACCTGGAACAATGACGTCCCGGTCTCACTTGCACGACAAAGAGCAAAGAGCATTCAAGTTTCAAAAAAAAAGCAAAGAGCATTCAAGTTTTCGCTGCAAATAGAGAACCATGCCGCCCAATCGCATTTCATGTGCGGTCATAAAGAAAATGGTGAGAGAGAAACTCCAAACTAACACGATGGTAGATAGACTTAGAAAACCACATGTAACGGTGCAGTCTCTGATTAGAGAAAGACAGTCTATGAAAATCAGAGAATGGCAAGTAAAATAAAAGAGTGGTATGTGTTTAACTAACTAGCTTTTAACTTCTTTATAAATCATGGCAAGAAATATAATGACCTCGAGTTCCTTTGTTTTACCCATATTTTTTGTTTCAAAATTTTGATCAATGAATCGGACCTAACTTTTTGTTTCATTAATATTTGATTTATAACGATGAGTACTCCATTACACCTAATACTATCTCCCTTGCTCAAATTTAGGGCCAGGTGTGTGGTAAGTGAAAGCACTTGTGCCACACACAACCCCATGTTTATTGATATTACTTGAAAAATAATTTAATTAATATTGATAATATAATAATAACATATACTAAAAAATACACATCCGGCCCTCTCATCATGTGAAATTTCAAAATAATAATTAAACTCTACCCATGCATAGCACGTGTGATTTACTAGTATATTACGTGAACCATTACTGAAGCAGACATTAGTACACTAGCAGTCGCATGCACATGTTTGTTGTGCATCTTATTTGGATTATAAAGGTACCTACTAAAAGATGTAAGGTTATAGTATGCAATTTAAACAGCAATTCCTTGAAAAGACAGTATAACAATCCACGACTTGCAAGGAGACCAGTGAACTGCTAAATATGCCTAGCTCTGAACCCAACATTGGAGACGACATTCTGAAGCTATTTTGTTAAACTTTTCTGAACTATGTAGTAGATTTTGCAAGCAATCAGAGTTATTTCGCAAGCTATTTTATTGGACATCAAACATATACAGTATATGATTCAATTTGAGAAAGGAGTATAAGATTTTTACCTGATTTGTAATGTGGGGATGGGAACACTGCAGAGGGACGGGGAAGGGCCATGGCGTCGAGTCTCCGACGGGAGGCTGGACAAGGACGGCCACAGAGGTCGACGACGACGGGAGCTCGCCGGACCGGGGAAATCGCCGGGGGGAGTCGGGAAAGGGGAGGGAGGCGCGCGGCGGGGCGGGGCGGTGCGTGGCGGGGCAGGGCAGGGGTCGCGCGCGGCGGGGCGGTGCGACTCGCCGGCGGCGGGGCGGGTTCGCGAGCGGGGGCGGGGCTGAGACTGTTGACCAGCAGCAACGGTTTCCTTGTGTTGGCCACAAGGAAGAAATAGCACAGGAAACGAGAGCCGTTGGATCTCTTCTGTGCGGTGGATATAGGCCCAGTCAGGGTCCTGACTTTGTAAGAGCAAAGTTAGACGGATGGTGAGGTTGGACTAGTGGTTATGATCTGTTGATGAACTCATGGGCTAATTGTGTAGAGCTTAAGGTGGCTGATATGCTATATCTGTTTTGTTTTCGTATCTGGATCTAAGATCCCGAGATTTCTTGTGTATTGCGGTCATCTATTATGAATGTCGGATTAGCAGTTCATTGAGTGGACCCTCAGTTTGTTCTTCTAGATAAAAATGCCAGTAGATGCCACAGCCTGTTGGCTAGCGTTTTTGCTCAGGAAGCCATGCTTTGTATTCTAATTGAAAACCATTTTGCCGGGCATTTGCATGGCTTAAATAGCCAACAGAAACAGAAAGGCACACATATTAAACAAAAGACACAAACAGTCGAGCAAATTTCGTTGCTATAACAAGGAAATGTATGATTTGTTACATATGATACAGGAGATTTGATTCAAAAATCAAGGAACAATGAAGACTAAACACTGTGGTTTCTACCCGTGTAAGGACCTTCCTCCGCAAGTACATGTGTTAATACAATACAATGGAAAATGGAAAAACGGCAAACTGAAATGACACAACAAATCGTCTTGAACAACCGGTCAAATGAATTGCTGATCGGTACTAAAACCTAGGAGGGTTCGTCGGGATTCTTGAAGCCCCTTGCATTAGGGTCGTCTGCCTTTTCCGGAAATATACAAACGGCCCACTTACCAGCAGCATTCCAGCCATGAGGACCTGCACAGGACATAGCTTTGGGATTCAGAGTCGCAGAACAAAAGGAACTATAACTTATCTTTGATGTCAGTTTCATCATCAGTGAAAACTGAGAAGAAATCAGGTTATCAACAAATTTGAAGTGATTAGTAACAAATATGTAAGTTGTGCGACAAGAAGGACATATGGTTCACTTTTCTAAGAGTACATAAGTAGCCTTTATAAGTTATAACTTGAGAAGAGAAGGTTTCGATCTTTGGAAGTACTTGGTTGGCACCGTAATGCATATCAGTCTGATTTTCGTGCCCTACAATCCCACTGAAACAAACTGAAAAAGAGGATCTCTATATTGCTTATGTGTGGTAACTGATAAGAATCCTTTTAAAAAAACTCAGACAAGATTCTCTCTTTCCAACAACTTTTTGCAAGATCTTTCAGACTTTTTAGCCTATAGGAAACAAGAAACTTGATGGTATACAATCTTTGAAGTAAGAACCAAAAAGGTTTCAGTGATATTAATACCTAGAAACCAAGAACATAGTGTTTTGCGCCACCTGCCGTGGACGTCTCACCCAACAACTTTCTTTGCTTAGTAGTGTCCCCTTCTTTTGTACCATTTTGTACTTGTACATATTTCAAAGGCAAACGGTAGCCAGTTTTGCTGCAGCAGTACTTTTCATCAGTCTATAAAAAAGAAAGACAAAATGGCGTGTTAGTAAGATTTAAAACCAATATATTCACAGTAATTGATAGTGTAGTGCTTGCACAGTAGTAATGAAAAGTTTTATACCCAGAGTCGCAGACTCGACATTTTATGAAGTTTTCCATCACAATAAAGTTTACCAGGAAAATACGACAGAGAGAGAGAGAGGGAGAGAGAGAGAGAGAGAGAGAGAGAGAGAGAGAGAGCTGTTTGAATTTTTGACGCATCAGACCACCTCTGCGAGTGAAATGCTAGAAAAGACCACCCGCGAAAATTTTTGTCAAAAAGGACCTCCCGTGGGTGGCGGCACCCCTGGCCGGCGACATGTGGCACGTGCCGCCTGGGCCAGTGCCGGCAGGGCCCTGCCGCCATTCGCATCGCCGGCATGTGGCCTGGCTTGGAGGCAGCGGGCCATGTGGCAGCATGCCGCCACCCCCATTGGCGGCACGCAGCATGCCGCCACCCCCATTGGCGGCAGGGCCCTTGTCTTGCAGCATGCCGAACAGCTTCGAACGGAGGCGGACGTGCCGGCAACGGCAACAGCGGCAGGGGCCCAGGCGGCACGTGCCACGTGTCGCTGGTCAGGGGGTGCCGCCACTCGTAGGGGGTCTTTTTTTGACAAAAATTTTCGCAGGTGGTCTTTTCTAGCATTTCACTCGCGCAGGTGGTCTCATATGTCAAAAATTCGAGCTGTTTGTAATTGAAGTCTCTGTATCCGCAGATGCTATTTTCTAAGTAAATCTCCGAGTAAGCAGCACTCAGTAACCATGAAGACTGCAGCCTCAGATGCTGAATAAACCATGGTCCAGGAAAATGATACTGTTGTGTGATCATCAAACTAGCAATTAACCAAGCTGAATAGTAAGGACAGCTACAGCTCCAAGAGAAGCTAAGTTCGATAGACCTATCTGACCAATTTCTAGGTCACATATTTCCAAGCAGTGTTCACATAAGGAGTCAACCAACTGAGAGGACAGAACTACTATGCTATAAGTATTTTAGAAATGGGGATTCTGACCAGTAAAGAGTATACGTAGTTTATAAGCTAACATAGTTAATGTACTCTGCCTCAAGCTGTAACACCAACTCCTTGTTATATTAGTCAAACAACAACCAAAGGCAGATGCTTTTGGGCAGTTATAGAAATGATTCACAAATATAAATGGAAACACAATGTTAAGAATTTGACAATACACACACTACTATAAGATTAAGGAAGGACCAGAGTCAGTGCTTCTAGCTATTTCTGGAAACTTTGGCTTCTATAGCACAAAGATAGCAAACTTCAAGGTCATGCACTGATCAACAAAATAGAAGATGGGAGAAAGAGAAACTGCTGCGGCAACTTAAAACCAGAAATTTCCCAACATGGCACAAAAGATCTGTATTTGCACCAACAGATGAAATATCCTTCTTTTCTAAAACTCATGCAAACTTTATTTCTCGTATGATAATTATCTGGAGGTTTTTCATGGCGAACATGCCCAGAATACAGGTTACAAGTACAACAGATTTAACTATATTCATCTGCAGCAGAGTTTATTTCCTTTCAAAGGCAAAAAACATCATTGCTTTCGACATTCATACTACCAAGCTGGAACATACTAACAAGTTGATATGGGCACCAGAATTTTTTTATTGGAACCGCAAATTAAGGATCAAACTTTCTACTTCACCTAGAATGAACACAATTTCAACCGTCCAGGCACCAGTCATTCTGATTCGAACTGCGGATTCTGCTCAGCACCTTCTACCTCACCTAAAAGGAAATAAATTCCAACTTCCCAATACATTTGGACGGGAAAGAAAGCTCAACTGTTCGTCTGTTCCAATCGACAGTAACCAAGATCTCGACCTTTTCACCTCATTCACTCCGATCCACTATTGAACACAGATCGCCTAGGGCCTAGGCGCTACATCTAAAACAATTGAATCACTAAGCACGCAATCCCCAAATCCCTCTCCAACATAACAATCAATCAATCGTGTTTCAGTTTCAACCTCCCAAGATCGATGCTTTGCTCTCTCCGCAAGGCAACGCGGCCAGATTGGGAATCAAAGGAAGGAGAGGAGAGGACCGGCAGGCTGACCTTCTCGGAGTACTGGCAGGGGATGCATGGCCCGGAGGGGCTGCAGCGGTAGGAGGAGTTCCCCTGCGCCTCCACGGACCCCAGCAGCGACCTCCGCGCCCCCTTGGCCGTCGACGCCGCCGCCGCCATCGCGATCGCCGGCGGGATCCAGCACAGCGCCAGGGCCACTTCAACACCACCGCGGCTGCTCACCAATTGCGCCGGCGGAGACGTCCATATTTCTCAGGGCTCGCCAACGCGAGGCTCCATGGGCAGTGGAACGGAACTCGCCCTTTCGTGCCCACAATCATCCACATCTAGCAGGGTGCACACTCGCCGTCATCATTGTCAGGCTTCCTTTCCTGTCTCCCTGGCCGAGGCGGGGGTGAGGCGCCGCATCGAAGCTCGCCACCAACACTATGGGAGAGTATATTTGCTTGTGGTTTTTTTAAAAGTGCGGCTAAAAATAATTTTTAGTGGCATTTTTACTAAAGTGTGGCTAAAAGTAGCATTTTTAATGGTACTTTAATGGAAATGCAGCTAAAAATAATATTTTTAGTGGCGCTTTTTCAAAATGCGGCTAAAAATACCTATTTTTAGTGGCACTTTTTTTCGAAGTGTGGCAAAAAATACCTACTTTTTAGTGACACTTCCACCAAAGTGCCACTAAAACTACCTATGTTTAGTGGCACATTAAAGACATGCCTCTATAAATAGCATTTTTAGAGGCATTTTTCAATATGCCCCTAAATATGGCATATTTAAAGGCATATCAACTAAGTGCCCCTAAAATTAGTAAAGTATAGATTTTGCATTTTTTAGGGGAGTAAAAAAATAGTCTGCTTTCACGTGTGTCTTTAGTCACTGTTAATTGATTGATGTATGGATTGCAGTGTACTCTGTAAGTGCTCATTAGTTGCTTTTTTTCATTTTATCGTAGCATATATTAGTTGTATGCTGACATGTAGGTCTGAAAATTTTCTTGTGACACAGGTGGATCTTTCTCATGCAGCCAACACATAGGCATATCATCCTTAAATCAGCGGAGATTTCTTTTTCGCTAAAAAATGCTTTAAATTATATGGTACAATATATTGATCCTCAGGAGCCACTAGTGGGGACAGAGCCTATAGTCCCGGCCCGTAAGGGGCTTTAGTCCCGGTTCCCCAACCGGGACCAAACAGGCGGGACTAAAGGCCTAACCTTTAGTCTCGGGTCTGTTACGAGCCGGGACCAAAGGAACTCCACGTGGGCGCCGGGAGAGCCCTCAGGGGCAGGACCTTTAGTCCCGGGTCATAACACAGACCGGGACTAAAGACTTTATGCAGATTTTGTTTATTTTAGCGTTTTAGGGTTTTAGGGTTTAGGTGTTCGGGGGATTAACGTGGTGCCTTGTTTGGTGTTCGAGAATTAGTTTTCGTATAATTCTAAATATACATGTTTATGCATATATATAAGATTAACTTATCTTACAAGCGAGCATATATATACAATTATATGGAGATCAGAATTATCGGGACAAGAGCCCGTCTATTCGATTACATGGACCAACATCAGTAATGGCCCCTAGCTACACTAAATCGTCCTTTGTCGTCTATAGCTTCTATCCTCAGAAAGGCCGCTAGCTCCTCTGCAACAGCAATCGCGCGTTGCTCTGGTAGGTACTTCTCCCGCATGGCCGTGTACTATATAAGAAGAGGAGATGAATATGAATATCAATCATGATAACAAAGAATGACGAGTAAAAATAGAGGTGTGAATGTTTATTGCTTACATCGTATCTGTAATCCTTGTGCTCAGAGGTAAACGTGCGAATGGTCTCGCAAACATAGTATCCACATAGATGCGTCCCCCGTGGCTGCTGGTCGCACTTTACGAGAATAGAATATATATAATCAAAATAATAATCTAGCATTACAAATGTATTGAAAATAGAAGTATATCATACTACTACTTACCTGAGCCGCTCTAAAGGTCAGCTTCTCATGCCGGATACCGGGAGTCACGCACTTGAACCGCTTCCAAACCCTGCCCGACAAGGAAAATGATTTGCTAAGTTTTTCATTAATTGATATATCAGAAAATCATCGAAAGAGACCGATAGAGCACAAGAATGATTGAAATTACCCTTGGAGCATGTCCTGCATGCTTTGGAACTGTTCCAAGGGTCTCGATAATGGGTCGAAGGCATCAACTCTTCCCTTATCAATTTGAATGTCCAACAGAATCCAGTGGTAGCTGCACATGTATATATATATGTGTCAGTAACTTATCAATTACACTCATAAGTGAATGGACACAACACAGTAAGACCCTCACCTGAAGTTGTATGGAAACAATATGTGGTCACAGAAATTTTGATCTGTTAGAAACCTTAGAAGGTTTTCCTCCGTCTCCTTGGGGTTATCAGTTAGCGTCGCTATATGTATTTTATCTGGGTCAATAAACCCAATATTGTGGATGTTCCTACTTTTACATTCCAGAATCTTCATTCTGCATAATAGAGTACAAGTCAGAACGGAACAAGTTATATGTAGAAAATGAATTGAAATAACTAAACAAGTTATATGTAGACAATGAATTGAAATAACTGAACAAGTTATATGTAGACAACGAATTGAAAAACTTACAGACAATAGCAACTCATAAGCGATTTGTCGAGGGCGTCAGCATTGTACATCTGGAAGAGTTCATCAAAGTCGATATGGATGTCTTCGGGACGGCCGTAGTACTCCCGTGGGACAAGCGCCACGATCATCGTTCTCCCTTTATTTGATTCACTTAAGTACCATGTATGCAAGTAACGCATATTTGTTGGGAGATCATCAAACTTATCTTTGCTGACCAAAGGCGCTCCCATGACAAACTGTGGCTTAGGGGCTACCATAGCCTTGGGTACCACGTCGTCTTGGGAAGCCAGAATGACTTCAACCGGGATACCCCATTCATCCGCCCACTTCTTTGCTAATCCCAAATCTTGCCCCTGCACCAGAGAGGGAACATTCTCGGGTAACACCCTGAGGGGTGGGATCGACTGTTTGGCCTGTTGTCCAAGCTGAGGAACGTCTGATCTTATTTTGCTTGTAGTTGAACTTGATTTGCTCCCACTTGCACTTGCACTTGCACGTGACCTGCTCTTTTTCCCTTCCTTCTGCAATGTACGTGTATAGTCGTCAGGCTTATGGTGTAACTCATACTGTGATGGAAGGGTCGTGAAGTATTTTGCATATGCTATTTGCTTCTCGGTGTATTCCGGGCGGGGCTCGGGTTCCTTCTTTTTCATCTGCGCATCATAATGTTCCTTTGCTATCCTGGCGTTTTCCTCGTCGGTACGATCATAAGGTCTGATAGGAAGATTAGCATGAGGTACCTTTGGGAGGGGCGACAGTTTGCGCTTTGGGGAGCTCCGTCGCTTAGAACTCATGGACGGAGCGTTCTTGCTGGCACGCTTCCGCTTAGTATCCTTAGCGGGCGGCGGCGGAGACGGCCGACCCAAGTCCGGCGGCGGTGATCGAGATGGACTCGTGTTGTGGTGGCCGTCGTCATGTGGAGGGCTTGGAGGTGATGGAGGTGTAGGTGACCTGCGACGACTCGGAGGCGGTGTTGTCCTTGGGGCCGAGCCTGGAAGCTTGATGTAGTTCTTGTCCCATAGGATGACCCCACCCAGTACTTCTCCGAGTGTCCTCTCATCTTCGGGTCCAGCCATGTCGAGCTCCATATCATGAAACCCCGCCATGATTTCATCCACCCCGACTTTAGCAAAGCCAGCTGGAATCTCACGGCCATGCCAGCGTGCATCAGGGCCAGAAGGTAAAGCTTGTCCGACGGCCACCTTCATGGATATGTTCTTGAATTTCTGATGGAGTTCACATGATGTTGACTCCTTGATTCCATCCACGGGGTAGCCGGGACCGCCCTCTATCATTCTTCGTGCATCGTCGGGCGGGGCCTCAGATTCAGCCACGCTGCTTTTCCGCTTAGATGGGGCGCCGATAATATCGAGTCCAGGATCTTCCTGGCGCGCTACTCCTCTAAGCTCGTCGATCTGCTTCTGTTGCTCGTTAAGCCTGGCAAGCAACTGGTTGAACTTGTCATTCTCCTCATCCTGCTGTCGCTTCTTTGCTCTCGCCCGGCTTCTGTAAGTGTCTTGGTCTCTGGCAAACCCAAGCCACCACGGGTAAGAAGGACCGAAGCCTCGCGTTCGTCCTCCATGTTCGTCATTGCCGAGGACCAGTGTGAGCAAATCTTTCTCTCTATCTGCAGTGAACTGTCTTTTTCCCTCTTTAATTTCTTTCACCATCTTTTTCCAATTCTCCCTGGGTATCCTAAGACCGCCACTGCAGATGAGGTCCCCTGTTTCTTCGTCGTACGAACCACCATGCGCAAGGAACCAATTCCTTGCTCTCATTTCCCACTCATCACGGATGGGTTCAGGTACGATGCCTTTAGCTAGCAGATCTTGCTCTTTCTTATCCCACTTTGGGATGGCAGTCTCATAGCCCCCTGGCCCCAGCGTGTGGTGATATTTCTTCTTGTCGGTATTTTTCTTGTTCTTTTCTGATAATGCCTTGGCATCTTCTGACTGCTTGTACTCCTGAAATGTCTTCCAGTGATTCGCCTGCTTGGCTAGGTACCCCTCGAATACTGGCACTTTCTTTGTCTTCAGATAGTCTTTCCATAGCTTCTTCTTCCAGCTACGGAACAGTTCGGCCATCTTCTTTAGAGTCCACTGCTTGACTTTGGCCCTCAGTTTTTTTGCGGCGTCTTCATTCTCACATTCTGGCAGGTTGAAATGTGACATGATATCATTCCAAAGATTATCTTTGTACCTTTCGGCGACATAGTCACTATCGGCTGCCCCTTTGCGCTTGTTCCACTCCCGAACGCTGATCGGGACGTGATCCCTAACGAGAACTCTGCATTGCTTCTTGAATGTGTCAGCAGCATTCTTAGGAAGCTTTGGTTCGCCCGTAGGCAATATCACCTCAAAGGTGTAATGCGTCCGTGCGTCCAACTTTTTAGTCGGGCCTCGTTTCGTAGCTTTGCTCGATGTGGAGGCCTAAGAGGGAGAAACATTCGTCAAATGAATGTATATGTATACAATATAGAGCTATCTCCAATATTATTCACATATTACAAGTGATTGTCGAACTTCATATGTATATCTCGCCGGACTTTATTATTTCTCCACCGGCTTCTCCACCGGCTTCTCCATCAGCGGAGCTATCATCTCCGTCATCGGAGCTATCGCCTGCCCCGTCGGCTTCATCTTCGTGTCGGTCGACCTCCATTCTATTTCTAACAATTCTAACAATTCTATTTCTAACAATTCTATTTCTAACAATTATTTTCTAACAATTCTATTTCTAACAATTCTATTTCTAACAATTATTTTCTAACAATTATTTTCTAACAGTTATTTGCTAACAATTCTATTACTAACAATTATTTTCTAACAATTATTTTCTAACAATTATTTGCTAACAATTCTATTACTAACAATTATTTTCTAACAATTCTATTTCTAACAATTATTTTCTAACAATTCTATTACTAACAATTCTATTTCTAACAATTATTTTCTAACAATTATTTTCTAACAATTCTATTTCTAACAATTATTTTCTAACAATTCTTTTGCTAACAAAAATTAACAAAAATATAACTTTTTTCCACCTTCTTAATTTGCAGGGGCGGCCGGCCGGGGGCGGGCGGTGGCGCTCGGTACGGTGGGTCGGAGTTGGCCGGGGGCGGGCGGCGGCGCGGGCGCAGCACGAGCCGGAGGCGGGCAGCCGTGGGCGGACGGCGGCGCGGGCAGCAGGCCGGGGGCGGGCGGCGGCGCGGTGCTGCAGGCCGGGGGCGGGCGGCGGCGCGGTGCTGCAGGCGCGGCGCGGCGGGCGGCGGGTGCGGTCGTCGGCGGCAGCCTGGCGGCGTCTGTATGCGTTCTCCTCGCGCGCGAAACCGAAACTGCAAAGTGTTGGACGGTCGGGGGAAGAAGGAGAAGCTTTTATACCCCGGGACCTTTAGTCCCGGGCGGTGCCTCAGGCCGGGACTAAAGGGGGGCCTTTAGTCCCGGTTTGAACCACCGCCCGGGACTAAAGGCCTCGGGTGGGGAATTCAGCAGCCAGGGCCTTTAGTCCCGGTCTGTGGCACGGGCCGGGACTAAAGGCCTATTTTCTGTTTTTTCTTTTATTTGATTTATAAATAGTTATCTGTTTGCATATTTGAGAATTTAACAAAACTATAAAAATGAAAAGTGTTTGAAATTGAATAGATAATTCAAAACTATTTTCTATTTTACAAATTAATTATTTTAACTATCCTAAGTATTAACTATTTTGCTATTTTCAATTAAAAACTATGTTTATTAATATTCTTTTTGCATATTTGAGAATTTGACAAAACTATAAAAATGAAAAGTGTTTGAAATTGAATAGATAATTCAAAACTATTTTCTATTTTACAAATTAATTATTTTAACTATCCTAAGTATTAACTATTTTGCTATTTTCAATTAAAAACTATGTTTATTAATATTCTTTTTGCATATTTGAGAATTTGACAAAACTATAAAAATGAAAAGTGTTTGAAATTGAATAGATAATATAGTGAGAATCTTCATTATGCATTACATACAAGATTTAATACATTATTACATTATTGCACAAACAATCCTAACTATTATTTCTGTTTTCTTCTAGGTCGTAGCCATGGAGAATCTTCATCATTCAGTAGGATGCTTGGGTCAGTCTTCACTTTGAAGGGCGGAATTTCATGAAACTTATTATAATTTATTGACATGTCTGTCTTGTCATCTACTCCCACGATGTTTCTTTTCCCTGAAAGAACTATGTGGCGCTTTGGCTCATCGGACGATGTCTTCTTTTGCTGATTTCTTTTTCTCGTTTTTGTAGACATGTCCTTCACATAGAAAACCTGAGCGACATCGTTGGCTAGGACGAATGGTTCGTCCATGTATGCAAGATTGTTGAGATCCACTGTTGTCATGCCGTACTTTTGGTCTACAAATACCCCGCCACCTGTCAGCTTCACCCATTTGCACCGAAACAAAGGGATCTTAAAAGTAGGTCCATAGTCAAGTTCCCATATCTCCTCTATGTACCCGTAATATGTTTCCAAACAGTGCCCATTCTCGTCTGTTGCATCAAAGCGGACACCACTGTTTTGGTTGGTGCTCTTTTTATCTTGGGCAACCGTGTAAAATGTATTCCCATTTATCTCATACCCTTGGAAAGTACATATAGTCGAAGATGGTGGCCTGGCCAAACAGTACAGCTGATCTCCAATGGTGTCGTCATTCATGAGATGTATCTGCAACCAACTACCAAAAGTCTTCTCGTGTTCCCCTTTAATCCAAGAGTCAGCCTTCCCCGGGTTTTTGGAGCGTAGAATATTCTTGTGTCTCACGATATACGGAGCCACCACGGTGGAATTGTGTAGAACTGTGTAGTGTGCTTGCGAGAAAGAATGCCCGTCCATACATACTTTTGCTTTCCTTCCTAGTGTGCCTTTTCCTGTCAGCCTACCCTCATACCGAGATTCAGGAACACCAATCGGCTTAAGGTCAGGAAGAAAGTCCACACAAAACTCAATGACCTCCTCTGTTCCATAGCCCTTGGAGATGCTTCCTTCTGGCCTAGCACGGTTACGAACATATTTCTTTAAGATTCCCATGAACCTCTCGAAGGGGAACATATTGTGTAGAAACACAGGACCGAGAATTCTAATCTCTTCGACTAGGTGAACTAGGAGGTGTGTCATTATATTGAAGAAGGATGGCGGGAACAACAACTCAAAGCTGACCAGACATTGGACCACATCAATCTGTAACCCTGATAGACTTTCTCGATCGATTACCTTCTGAGAAATTGCATTCAGGAATGCACATACCTTCACAATTGCCAGGCGAACATTTTCCGGTAGAATTCCCCTCAATGCAACCGGAAGCAATTGCGTCATAAGCACGTGACAGTCATGAGACTTTAGGTTTTGGAATTTTTTGTCTTTCATATTTACGATTCCCTTTATATTCGACGAGAAGCCAGTCGGGACCTTGATACTGAAAAGGACTTCAAAGAAGATTTCCTTCTCTTCCTTAGTAAGAGCGTAGCTGGCACGCCCTTGAAACTGCCCTGGATGCATGCCATCTCTTCCTTTATGACGTTCCTGGTCCTCCCGTGCTTCCGGTGTATCTTTTGACTTCCCATACAAGCCTAGGAAGCCTAGAATATTCACGCAGAGATTCTTCGTCAGGTGCATCACGTCGATTGCGGAGCGGACCTCATGGACTTCCCAATAGGGTAGCTCCCAAAATATAGATTTCTTCTTCCACATGGGTACGCGCTTATCAGGGCCGTTAGGAACAGGTTGGCTGCCAGGACCCTTTCCAAAGATTACTTTTAAATCTTTGACCATATCAAATACTTCAGCACCAGTACGGATGATAGGCTTCCCCCGGGGTTCTGCCTTGCCATTGAAATGCTTGCCTTTTTTCTTTAAGGGATGCTTGGGCGGAAGAAAACGACGATTGTACGGGTACACATTCTTCCTACATTTGTCCAGATATATACTTTCTGTCTGATCTAAACAGTGCGTGCATGCATTGTATCCCTTGTTTGACTGTCCTGAAATGTTACTAAGAGCAGGCCAATCATTGATGGTTACGAAAAGCAACGCTCGAAGGTCAAATTCCTCTTGTTTGTGCTCGTCCCACACACGTACACCTGGTTCGGCCCACAGCTGTAAAAGTTCATCAACTAATGGCCTTAGGTACACATCAATGTCGTTGCCGGGTTGCTTTGGACCTTGGATAAGCACTGGCATCATAATGAACTTCCGCTTCATGCACAACCAAGGAGGAAGGTTGTAGATACATAGAGTAACGGGCCAGGTGCTGTGACTGCAACTCTGCTCCCCAAAAGGATTCATGCCATCTGTACTCAGACCAAACCATAAGTTCCTTGCGTCACCTGCAAATCTCGGGAACTCTCTCTCAATTTTTCTCCACTGCCGACCATCAGCGGGGTGCCTCAACTTATCGTCTTTCATACGATCTTCCATATGCCATCGCAACAACTTCGCATGATCTTTATTTCTGAACAGACGTTTCAACCGTGGTATTATAGGAGCATACCACATCACCTTGGCAGGAACCCTCTTCCTGGGTGGCTCGCCCTCAATCTCACCAGGGTCATCTTTTCTGATCTTATACCGCAATGCAGTGCATACCGGGCATTTATCCATATTCTCATACTTCTCACCGCGGTAGAGGATGCAGTCATTAGGGCATGCATGTATCTTCTGTACGTCTAATCCTAGAGGGCAGACAAGCTTTTTTGCTTCGTACGTGCTGGCGGGCAATTCGTTCTTTCTTGGAAGCATCTTCTTCATCAGTACCAGCAACTTTTCGAATGACGAGTCAGTCACACGGGTCTCTGCCTTCCACTTCAGCAATTCTAGTGTGCTACCCAGCTTCTTCTGGCCATCTTCACAAGTTGGGTACAACAATTTGTTGTGGTCCTGTAACATCTGCTCGAACTGCAACCTCTCCTTTTCTGTGTCGCAGCCTCGCCGTGCTTCAGAAATGACCCGGCCAAGATCATCAGCGGGCTCATCTGGTTCCCGTTCTGCACCCTGATCTTCTTCTTCATTGTCTTCCATTGTGGTATCAGCATACTCAGGGAACATAGATCGGTAGTTGTCATCATCGTTCTCTTCTTCTTCATCGTCGTCTTCCATCATAACCCCTCTTTCTCCGTGCTTGGTCCAAACATTATAGCCCGACATAAAACCGGACCGAAGCAGGTGGCTCTGAATGACTCTTGAGGAAGTGTAATCCTTCTCATTCCGACATTCAACACATGGACAAAACATATAGCCACCACCATGCTTGTTCGCATCGGCCGCATCTCGAAAAGAATGCACGCCTTCTCTGTAAGCGGCGGTGCGTCGATCACCGTACATCCATGGATGGCTCATCTGCGTTATGCAACAGTATATCAAACACAATCACGATCCTATAAATTAGTACCGCACGGTCTAAACGAGGAAATATAGTTGCTAACCTTTTAGAATAAGTGGAAATAAAGAGGAAGAGGCTTAAGCGTGGCTCGGGCACCTCATATCGTAGTTGTGTTCGGTGAACTGAAGCGGCATCGCTCTAACACACATTTCAACAAACACCTCTAGTGCATCCAAGCAAAAAGGAGAGCTAGCACACACTCACACACTTTCATCCAAAAAAATGCAAGAGGGGAGAGAGGGGCTGCAGGGGCTGCCATATATATAGGCAGAGGACTTTAGTCCCGGTTTGAGACACAAACCGGGACTAAAGGGGGCGCACATGCGGGCCGCCCAGCGCATAGCCCTTTAGTCCCGGTTTGTGTCTCAAACCGGGACTAAAGCCTCGTTACGGGCCGGGACTAAAGCCTCCCGGGCGGCTGGCGAATTAGGGTCGACGTGGCCGGGCCTTTAGTCCCGGCCCAGATGGAGGCCGGGACTAAAGGGTCCAGGCCTAAGGCCCGTTTTCTACTAGTGAGCAACATCATGTGCTAGGCTTCCTATAAGGTACACTATATTGGTCCTTATCAAAAGTATGGTACTAGTTACAGTTTTAGGAAGCATATTTAATTTTGTTGAAGGCATGTCATTTCAATATACTGTACTATGCCCAAAATCTCTGAAATAAGGTGTTGCTTCTGTTACAGCCATGCATGAAATAAGAAAAATTGGTTTCTGTTAAACTATAGTAGTACTAAAGGTATTGTCCCTTCCATAAACAATACTTGTTTCTATTTACAGAATAATAACATAAGTAAAAAGGAAGTCAGCTTATTGTATTTTCGGAATTCAGTTATATGAAGTAATGAACAAATGTGTTGTGCCATGCCTGCAAAAAGGAGCTTCAGTTAGTTGCTCTGGCTGTGCCTGTTCCTTTATGGCAAGTATGCTGAACTCTTTCGAGACATAAATTCTTGGTTGCTGGTACATAATTTGTAGTTAACTAAAATCGGATACTAGTTGCATTATCTGTGTATAGAATGACTAATCCAGGTTATTGCAAATAAACATTAAAATTAAATCAACCAAGTGAGTGTAGTTGCAATGCTGTAAATCCCGATAAAACCTGCTGTGCTACCTGGCTTCTGAGCGCACTTGCGCCATCATTTGGTACACTCTGGGATTTAAGGTACGGAGTAGTATAAACTCTACTAGGAACTATGGAATGAATAGTTTAAATCTTTGCTAGGCTGCTTTCTAGGTTAGTGGTTGATTATTTCTTCCATGTTTAGTAATTTAGGACCGTGCTCTATGCCAAATTGGTACTGACAAGAAACCTCTTGTAATAGATTTCCTATAGCATCAGATTCTTGTCTAGCCTTGACCTTTTAACTTTTGACTTCTATGCAATATTTCAATGCAACAGCTCTATCTAACATTAGGATTACTATTAACTTGCAAACAACAGTACATTTGTGGGAACAAATCTTAGGAATAAATCTCAGTTCATTGCGGGAGAAATTTTTGGTCCCATCTGAAGGTAATTTAGAAGCTAGAATCTCTAGATGCCCTAGTCACAACTTTCTTTGTGGACAGGGGCGGAGTGCTACAGCACCGTTAGCACCACCCGCAGATCCGCCCCTGTTTGTGGATCAAGGCCTTTTTGTGTCTCTAATGTTTAAAAATAGTTTTGAGTTAACCTCATGAGTTTTCTGCTTCTTTCATTGCTCCTTGTAAAAATTTTAATTGCCTATAAAATGTTCCTCGCCCTTATTTTCCTTAACATAATCCCATATTTTTCTATATCTGATGTACGAATGATTTGTGTAGATGACACTGATGTTCACTGAATTATTAACTGCTAGATAACTTGTATCAGTACTTTGTGTGCTCGATTCCATCATGTGAATCTTTGTACAGGATCATAGCAATACCAATGATTTTGGCAAAGCAGTGATGATTTAGGCAAACAACACGATTCTGGCAAAATGAAAACCAAGTTGAATATTCCTCGAGCCGCCAGTGTCTAGTATAAGTTTATTTTCATGAACATCTGACCTTGCATTCTTGAGTGAGCTTGGTAGTTTTCTAGCTCTTACCATGGAACATCTGTATTCACACGCGAAACGCTTTTCTTGTTGACCATTAGTTTGTAGCTTGTGCTTGTACTAGTAGTTGTTTCACCTGTTAAAATTATTGCACAAGCGGAGATTTTTGGTTGGTTGATTATTATTGGAATCTGTGGTGGCCGATGGTGCCGCCTGATGGTGTTGCTCTTACCTCCCCTTGGAGGCTCCTCTCCTCCGACCCGACGCCGCATTGACATCATCCCGGAGTCGCAGGAGGTGGCCAGGCCGTGAAGGAGGACGAAAGCCTGGGACATGCTCGGACACCTCTCACAGGTTGCCACCGCTCTCCTCTCTCATTTAGATTTGCAAACTACTAAACCTCTTTTGAATTTATTTTTGACTGTTTGTTGTTATTCCAGTGTTTATTGATCACGTGCCATTTTCAGTAACATGGTCTCTCAAAGTTCTTATAGACATGATCATCTCCCCTTGCTCTATCAAAGTTCTTGTGATATAGAGCACATTCAAGAATTTAGGTAACTATAAGTATACAACTCTAGGGTCATCTTGATAATATTTTTTTTGTTGCATCATAATGGTCGTGTCAAACTATTTGATCAACTTGGCTAACCTAAGCATGGTTAAAACTACAAAGTAAAAAAGATTGGATCAGAATAAAGCCACATCTCTGGTGACAGTTATATTAACCATGACTTCTCTCTGAGTAACAACTACTAATATTATATTGTAGAGTATCAACATTTTATAGCAGTAATTGCGACTCCCAAACTTGTCCACAAGTTGCTAATTCTTTCGTCAGTGTAGTGATGTTGGGTTAAAATTGATGACAAGTTACATGCTCACTTCTGTAGTTCCGTATTATGACCATGCAAATATTTGTGTCACAGTGAGAGTTAATTTCATGCATTCACAGCAATAATATTCACATAGGAAGAAAATTTACATACACATGTCAGAACTAAATTTATACATGCATTTATACATAAAGCCATGCAAAAAAATCTAAGGCAATTCCACAACGTGCCAGGTGTTTTTAGTCTATACCCATCATGCCAAGCAATATTAGTAGGCTTCATACTGTAACGGACTTGTCTTGTGTTCTCTGGATTTATTTGCATAAGAAAGCACCCTATTTACCTCTTTCTTGAATCGCCGCTTTTATTCTCCCTGTTCCTCCCCTCCAACAATACATCGTCCTCGACATCTACCCCAGTCAATATTAGAGCTCTTTATATCGTTTTAGCAAATCCATATGACAATACTTGCAAAAGTTCCAATCTCTTTTCAAATTCAGGACCTTTTAGTTAGGAATCAACACACGGTAAATTGAGAAGATTCAGAAAAGGCACCATGGCCAACAACAACTTTCCAGAGGATTATACATGAGTTAGGACCAATTGATAGCATAAAAAGGGAAAAAAGCCAGATAGTAGACTGGTTCCCCTTTGCTGCAAAAAAATATGTACCGTAGTAAATACACTACAGTCAACCAATTAGTATGTCATATATTTCTTCCTCTGTTGTTCCTGTGGGAATAAAATTCTGCTGTGAAACAAATTCAAAGTTTCAAATACAGCCTACCAGACCTCCAATAGAACAACTAATCATGGGTGCTGAGAACAAAAATGACCAGACGCATAACAACAATGATATTTGATTGATTTATTTCGCAATTCATGTTAAGATTAAAACTGATCAACAATATAAATCATCAGGCTTGCCTTGCTTACGAGCTTAGACATCAAACTGATCACGTCTTTGTTTTTCTCCAAATGTCAACTTTCAATACGGCTATGTGAGAATGAGAGAAAAAATAAGTGTTACAGTGTATACAATTTAACCACTTGCATGACAAAGGAAACTACAGAACAATCAAACTGGCTTTTGCCTGTTATCTTCTGAGTGAGCTAATTAGTGAAAACAAAGTAACAAGAACAAATCACCAAAGAAGAGACCAAAGAGTTGACTTTGGTAAGTAGCAAGAAAACTATCATTTAAGGAAAAGTGGAACGTCATGCTCCTTTCCCCTTGCATAAAGTAAATATTAGCAATTTATTGAATACTTGCACCTTAAATTCATGCCCTCCTTTCAAATTATCATCATTATTACAAGTATGTGCACTCAGTTTTGAATCCAAGTAGGTTAGACCAGTTGAGCGGAGTAACTTTGAGTGAGAAAGCCATACAAAATGAGTAGTCTTATTTGGATTTGTTGTCATTAGGAGCATTTGTTACTGTGATCAAGCCTTTCTGCAAACTGTATCTGTTACACACAAGTTGTTTATAATTCATGGGCTGAAGACTTAGCCAATAGAGAAAAATTAGCAACAAGATGATCTGCCAAAACATGCTAATCATGCCCTCCTTGGTTCCGACTTCAAGAAGGTCGAAGCACTGGAAAGGTTGGTTTGCTAACAACCATATGTTATGTTGTCTAGTGTCTGAGACATCTATGTATGAGAGGGAGAACTATGTATGAGAGTTCAGATATTTTTGAATATGCCGGGAAAATGAAGTTGTGCAAAAGTGAAAGAATATATTGCTCTATATTGTTTTTTTAATATCATTTTGGTATGAGGATGTATTGATATATTGATGTGAACGAGTTGTTTTGATGATATGAATATGTGAATTAGGTATGTGCAATTGCTAGCATTTTGCAAAGTACGGCTATAAATAGGATTTTTAGTGGCACTTTCCAAAGTGCCACTAAAGATAACATTTTTAGTGGCACTTTGCAAAATGCCGCTAAAAATCCTATTTTTAGTGGCGCTTTGCAAAATCCCACTAAAAATCCTATTTTTAGTGGCACTTTACAAAGTGCCACTAAAGATTATATATTTTAGTGGCGCTTTGGTAGTGTCACTTTTCGAAATGCCACAAAAAATATCTATTTTTAATGGCGCTTTTTCAAAGTGTTACAATATTTTTTAGCAACGCGATTATATTCATCACTTTTTTAAATGCCACTAAACATTTTTAGTGGCACTTTGAAGTGCCACTAAAAACACACTCCCCCATAGTGCACATGGTGTGCGCGGCTAAGCCTAGCTGTGCATCGCCAGGCTAGATCGCCCGTAAAGTTTACCTCAACGTCTAGGCGGACACACGCTAGGTGCATCCATGCAAGAAAGCCATGCACGTGCATGGTTTTCCCGGCGTGGAGTCCATGTATGTGCGCATGTCCGGCAGCGACGATCACGGCCGCGGTGATACGCGCTGGCCGACATCATGCGTTTCGGGCCGTTTTTCTTCTGGCGCCATGCATCGACGGTGCTGTACATGACACTCTCGGCATCCGGGGCTGCTAGCATGCTGCCCGGCACCATGTCCGTCTTTGCAAGGGAGGACGACAACGAGCGAGTGACCTCCGACACGTCAAGTTTCTAGCCTTGTGTGTAAGCTGAAGTTTCGTACGATAAACTCGTATGAGCATGCGATGCTCGTTGGCGCTGCTTTCGACGAGGCGCCGGCGTGTCTCTTCTTCCGCATTGAGCCCGCCGCTATGACGGACCATTGGACGCACGCCCGACACAGTGTGGCGTGTCCGCTCGCTCTCTCTTTCTCTTCATCGACTACCTCTACTTCTGCGGGTGCACCTCTCGCACTTTCGGCGAAGCGACGAAGCCATCGACGATTCGCCCCAAGCGCAATCATGTATTCTCACTAGTAGAAAAAAAGGCTTTCATCCACCCCTTTAGTCCCCAAACAATTCAGCCCGCAACTAATATGAGCATTAGTCCCGGTTCAAATGAAATGTGGGCCAGAAAGCTTTAGTCCCTGCTTTGGCCACCAACCGGGACTAGAGGGTAGTGACCTTTAGTCCCAGTTGATGGCTAAAATTGGGACTAAAGGTACGCTTTAATCCCGGTTGACGGACATTTTTGCTCTCATGCCTACCCCCCCCCCCCCCCCCCCCCCCGCCCGCGTAGAAAAAACTTCTAAAACAAATAAACGAAAATGATAAAAACTTCAAATTTCAAAATTCTTTGACATGCATGTACCTCACGCAACCAACTTTTATGAAAAATTTGAAAATTTGAATTTTGATATTTTTTGTAAAAAAGGTTGTTTCAAATTAAAACGGCTATAACTTTTGCGTACGGACTCGAAAAAAAAAATATAATATATGAAAAACTATCTACACAAAATTTTACATCCGATTTCGCAATTTCTTGTTTCTCGAAATTCCAAAGGGAAATATGAAAGCATGAATATTTTAGTTTTTGTTAGAAAAAATGAGAAAAATAATTTTTTTGGATTTTTTCATTTCTTTTGTTGTTTCTTCTACTTTTTGGTTATTTTGATTTTTTTTATTAATTTTGGAAAAATTGCAATTTTTTTAATTTTTTGTTTTTTGAATATTTTGAGTTTAAAAAATTAATAATTAAATTTAAAAATAAAGATTATTTGTAATTCATTGATGCTTATTATTACTTAATCATTGTTGCTTATTTTATGAATTGTTTGGAATTCAAAAAAGTAAAAACATATGTTATCAAAGTGTATGGGTTAATTAAATTTATTGCATAGCATTATCAAGTAGTCGCGAGCGCAGTCTTGGAAGGTAGTAGAGAAGGAATGGAAAAGTTAAACTTGCTAAGGGTGGAAACTGTGAAACAATTCATATATTCGAAAATATGGAAATTCAAAAAAATCTGAAAAAAATTTGGGCTTTTTTTCAATAATTCTATCAGAAATTTTACCGGACCCTTTTAGTCCCGGTTGGAGCCACCAACCGGGACTAAAGGGTCCTTCAACCTTCTGCACATGACCCGGGTCACATGGAGGACCTTTAGTCTCGATTTGTGAGCAACCGAAACTAAAGAGGGAGGGCTTTAGTCCCGCTTTGCTAGTCCCGGTTGGACAACCGGGACTAAAGCCCCTTACCAACCGGGACTAAAGCCCTTTTTTCCACTAGTGTCTACATCAACTCTAACCACATCAACACCACTCAAGGCCGATAAGGCAAGACAACAAAGGCGGGCATGGCCGGAGTAAAGGTCATGCTACTGACGGCACGTGTACACGAGTACGCAAACTCTACCATCGGCAACACACACTGCCACCTACATGGAGCCCCTCGAGGCGGGGCGCCACTTACACCTACATGGAGCCCTCTTGAGGCAGGGTGACATCTACATCGGCACCTACACGGACTCCTCGCCAAGACGGGATGGCGTTCACATCAAGTATACTCCGACATCCACACCAACATCAGCGACATCGTTCAAGCGCCCATGAGGCAAAGCCATACTCCCCCGACTTGTCTTCTTCCGATGAAGAAACTACCACCTGCTTTGCGATGAGGCAAAGGCAAGTCATCATGTTCAACACCGACAAGGCGGACACAACCAGGCCAAGCACCGGCGAGGCGAAGGCCACCCACATCTTCATCATCGGACATCGACAAGCCGGAGGGATACGGCTAAGCATCGCTGGAGCAACGGGCGTACCGCTCCACCCTTCTATATCACCATCACACTACCGCCATCTACCTGGAGGAGACGAGACTTGAAGACGATGACCATTCTAGCAACTTAATCGGATGTGGTATGTGGGCTTTACCCATAGACATAATTAAGTGGGACCTTTCCGAGGCCCCGTGAACCAGAACTTCACAATCGCCTTGTCATGTTGGCCGCGCCAGGAGGCTACGGAGCACATCCTGAGGATCTTGTAATTTTTTTTCTCGTGACGAGATTAATAAAATGCACGTTTCCTTTATTTGTGTATCATTATACACTTGCACGACCACGTTTTTTTAATTTTGTGTCAAACAATGTCACCTACACCCCATCCTTTTTTGAGTTTGTCTTTTTTGTATCTCCCAAACAAGACAACATATGAATTTAACTATTGCAAGTCATTCTAATATTACACTAGAATATGGAAAAATAGTTTAGTATTTTTTGTGAATTTTCTAAAATATTTAAAATTAAGTATTTTTTAAATAATGTATATACATAATGGAATTAAAATATCAAACTATTTTCCCATATACTATATTAAATGTTATAATGAATTTCCAAGTTTTGAGTCAAAGGTTGTATAGTCTATAGTACGAGAGAGACAAAAAAGAGAAGTTAATTCGAGAGAAGAAAAAAAAGCTAGCACAAATTTTGATGCGCCTATTAACTACCTACATAGAGGTGTGTAGCTGAGCACCTACTCGGAAAATCCTCTCTGAGGCTAGCCCCATCCAAATACAATAGTAGTACAGTATGTCTTTGGAAAATAAAGATAAATACGTTGAATAATACACATGAGCCAAACCAACGTGCTCAAGGGCAAGTAGCATGACGTTGAACTCTTGTTCAAATTTGCCTTCTAAGTTTTCGTACCTGCACGCATGTACATATAGTGATTTTACGTTTAGACCACTTATTATTCTCGTTGATCCAACGGTTCAGATGAGTGTAGTATAGTACCCAAATTCTGGGTAGCATGTTTGGATGTCAGGGGTATTTTGGGTAGCTCACAACAACTCACGCAGCCAGTATTGTACCAACCCGATGCTGCCCGCTAATTAAAGTCCCTATGGTCGACCAGCTCGGCTTTGAGCACGGCGGCCAATACCTTCAAAGGTGACGACGTGGACCATCCTAGTCCAGACGACCCGGCCCACGTCCGTTCTGCGCCTAATTCGAGTGACATGAAATGGCGCAGGACGACCTTTTTTTTGAAACATAAAATATATTAAGCTAACAAGCCGACTCATTAAAAACCTTCCAGTCCCCTTAGATACCCTGGTAAGGAAAAGAGTGCGTCTGAAACTTGCTGCTTCACTCAGAATTCGGTTACATCACTAATAAGTTTATCTATGAGAAAGCTAGGGGGTTCATCGACCCAATTACAAGAGAGATCATTAGCAAAACTAACCTTAGCTAACTCATGTGCTACCTTATTTGCTTCCCTTGGGCAATGACTAAATGAGACATCCCCAATCAAAGTAACCAAATCCACACAATCCGCATAAATTGCTGCATTCTCATCCCACCATCTTTCTTCTCCTTTGCAGGCATCAATTACCCCAGTTGAGTCTGATTCTGCCTGCACCGTATTACATCTAATCTCATTTGCCAGTTTAAGTCCTTCTCTCATCGCGATAGCTTCGGCCATCAATGGATTGGTGACATGCGGTAAGAACACACACGAGGTAGCTATGAAATTTCCTTGAAAGTCACGGATAACTGCTCCCACCGCACCTGCATGTCTGTCTTCAAGGAAAGAGGCATCAACATTCAACTTAACATGGCGAGGCTTCGGTTTAGACCATCTAGCTTCCGTAGTTCCTGCAGGCTTCGAGGCCCTCAACGCATTAGCTGTAATAGAGAGAATAGACATTTTGCATCTAAAGATAGGAGGAACTACTTCATTATGTGTCCTGCGACGTCGGATCCACCATAAGTACCAACAGGAGACCGAAATCAGTTCCTTCAAGCCAATTTCAGAAAAACCCGGCAGAGCATTATCTTGGCGCCTTAGCAGTTCTTCAAGCACAGAGGAACCCGCACGATCCACCTGTTCTGCCTCGAGAATTAAATCAGCAATGCCCAATTTGTTCCACAAATCCCTAGCCGTTTCACATTGGAAAAGAAGGTGACTAATATCCTCTGGACCCTGGTTACAAATGGGACAGCCACCTGTAGAACCAATATGTCGATTATAAAGTATAGATTTTAGAGGAAGAATACCATGAAGGGCCCGCCACATGAAGATCTTGACTTTACTAGGGATTTTCATTTGCCACAAAATTTTCCAAACTGGATTACTCGCTGATCCGCCTGGAATGGAAAGACTGGCCGCCGACGCAGCAAACTGATGATGCCACTGTAAGTGGTATCCAGACCGGACAGTGTAACGACCATGCTTTGTTTCACTCCAAGCGATAAAATCATCGAAACCATGTCTATGTAATGGTATTTGCAATATACGATGCACATCTACCACTCCGAACAGATCATTTAACAGATCAATATCCCAATCACCAGAGATTGGATCAATTAGATCACTCACCTTAGTATAAACAGCTCCTTGTCTAGGTGATAAAACCCTTCTATTCGGACTACTAGGGATCCAAACCCGCCAAATGTAGCCTCTTTTAAAAGTAAGTAATCCCAGCAACTATGCTTTGCCAAGTGAAAGACGAACCAGCCTTTGGACCAGCTTTGAGAATGTTCCCATCTGGATAGTATTTTGCCCGCAATACACGTGCACATAAAGAGTCCGGGGTATCAATAAGCCTCCAAACTTGCTTAGCCAACATTGCCAAATTAAAAGAGTGAAAATCACGAAAGCCCATACCACCTTCATTTTTAGGGCAGCACAATTTCCACCAGGCGCACCAGTGCATCTTGTTGCTATTCTCATCGTCTCCCCACCAGAATTTGGATATGGCATCCATCATACGCTTGCACACTCCCTTGGGAATCAAAAATACCGACATAGCATAAACTGAAATAGCTTGAGCAACAGCCTTCAGCAAGATTTCTTTCCCACCAATCGAAAGTAACTTTTCCTTCCAGCCATTAATCCTTTGGATAATCCTCTCAATGAGACTCTCGAAGGAATCACTCCTATCAATTCCAACAAAGGCCGGCAGGCCCAAGTATTTATCCGAAAGGGCTTCTGTATCAATATGGAGAGCCTCACAAATTTCTGCTCTCATAAGCGCATTAGTATTTGGAGAGAAGAAAATACTGCATTTAGCCAAACTCACTAATTGTCCCGAATTTGCACAATAGGTATCCAGCACTTGTTGCAAGGAAGTTGCATTATTCATATCAGCTTTCATGAGAATGAGGGAATCATCGGCAAAAAGTAAGTGAGAGACTGATGGTGCATTCCTGCACACCCTAACCCCATCGATGCCACCAACTTCTTCTTCATGCAATAAAAGACTAGATAATCCTTCTGCACACAATAGGAACAAATAAGGAGAAAGAGGGTCCCCTTGATGGAGACCTCTTGTAGGAGTAAACATCTCGGTTTCTTCAGAATTAAATCGCACTTGATATCTTACCGAACTTACACATGCCATCATGAGAGAAATCCATCTCTCCACAAACCCCATCTTCCTCATCATATTTTCTAGGAAGATCCACTCCACTCGGTCATAGGCTTTGTGCATATCAAGTTTCACCGCACAAAGGCCATTAGAACCCGATCTCTTATTTTTAATAGTATGGACACACTCATAGGCCACCAGGACATTATCTGTAATCAATCGACCAGGGACAAAGGCACTTTGCATTGGGGAAATAACCTCTGGAAGAATTACTTTTAGCCTATGAGCTAGCATCTTTGAAATGATTTTGTAGATCACATTACACAAACTGATCGGGCGAAATTGTGTAACTGATTCTGGGTCTTCAACTTTTGGGATAAGCACTATAGTAGTATCGTTCCACCCAGCCGGAATAATGCCAGTGTTTAAAGATTGTAGAACCTCACAAGTAATCTGCTCACCGCAAACATCCCAATTTTTTTTGTAGAACACAGCATGAAGGCCATCAGGACCAGGAGCCTTCAGATCACCAATACTGAAGGCCGCCTTCTTAACATCTTCCAGGGAGAAAGGAGCCAGAAGTTTTTCATTCATAGATTCATCAACACGGCCTGGGACCTTATCAAGGATTGCAGGGTCCGTAACCTGGACCTCAGATGTAAACAAGTTAGCGAAATAGTTCAGAATTAAGGGTTTCAAAGGATCCGTACCTTCTACCCAGTCACCATCATCATTTTTTAATTTGGTGATTCTATTCTTCTTTCGACGGGCAGAGGCGAAATTATGAAAGAAACTTGTGTTTCTGTCTCCAAACGGTAGCCAATTTGCACGAGACCTCTGGGCCCAGTAGACCTCATCTTGCTCAAGTAAAAGTTCAATCAAATCTGCCATCTCCTTTGCTTTAGACTCATTCATCCGAAATTGGACCATTCATAGCTTTTTCTAATTCTCTTTGTGCATTACGTAGACGACGCTTCGGCTTCCGCAACACTTGGCTGTCCCAAGCATGCAAGGACTCATGCATTCGACTTAAGCGCCCTAGGACACCATCATCAGAAACGCTAGCAGCTTCATCCCACGCGCGCTGAACAACATGCCGAAACTCACTTTCTCTTAGCCACTTCGCTTCAAAACGTTTCAACCTTGGGCCTGTATTTATGATTTCTTGATAATCAGTATCCAGAAGTATCGGTCTATGGTCCGAACGAACAAATCCTAAGTGCTGCAACTTTGCACCCGGATACATGTTATTCCAGGGTCCGGAGGCCACTGCTCGGTCGAGGCGTTCGCGAATTCTGCCTCTCTTCCACGTGAAAGCCTCCCCTGAAAACCCCAAATCATCGAGCTCACAATCAGATAAAGCATCTCTGAAGCCTTGCATATTGCTCTGAGGCCGAGGGTTCCCACCTTCTTTCTCATGAGAGTATAAAATTTCATTAAAGTCTCCCAAGATGACCCAAGGCAGCGAGGAATTGCTTTTCAGTTCACGTAATTTGTCCCATGTTTTGTACCTGTCCTCCCATCGCGGTTCACCGTATATACCGGTAAAACGCCATTCTTTATCTGGCCCATCCTTAATCTTCACGTCAATGTACATAGGGGCAGAAAATAGAAGATCAATTTGCACCTCTCTTTTCCAGAATAAAATTAAACCACCACTTCTCCCATTGCTTGGATTAATAATTTTGAAATCCATCTGTAACCGTCTCCTCAAACAATCAGCCGGATAGTCATCGAGATGTGTTTCCGACAAGAACATCACCTCCGGGCAATGGCGCAGGACGACCTACTTGAATGAAATAATAAAAAAAAACATCTAAAATCCTCCTCCCTCTACGCAATTACATGCACGAACTCTGATTGATGGTTAATCGACGACGATCATCAATCAAACAGAAGGGAATGAAGAAAAGACTCAAAGGCAAGCGTGTCTCAAACAAACTCATTTGGCTACAAAATGATCGTGTGCGAAGGCCCATCCGTCCACATACGATTCCATGTTATGAATCGTGTGCGAAATCTTACCCTATTGCGCATAAAGTTTAGCATTACTAGCATAAAACCCGTGCGTTACTACGGGATAATAGCATTGAAGACATAATTTAAATTTATATTTCATAAATATTTATATCGAATAATTTTTAAACATATAACAAAGTAATATATATGTATGTTCGTTGCAACGGATTGATAAAAAGTTCTCCAATTTGTTCTTCCTCATTGTGACAACAGTCACCACTTCAATCTGTTCACCTTTTAGCGCTAAATTTCTGGCTCATTGCCCAATATTTCGAACCGAAAACATCTACATGACCAAAAATTTGCCCCCAAAATCGATCGACCCATGTCACCCTAGCCCCGGTTCGCTCTTTTCTCAGTCGGTGAACTCCAAGGATTTTACGGAAATTAGCATTCCAATGAAGTATCCAAATATCCTTTTCACTATTCAATAATGAAGTATGCAACTTGAGGATAGTTTGGTCACATGATCATGTGATCCTAACTCTGGACCTAATTACCATGGATTAATAAGGTAGAACATGTTAGTTTATCATGATTTCCATTCCTCATAATTGCAAATCTCAATAGAAACGGTGCTTAGCAACAACCAAATAAATATTTTACTCCTTGAAATTAGAGACGCCTTAAAATTTCAGTCAAACTATGTTGTTTTTAACTAATTATTAGTAATACATGCTAAAGTTTGTGATGAAATTGTACAAAAAAATGCACTTTGTTTTCTATGGAAGATACAACTGAATTTGCTTGATGTTGTTGTATTTTGGTAGCTCAATTCTTTCGTAAAGATATGTTAACTATTGCACACACAGGTATATGGCCAACTTGAACTTGGATTTATTATATATATTAGTCATCATACATGCCCAGCAGCTTATGCCAGGAAACACAGTGTTTCAGTCCTCATCTATCTTGCCCTGATGAAGTCCCTTCACAATTTACCAAAGCTTCAATCAATTCAAGCACTTACAGCTGACACTGAAAATTGCACTTTAAGAAAGTGGCGGGCGGCATCGAGAACGTCAGCAAGATTTAGTAGAAACAAGAGTGCAGCCAAGACGCAAGTCCTCCTTCACCCGTGTAGCAGCAAAAGGGAAAAACGAAGGAGATACATGCCCGCACGTAGTAGTTTCAGTACAAGTTCAGGACCAGCCTCACCTAGATTTAGCAGAAGCAACAGGCGTTAGGCAAAATCACTGAATCACACCCAGTTTAGATGTTCCAATCGTGAATCTCCATGGCCAAGCTAGTTGCTACGCTAATCCAGAGAACAAGTAAAATTAGTTCAAGGCGGGGAATCATTGGAGGATAATGGTGACCGGTAGGAGCTCGCTTCCGGTCGAAAATCTTCCTGAGCTCGGGTCGCCCAGCAGCGACTGCCCGTGAGCCATCCCTGCATCTCCGCCCGGAAGCGAAGATCCACGCCACCGGCCACCCGACCTCCTCCTCAATGTTTGGCCTCATTTCCAATCCCACGTTGTGATCAAGGTAAGGAAAATCGTGTAGGATTGTCCCATTTAATCGGTTGTGATTGCTTCATCTGTACTAGAGTACGTATGACATCACAAAACGGGTCTCACAATGTACTCGTTATAATTTTTCAGTGTGACCTTGAATAACAGTGGGAGGGCTGGGTACCGATCCAGAACATGGCATGCCCCAAGAGCACATATACCATGCAGCTTACCCTAGGTACACAGTATGCGAACGATGCCTTTGCCTTAGCATCGGTTACGTGTTATATAGAGGCCCAATATGCTATATTTGGTACAGGTTTGATTACAGAGATATATTGATTAAGGGGGAATAAAGGAGATCCGAATATGCCTCATATTCCTAGCATATTCGGTTACAATCATGGTAGGGAAGATTTGCTAATAACTAGCTATAACTCTAACATCTCCCGCTTAATCAAAGCTTGTACAAATTTAGATCAAGTTTAAATTTCTCTAATTCCTTCGACGGAAGCGGTTTGGTGAATCCATCAGCCACTTGGTCTCGTGATGAGATGAACCTTATATCAACTAATCTTTTAGCAACTCTTTCTCTCACAAAGTGAAAACCAATCTCTATGTGTCTTGTTCTTGCGTGGAAGACTAGATTTGCAGACAGATATGTAGCACCCATATTGTCACACCACAGATACGGAGTTCCAGACAATTTTATACCGAGTTCCTTGAGAAGGGTTTCCATCCATATGACTTCTGCAGTAGCATTCGCCAATGACTTATATTCAGCCTCTATGCTCGATCTTGATACAGTTGGTTGCTTACGAGCACTCCAGGATATGAGATTTGATCCATGAAATATGGCAAAGCCTCCTGTAGACCTTCTATCATCAATACACCCTTCCCAATCTGCATCTGAGAAAGCACTAATCAAGGTGGACAATGATTTTGTGAATGTAAGTCCTATAGTTATGGTACTCTTAAGATATATTAGGATCCTCTTAACAGTTGTCCAATGTGTAGTTGTAGGAGCATGCAAGTACTGACATACTTTGTTAACCGAGAAGAAAATATCAGGCCTAGTCAATGTTAGGTATTGCAAGGTACCTACCACACTTCTATACCTTGTACTATCATCTGGACCCAAAACATTACCCTCATATGTAGATAATTTCTCGGACGCCGACTGACAAGGGTATAGCTAATAGAGCCCGCTAGTTGAGTACCCCTGAGGCCCGTTAAGCTAGGCCCAATTGTAATAATAGTCGAGATAAGAGTTCTTACCGTATGTCGATATTGTAATCTGTATCGGACCCTACCCGATCCTCGAGACCTGGCCACCTATATATAGGGGCCGGGAGGGGACGGTGTAGGCCAGATTGAAAGCAAGCAAGGTTCAACACCCAAGTTTACTTTCGATATACACCTGTTTTGACTAACTTTACCTTCGAGTTCATCCGACACCCTATCTCCCCGATCCTAAGTCCTTCATCTAGGACATTTGTCGAGTTAACCCTCGTCAATTGGCGCCGACCGTGGGGACTCTGGGCGTTGGAATCATAAATTCGACAGCTTTTTCGTTTTTAGCCAACAGCAGTGCAGGAATCGACGAAAATCAAGAGATGGAGTTGACAATCGGAAGTCTAAGCATCTTTGATATGTCCATTTTGCATCACTATTTTGTATCATAATTTACTGTTATTCATTGATATATTTCATATTTTAGAGTTGATACTTATGTTATTTCCTTTGTTTTCACATGTTTGATGATCTTTGGAGGAGTTGCTGCCGGAGTCAGGATTCTGCTGGAAAAAGGACCATCAAGGGACCATATTTTGAAGATCAGGAAAATTCCAGAAAAATACCAGGAAATTATATTTTCCCAGAAGACCCAGGAAGCCAGAAGGAGGAATCGAGAGGAGCCAGGAGGGGCCCACACGCCAGGGTGGCGTGGCCTGACCCCTGGCCGCGCCAACCCTGTGTGAGGCCGCCCTGGCCCACTTCTGGTCTCGCCCCTTCGCGTACTTCATCATCCCCGAAAACCTAAGTCAAGGGGGGGGGGCTCAGAGTTAGACACCGCCGCCTCTGCGGGGCGGAAAACACCAGAGAGAGAAAAGCTCTCTGGCAGGAAGAAATCTGCCGGGGAAATTCCTTCCTGGAGAGGGGAGATCGTCGCCATCGTCATCACCATCGCACCGGACTTCATCGGGATCATCATCATCATCATCCCCATCACCAGCACCTTCATCTCCACCATCACCACGCCATCCCGCTGTAACATCTTGAGTTGGATCTTGCTATATTCATAGGGGAAACTTTCCCGGTGTTGATTACTCTTGTAGTTGATGGTATTGAGTGGAACCGTTGAATTAAGGTTTATGTTCAGATCATTATTTACCATTATTTCACCTCTGATCATGATCCATATGATGTCTTGTGAGTAGTTCGTTTAGTTCTTGAGGACATGGGAGAAGTCAAGATGTTAGTAGTGAATTATTGTTGAGAAATATTTAATGGTTTGATATTGTTGTGGTGCTATTTCACTAGTGGTGTCATGTGAACGTCGACTACATGATACTTCACCATTTATGGGCCTAGTGAGATGCATTGTGTATTTGGCTGCCGATTGTGGGGTTGCTGGAGTGACAGAAACCTAAACCTCCGTTGGAAAACTATTGCACCAGGGAGCGTAGGATCTTAGAGTTTAAGGCTGTGGTTAGATTTATCTTAATTACTTTCTTGTATTTGCGGATGCTTGCAAGGGGTATAATCACAAGTGTGTATTTATCCTAGTAAGGGTAGTGCGCTAGCACAGGTTCACCCCCATAACACCTATCAAACCAATAAAGACTATTGGCTTTATGAAGCGAAAGCTCTTGACAGAAACTCCCGTGTGTCCTCGAGAACGTTTGGTTATTATAAGTACACAACCGGCTTGTCCTTTGCTGAAGAAAGGATTGGGCCACTTGCTGCAATTGTTACCACTGTCTTTTATTTACTCGCACTTTATTTACTCGTATTACCAAATACCCCTGAAAACCTGTTTGCTAGTATTTACAGTGATTCCTTGATCAAAACCGCTCATCAACACCTTCTGCTCCTCGTTGGGTTCGACACTCTTATTTATCGAAAGTACTATGATACACCCCCTATACTTGTGGGTCATCAAGACTATTTTCTGGCACCGTTGCCGGGGAGTGTAGCGCTATTGAAGAGTGGAATTGGTAAAGGTAACCGTCGCTGTGAGTATTGTTTTTATTTTGTCTTTTATTTTTATTTTTATTTTACTCTGCTATGGAGAACTCTCCATTTGGTTTCCTATTTGGAAACACATCTACTACTACTGCTGCACATGTGGATGAACCACCACCACCACCGCCTGCTGAAATTGATCCTTTTAAGATACCTATGAAAATTGTTGGGCGTATTATGGATAACTGCTATTCAGGTGATGGAACTGTTCGTCCGGGTGATCACTTATTATTTATACATGAATTATGCGAGTTGTTCAGATGTGCAGGTATTTCACCAAGCCAGGTCAAGAAGAAACTATTCTCATTATCATTGAAAGGCAGAGCTGAAGAGTGGGATCGACTACTCCAAGATGGTCCATCTATGGCATGGGAGGATATTGTACCTCTCTTTTATTCCAAGTTTTATCCTCCAAGTGAAATTCATAAAGATCGTAACCGGATATATAATTTTTGGCCTCATGATGGAGAGAGTATTGCCCAAGTGTGGGGGAGATTGAAGTTACTAATGCTCAAATGCCCCATTCATGAGCTCCCCAATAATATTGTTATTGATAATTTTTATGCACGGCTTACTCTTCCTGATAAGGATTATTTGGATGCTTCTTGCTTTGGATCATTTACTCATATGAAAGAAGATGCTAAGTGGAAACTTCTTGACCGTATACAAGAGAATGCTGAAGGTTGGGAAAACGACAAAGGTAGGAAGTCAGGTATAAACTATGATTATGAATGCATTAAATCTTTTATGGGAGCCGATGACTTTCATAGTGTTAGCACTGCTTATGGTCTTGATTCACAAATACTTGCTAATTGTCTTAAGGCCTTTGCCTCTTATATTGATGTTCCAAAGAAAGATTGGAACAAATATCATGCGCCTTATAAAGACTCTATTAGTCATATACCTACTGCAGCTACTGAAGTTTGTACTGTTGATAGCATTGTGACTGAACCTTATTTTGAGAAGACACCTTTCCCTGCTAAGGTAAAGAAGTATTCTACTTTGGTAAGTGTGTCTAATAAAAGTACTAAGAAAGCTGCAGAACCTGATGAGCAAATTACTATTAAGTCTCCTGTAGCTATATTGAAGGATCTTGTTACTAAAGATGTAGGGGATGCATATATTCTTTTTTGTGAAGATGCTTCTAACATTCTCTCACATCCTAAAAAGCATAGGAAAACAAGTGTTCCTGTTATTTCTGTCAGGATTGGAGATCATTGCTATTATGGTTTATGTGATATTGGTGCTAGTGCAAGTGCTATTCCCTTAGAGCTCTACAAAGAAATCATGCACGAGATTGGCGCTTGTGAACTTGAAGATATTGATGTGGTTGTTCAGCTTGCTAACAGAGAGACTGTTTGGCCTCTTGGTATTGTTCGAGATGTGGAAGTTCTTTGCGGTAAGACTAAATACCCTACTGATTTTCTAGTACTTGGTAAGGAGGCTAGTAAAACTTGTCCTATTATTTTTGGTAGACCGTTTTTGAACACCTGTGGCGCCGTGATAGATTGTAAGAAGGAGAATTTTTTTACTAAGTTTAATGAAGAGTCTTATGAGTTTAATTTTTCTAAGTTTGCTAAGACTTCTTATGAAAATGACACGCCTAATGAAAATTTTCGTGTTGAACAGCTTGCTTCTATTGCTCTTGCTCCTAATAATGCCTTGCAGCAATTCATGGAAGATCACGAAAGTGATGTTTTCAGTAAGGAAAGAGAAGAGATTGACGATATTCTTCTCCGTCAACCACCATTAATCAAGCATAATCTACCTGTGGAGGATCTTGGTACCACTTTGCCACCTAAGGAGGATCCTGTGTTTGAATTAAAGCCTTTGCCTGATAATCTTAAATATGCTTACATAGATGATAAGAAAATATATCCTGTTATTATTAGCTCTAAACTTTCAGGAAAGGAAGAAGAAAGATTATTGGAGATATTGAGGAAACATCGAGGAGCTATGGGATATACTCTTGATGATTTAAAAGGGATTTCTCCCACTTTATGTCAGCATGCCATTAATATGGAGAAAGACGCGAAGCCAGTCGTGGAGCATCAACGCCACCTAATTCCCAAGATGAAGGATGTGGTAAGAAATGAGGTATTAAAGCTCCTTGATGCTGGTATTATTTATCCTATTGCTGATAGTAGATGGGTTAGTCCTGTTCATTGTGTTCCTAAGAAAGGAGGTATGACTGTTGTGCCTAATGAGAATAACGAGCTTATTCCTCAAAGGGTAGTAGTTGGTTATAGAATGTGCATTGATTATAGGAAGGTAAACAAAGTTACTAAGAAAGATCATTACCCTTTACCATTTATAGATCAGATGTTAGAAAGGTTGTCTAAAAAGACTCATTTTTGTTTCCTTGATGGTTATTCTGGTTTTTCTCAAATTGCTGTTAAGAAGGATGATCAAGAGAAAACCACTTTTACTTGTCCTTATGGAACTGATGCTTATAGACGTGTGCCGTTTGGTTTATGCAATGCTCCTGCTACTTTTCAAAGATGCATGTCTGCTATTTTTCACGGCTTTTGTGAAGAAATTGTGGAGGTCTTCATGGACGATTTCTCCGTCTATGGAACTTCTTTTGATAATTGTTTGCACAACCTTGATAAAGTTTTACAGAGGTGTGAAGAAACTAACCTTGTTCTTAATTGGGAGAAATGCCACTTTATGGTAAATGAAGGAATTGTCCTTGGACATAAAATTTCTGAAAGCGGTATGTAACACCCCCGAATTTATCACAAATTCGAAGTGCCCGTTATGTATTCCACCACAATCCCAGAATCATTGTTGTGATACACATAACGTAGTTGGTAACCAGTTCCATAGACATTACAATACGATAGCTCAAAGACAATGGTCATAGTGACCAAGTTCATATTACAACACAATATAGCAGCGGAAATAACGTCTTCGGGTCCATGCCTTCACCCTACAGGCAATGGCGACTCAGTAGAAGGTCTTAGTTCTGGTACTCTTCTTCATAACCTTCCTCCGGATACTCTTCCCCATAGTCTGGCCAAGTTGATAGCTAGGGACACAGTCATGAGTACATTGGATGCACTCGCAAACCATCTTATAAACAAAATGATGAAGTAGATATGCAAGGTGGGTAGGGTGGACTAAGCACTAAGTTTCTTTGCAAAAGCTAGTTTTATTTCCCAAGAATATTCATTATTAGAAGAGAAGATTTAATTCTCTAAGTAAATCTAAAGAGGAACTTCAAGTGTGTCAACATCAATGTCAAATCAAGTCATTCACCAAGTTCATCATAAGTTGTTTACATTCTTGACAAAAGTCAAGTACAGCTTGCCAACTGTCCATAACCGAGGACGCGGCTATTCGAATAGTTTTGAAACCTCTGCAGAGGGGTACACTTTACCCACAAGATTCGATACATCTGCCGGGAGAAATCCACGGATCGTCATACACAAAGTATGCGAGGTTCAGATAATCAAACAAACTCTTTCACTTGTCTACTCTAGTATAGGATCCTTCCCTAAGAGTCCATTTTGGCACTCATAGTTTTGCCCGCTGCAGAGTGTTGCATGAATGGAAATTTCCACTCGGTTCGAAAGTGCCCGCGCACGGTGCACTTCTATAAAGGATGATACAAGGCCTCCCATACTAGAATAAACAAACTACGGACTAAGCCCCTTCCCATTTAGGGGTAATGTGGTCATACGGTAATGGTTGGCTCACATAGTACATCACTTACTATCATTTAGCAAATACATTCCATAGTCTTTAGTCAAGATTATTTTCCTTCATAAAACCCTCATGTAGGAGAAATCTCCAATTCAAGTGGTCAAGTTCATGTCACCAATTTCAAATAGGGTTCCCCTTATAGGTGGCCTCAATTTTATTAGCGACTAAGCAATTACATTGAGTGATGTCTAAACTAAAGGGAATCTTGGATAAACTTAGCTTGATGCTCTTGTTAAGCAAGATAGCACTACACAACTATCATTCTACTCTAGCAACTCAATCCTGCAATTTATTTAAAACAAGTAGAATGCAACAGTAAAACTAGAACTTTGGAGTATGATTCAAAAGATGGCTTGCCTTGGTTGGCAAAGTGTCCGGGGTAGTCTTCTTCTTCTTGATAATATTCCCCCTCAATATCCTCCTCAGCAACACTAGCGTCTAATAACGAATAAACACAAAGCACACAATCACTACACAATGCTAACAACACACCAAGCACACATACTTGTTTTCAACAATAGCATTCATGTTGGAATTTATTTGAATTGGGTTGCAAGTTTTCTTCCAAGCTTTCATTAAGTGTGCAAGTTAGATTTTTCTACCATGTGCCATATGTTGTTTACTTTCTAAGCCTTGGTATTAAACTAAGGGTATTAGGACTAGTCCAAGTGGGGATTGACTAATTAAATAAATTGGTATTGAGGGAAAAACTAATCTAAGTGTATAATAGAGATCTATCATTTTATGCTACCAACTAGGATTGGATTAGGGTCTAATTGATACCACTAAATAGGTTTGAGTTGATTAAGGTTGGACTAACAGTAGGGGAGTTCATTAGTGAGTTCATAAACCAAGTTTCATAATTTTAGGAGGCTTAACCAATTTTCTAGAATTTTTCTATGATTAATAAAGCTATGGTCAAGGTATTCTTATTTATTTAAATCCCTAACTCAATTTGGGTTGTAACCAGTTTCACAGGTTAGAGAATTTCCTAAGCTTTCCAACGCATATTTATTTGCTCAAAATGGATTTCTAAATCTCTTGGAATTAAAGTTTGAAAATCATATCTGAAACATATTTGAATTAATTCAAAATGGGCGGGAAATAAAATAAAAACGAAACGGACCGAAACTAAATGAGCTGGGCCGATTTCCTAAAGAACCCGAACGGGCCGGCCCGATACCGCTTCGCCCGGGGCGGGAAATGTTTAAAATGGAGCTGACAGGTGGGGCCTACTGGTCAGGCCACTTAATTCCACCGAACCGGTACGCGACCGACGGATCAAGATCTAACGGCTCACAGGCGTCGTCTACCTCGGCTAGGGCTGGGAGCTCACCGGTGTGCAGAGACGAGTGTTCGACGGCGAGGGCTCGACGGAGAGGAAGCAGGGCTTGATGGCGATGACGCAGAACGGCGGCGGCTGCTCGACTCCTCCGCCTGGCACCGGCTGCGTGTCCAACGGCGGCCGGACGCGATGGCGCCTCCCGCGTCCAGTAGCTCGCCGGTGGAGCTGGCGACGTCGAATGGAAAGGAACTGGAAGAAGAGGAGGTGTCTGGGAGGCTGTTGGGAGTGGGGTGAGTTCGATCGTGTGCTCGGAGGGGCTTTATATAGGCCAGGGAGTCGAGGGCGAGGGCGGCCAGAAGGTGGCCGGTGCGGGGGCCCTGGCGACGTGCAAAGGCCACGCCGGGCATGGCGGCCTCGAGGGCGTGCTGGAGGGGTGTTGTCTCGGCGGCGGAGTGTTGTGGGTCGGCTCTGGCGAGGTCACGGCGGTCGGCAACGTGCAGGGAGGAGAGGGAGAAGAGAGGGGGTCCTGGGCGCGTTCTTCCTTTTTCCTCCATTTCTCACGGCTCGGGTCGGGGCAGAGGGGGCTGGGCTCGACCGCGGGGGTCTCCACGAGCATGGCTACAGGGTCGAGGCGAACGAGAACAGTGATGCTCACAGTAGCTCCGATTTTCTGGATTTTTGCCTGCCAGGTGTTCGATCAAATGCCCGCAAGAAATTTGAATTCGAAATTTTGAAAATGGCCACTGTGGTTCGTCAACATATTGGACAAGGGTTCTAGAACTATTTTTGTTTGGGAGAAAATATCATGTTTTGCAGAAATTTGTATTTGAAAATAGGGTTTGGTTGCTGAATCCGATTCAAAGTTTGGCAGAAGTTTGAGTTAGGTTACACTTTGAATTTTGGTTTGAAACTTCTTGGTTGAGTTAGTATGCAACTTGGTCAAGCTCAACTAACTGACCATACCTTCACTTGAGTTACATATTTCTTATTCTTAGTGCTCAAAGTAGGGTAGTGAATAATAATTTCTAGATCAACTTTTTCTTCTCTTTTTCTTTCTTTCTTTTATTTCTGGTTTCTTTGGCTCTTATAATTCTTCTCTAAGGCTTCTGTGGGTTAAGTTAGAACTAACTAACTAGTGCACAACAATTCAATACACACATAAAATCATAAAATACATATCATAGAAAATACATGCATACATGCAATAATAGATAAAAAGTTTTATCTTGGCCCAAAATTTGGCACTTTAATTAATAGGAAGTGGATTACAAATATTTGGGTTGTTACAATCTTCCCCCCTTAGAAAGAATCTCGTCCTCGAGATTCACTAACTAGGAATTGAAAAGATTGGGAAATTCTTTCTGAAGGTAATCTTCTCGTTCCCAAGTGGCTTCCTCTTCGGTGTGATTACTCCACTGAACTTTCAGAAACTTGATGCTTCGGGTTCGAGTGGTTCGATAGGCTTCCTCGAGGATACGGGTAGGCATTTCACGATAGGTCAAATCCTTGTTGATGTCCACAGAACGGTGATCAATATTCTTGAAGATTTCTGGCTTCTCCGAAACTTCAAGACATTTCCGAAGTAAAGACACGTGAAAGACATCGTGCACTTCAGACAATTCAGGGGGAATTTCCAACTGATAAGACACTTCTCCTCTGTGGCTTAGTATCTTGAAGGGTCCAATATATCTTGGTGCAAGCTTTCCTTTTACTTGGAATCTTTGCATTCCCTTGAGAGGTGATACTCTAAGATAAACAAAATCTCCAATCTTGAAGGTCAGTTCTCTACGTCTCTTGTCGGCATAACTCTTCTGTCTCGACTGGGCTGCCTTGAGGTAATCACGAATCATGCGAACCTTCTCTTCAGCTTCTTGCAGAATGTCCGGTCCAAATATCTGACTGTCTCCGGTTTCTGACCAATTCAAAGGGGTATGACACTTTCTTCCATATAAAGCTTCAAATGGGGCCATTTGCAAACTGGCTTGATAACTATTGTTGTAGGAAAACTCCGCGAAAGGCAGACAATCTTCCCACTTAGCTCCATAGGCTAGAACACAGGCTCTCAACATATCTTCAAGTATTTGATTTACTCTTTCAGTCTGTCCATCAGTCTGGGGGTGGTAAGCTGTGCTAAAGGCTAATTTGGTTCCCAAGGCTTGGTGCAAACTTCTCCAAAATCTTGAGGTGAATTGGGTTCCTCGATCAGAAACTATGGTTTTAGGGACTCCATGCAAACTAACGATTCTGGATAGATAAAGATCTGCCAGCTATCCTGAGGTATAAGTGGTCTTGACAGGAATAAAGTGGGCCACTTTGGTCAGTCTATCCACAATGACCCAGATAGAGTCATTCCCGCGGCTAGACCTTGGAAATCCAGTGATGAAATCCATTCCAACAGATTCCCACTTTCATTCCGGAACTTGCAAAGGTTGCAGCAATCCAGCAGGACGTTGATGTTCAGCCTTGACTCTTTGACAAATATCACACTTAGATATGAACGATGCAATCTCACGCTTCATTCCATGCCACCAGAATTGTTCCTTTAAATCTTGGTACATCTTAGTTCCACCGGGATGGATGGAGTAAGGTGTCCCATGGGCTTCCTTCATAATAACTTCCTTCAATTTTGAGTCAGCCGGCACACAAATACGTCCTTTATACCAAAGAACTCCTTGGTCATCTTCTTCAAATCCTGGCACCTTGCCGGAACTAATCCTACGCTTAATTCCGTCAATACTCTCATTTCCCTTCTGGGCTTCTTTGATTTGGCTCATTAAGGTGGGTTGAAACTCAAGGTTGGCTAAGAATCCTCGACTGACTAGTTCCAATCCAAACCTTTCAAACTCTTGGTGCAACATGGGTTGCTCCTCTTTGATCATCATATTCAACGAGCATGGCTTCCTACTCAATGCATCTGCCACTACATTGGCCTTACCAGGGTGATAATGAATTTCCAGGTCATAATCCTTGATCAACTCTATCCATCTTCTTTGCCTCATGTTCAACTCCTTCTGGGTAAAAATATACTTCAAACTCTTGTGGTCAGTGTAGATCTCGCAACGGTTGCCCATAAGATAATGCCTCCAAGTCTTCAAAGCTAGAACTACGGCTGCTAACTCCAGATCATGGGTTGGATAGTTTTCTTCATGAGGTCGAAGCTGCCGAGAGAGGTAAGCTATGACCTTGCCTTCTTGCATTAACACACAACCAAGTCCAAGTTTGGAGGCGTCGCAATAGACATCAAAGTTCTTGGTGATATCGGGCATGGTTAGGACGGGTGCGGTTACCAATCGCTTCTTGAGCTCTTGAAAACTCTCTTCACACTTAAGGGTCCATTCAAACTTCTTGTCCTTCTTCAACAGTTGGGTCATTGGCCTGGCAATGCTTGAAAACCCTTCCACAAATTTGCGGTAATATCCCGCTAATCCGAGAAAACCTCTAACTTCAGTTTGAGTGGTAGGGGCTTCCCATTCCATGACTGATTTGATCTTCTTTGGGTCGACTGATATTCCTCCAGCTGATAAGACATGGCCTAGGAATCCAACTTCCTTCAACCAGAACTCACATTTACTGAACTTGGCATACAGCTGATGCTCTCTAAGAGTCTCTAAGATTAATCTCAAATGGGTTGCATGCTCTTCTTCGGACTTGGAGTAGATAAGAATGTCATCAATGAAGACAACAACAAACTTATCCAAAAACTCCATGAAAACCTTATTCATGAGGTTCATGAAATAAGCAGGGGCATTGGTTAATCCGAAGGACATTACGGTGTACTCATACAATCCGTATCGGGTAGTGAAGGCTGTTTTGGGTATATCAGTTGCACGGATCTTCAGTTGATGGTATCTAGTTCTAAGGTCTATTTTTGAGAAGACTCGAGCTCCAGTCAATTGGTCAAACAGATCATCAATCTTTGGGAGAGGATACTTATTCTTGATGGTCACATCATTTAGCTTGCGGTAATCAGTGCACAGTCGGCTGGAACCGTCACTTTTATCCACAAACAAGACGGGTGATCTCCAAGCAGATGAACTTGGCTGAATCAATCCCTTACTCAAAAGGTCATCCAATTGCTTCTTTAACTCCACTAGTTCAGCAGGGTTCATACGATAGGGTCGTTGGGCTATAGATCCCGTTCCGGGAACAAGCTCAATGATAAACTCAATATCCCGATCCGGTGGCATTCTGGGTAGCTCATCGGGAAAAACATCCGGGTATTCACAGACGATGGGAACTTCCTCTATAGTTGGTCCTGAGATACTCTTATGACATCTGGTGGTCTGGGGTGGTTTTACGGACACATGCTTTACTACAATTCTAGTGCTACTCTTCATGGTGATGGTTTTCTTGGCACAATCTATCACTCCTTGATGGGAAGACATCCAATTCATTCCAAGAACTACTTCCAAACCTTTAGTTCCCAACACTATCAAATTGGCTAAGAAAGCTATTCCATGAATTTCTATGGGAACTGCCAAACAGTTCCACTCAGCCCTTGTTGTTGACCCAGGTATTTGTACTAACATGGCATGTTTCATGGGTGTTGGTTGAAGTCCACTTTTATCAACAAATAACTTAGTAACAAACGAGTGTGAAGCTCCAGAATCAAACAGAACTCTTGCAGGAACTGAATTAACAGGGAACATACCAAGCACAACGTCGGTTGCTTCCTGAGCTTCTTCAACATTCATGTGGTTCAGACGGCCTCGAGGGTGAGGCTGGTTCCTTGGTGGATAATTCTTGCCATTTCCAACACGGCGCTGTTGCTGAGCAGGAGCAGTGGTCTTGGATGCATCATTCAGCATCTTCGGGCACTCATTGGAGTAATGCCCCTTGATTCCGCACTCATAACAGGTAACACCAGACTTGTCACCAGGCTTGGGCAGCACAGGGGCGCCATTTGGCCTAGGGGTATTGGGGTTGAAATTGTTGCCACTAGGTCTTGGAGGTGCACGGTTGAAGTTGTTGCCGTTCGGACGGTTGGGATAGTTGGGACGCGGAGCAGGTGCAGATGGCCTCATAGGTCTAGGGGCGAAACCCATAGGTGGATTTCCCCTTGGCCTCTGCGAGTTGCTTGAGCTGCCTTGATACATCATACGGCGCTTGCGGTTCTCCGCAGCTTGCTTGAGTTTGCCTTCCATCTGAATGGCAGAGTCAACCAATGACTCCAGGTCTGCAAAGGGAATGCTGACCAAGACACATTGCATCTCATCATGAAGTCCATTCAGAAACCTTTCTTGCTTCTTCTCATTGGTGTTAGTATCATCTGGGGCATACCTAGACAAGGTAAGAAACTTATCACGGTAGTCAACCACAGATAGGGAACCTTGCTTCAGATTTCTGAACTCATCTCTCATCCTTTTGATCAACCCCAAAGGAACATGGGCTTTGCTGAACTTGCTCTTGAATTCCTCCCAAGGCATCACATATCCTTGGGCTTGCATCGCACGAGTGCTATCCCACCAAGCTCTTGCGGCTCCAGCAAGATAGTGGGTGGTGTACAAGACCTTCTCATTTTCGCCGACTCCTGCTACTGCCAAATTGTTCTCCATGGTGCGAAGCCAGTCATCAGCATCTAATGGTTCTTCAGACTTAGTGAACATAGGTGGGTTGGTGTTTTGGAAACTCTTTAGCTTGGATCGGTGATCATCATTGCCATTGTTCTCTCCTTCACCATGGCCATTTCCATTGCCATTATTGTGGTTCATTGCCATCTGGGTTAGCTGCTGAAGAGTGGCCAAGTTAGCTTGGCGCTCAGCTCGGGCTGCTTCTCGGTCTTCCATGATCAACCTTAGCAGTTCTGCCATTTCCGGGTTCGGAGGTGGGGGTGCTCGCGGCATCTGAAGATAACGTGTGTAAGACAAGAGGGAAAAGCTAATTGCTAAGATTTAAATGTAACATAGATGATGCAATTTTTGGCTTACTAAGGCCTTAAGGGCCAAATTCATATTTCATTCAACCAGCATCAAACATATCATACATACGAGTTCACACATTACAAATGGTTTACATCAAACCATTGCGACTCGTCTACTAGAGAGGGGATACAACTCACACCTACACGAAGTGACTTAAAGTAAACTCATAACTAGATAACACGGGAATCTCCAATCTAAACACCGGGCTCCTCGGGGTCTTCCTCCTCATCATCCACAATGAATCTAGCATCCTCATCATGCTCCTGGTCATCAAGGTCCTCCATGAAGTCATCCTCGTCACTAATGAGGGCATTATCCTCCTTGCGGAGATCAATGCCTTCCTCCTCACCAAGGTGGCTCTCTAGACTCTCAATGTACTCAGTCAGCTCAGCCACATTGGCCTTCAACTCATCAATGGTCTGATCTCTCTCATCGCGCTGGCGGCGAAGACCCTTGCGATCCCTAGCAAGGATCCTGATGGTGCTTCTTGCCTCCACAAGTGCGAAGTGCTCAAGGTTGGCCTTGGTACATGCACGATCTGCCTCCTGCTGAGTGGAGTACAGCAAGAAGTCCATGTGATCGACATAGGTACTAGGCTCATTTTGCCCTGGCATGTTTGCGGGACGCCCGTCCGCATCACGCCGAGCAAAGTTCCTAAAGCGCTCCCCCTGGATCTCCTCCACATGCAGTCTGCACAAGCGGGCGTGCATCTCCTGCATACCTCGGACCAAACCATCGGCCCAAGTGTTCTCCACAAGCTCAAACTTGATCCTTGGGGAACTTAGATCTCCCTTCTTGCCACGGCAACTCGCCCTGATAAGCCACCGTAGCTCTCCATCCGGGTGCTCATTGAGCACGGCTCCCTTGAACTCCGGATACAAACGATCCAGGAACAAGGTCAAGGTGGTGAGGTCGCGCTCGAAACAAAGGCTGCCACCATGGCCCAACTGGTACTGCTCAGTGAATACCGGGGCCATCTACAATTTTTTTGATTAGATTAAGTTAGTGCTCAACCCAAGTGTGCAAAATTTTAAGTAGGCAAAAACTGAATCATGTACAAAGCTTTGTAATTAGAGAGGAAAAGACTAAGCAGTTTTAAATCATTACTTATCCCTTTGCTTTTATAAAGGTTTCATTTAACGCCCATTCTAACTAAGGTCTCCTATGGTCAGCCTAGGCTCTGATACCAACTTGTTACACCCCCGAATTTATCACAAATTCGAAGTGCCCGTTATGTATTCCACCACAATCCCAGAATCATTGTTGTGATACACATAACGTAGTTGGTAACCAGTTCCATAGACATTACAATACGATAGCTCAAAGACAATGGTCATAGTGACCAAGTTCATATTACAACACAATATAGCAGCAGAAATAACGTCTTCGGGTCCATGCCTTCACCCTACAGGCAATGGCGACTCAGTAGAAGGTCTTAGTTCTGGTACTCTTCTTCATAACCTTCCTCCGGATACTCTTCCCCATAGTCTGGCCAAGTTGATAGCCAGGGACACAGTCATGAGTACATTGGATGCACTCGCAAACCATCTTATAAACAAAATGATGAAGTAGATATGCAAGGTGGGTAGGGTGGACTAAGCACTAAGTTTCTTTGCAAAAGCTAGTTTTATTTCCCAAGAATATTCATTATTAGAAGAGAAGATTTAATTCTCTAAGTAAATCTAAAGAGGAACTTCAAGTGTGTCAACATCAATGTCAAATCAAGTCATTCACCAAGTTCATCATAAGTTGTTTACATTCTTGACAAAAGTCAAGTACAGCTTGCCAACTGTCCATAACCGAGGACGCGGCTATTCGAATAGTTTTGAAACCTCTGCAGAGGGGTACACTTTACCCACAAGATTCGATACATCTGCCGGGAGAAATCCACGGATCGTCATACACAAAGTATGCAAGGTTCAGATAATCAAACAAACTCTTTCACTTGTCTACTCTAGTATAGGATCCTTCCCTAAGAGTCCATTTTGGCACTCATAGTTTTGCCCGCTGCAGAGTGCTGCATGAATGGAAATTTCCACTCGGTTCGAAAGTGCCCGCGCACGGTGCACTTCTATAAAGGATGATACAAGGCCTCCCATACTAGAATAAACAAACTACGGACTAAGCCCCTTCCCATTTAGGGGTAATGTGGTCGTACGGTAATGGTTGGCTCACATAGTACATCACTTACTATCATTTAGCAAATACATTCCATAGTCTTTAGTCAAGATTATTTTCCTTCATAAAACCCTCATGTAGGAGAAATCTCCAATTCAAGTGGTCAAGTTCATGTCACCAATTTCAAATAGGGTTCCCCTTATAGGTGGCCTCAATTTTATTAGCGACTAAGCAATTACATTGAGTGATGTCTAAACTAAAGGGAATCTTGGATAAACTCAGCTTGATGCTCTTGTTAAGCAAGATAGCACTACACAACTATCATTCTACTCTAGCAACTCAATCCTGCAATTTATTTAAAACAAGTAGAATGCAATAGTAAAACTAGGACTTTGGAGTATGATTCAAAAGATGGCTTGCCTTGGTTGGCAAAGTGTCCGGGGTAGTCTTCTTCTTCTTGATAATATTCCCCCTCAATATCCTCCTCAGCAACACTAGCGTCTAATAATGAATAAACACAAAGCACACAATCACTACACAATGCTAACAACACACCAAGCACACATACTTGTTTTCAACAATAGCATTCATGTTGGAATTTATTTGAATTGGGTTGCAAGTTTTCTTCCAAGCTTTCATTAAGTGTGCAAGTTAGATTTTTCTACCATGTGCCATATGTTGTTTACTTTCTAAGCCTTGGTATTAAACTAAGGGTATTAGGACTGGTCCAAGTGGGGATTGACTAATTAAATAAATTGGTATTGAGGGAAAAACTAATCTAAGTGTATAATAGAGATCTATCATTTTATGCTACCAACTAGGATTGGATTAGGGTCTAATTGATACCACTAAATAGGTTTGAGTTGATTAAGGTTGGACTAACAGTAGGGGAGTTCATTAGTGAGTTCATAAACCAAGTTTCATAATTTTAGGAGGCTTAACCAATTTTCTAGAATTTTTCTATGATTAATAAAGCTATGGTCAAGGTATTCTTATTTATTTAAATCCCTAACTCAATTTTGGTTCTAACCAGTTTCACAGGTTAGAGAATTTCCTAAGCTTTCCAACGCATATTTATTTGCTCAAAATGGATTTCTAAATCTCTTGAAATTACAGTTTGAAAATCATATCTGAAACATATTTGAATTAATTCAAAACAGGCGGGAAATAAAATAAAATAAAAACGAAACGGACCGAAACTAAATGAGCTGGGCCGATTTCCTAAAGAACCCGAACGGGCCAGCCCGAAACAGCTTCGCCCGGGGCGGGAAATGTTTAAAACAGAGCTGACAGGTGGGGCCTACTGGTCAGGCCACTTAATTCCACCGAACCGGTACGCGACCGACGGATCAAGATCTAACGGCTCACAGGCGTCGTCTACCTCGGCTAGGGCTGGGAGCTCACCGGCGTGCAGAGACGAGTGTTCGACAGCGAGGGCTCGACGGAGAGGAAGCAGGGCTTGACGGCGATGACGCAGAACGACGGCGGCTGCTCGACTCCTCCGCCTGGCACCAGCTGCGTGTCCAACGGTGGCTGGACGCGATGGCGCCTCCCGCGTCCAGTAGCTCGCCGGCGGAGCTGGCGACATCGAACGGAAAGGAACTGGAAGAAGAGGAGGTGTCTGGGAGGCTGCTGGGAGCGGGGTGAGTTCGATCGTGTGCTCGGAGGGGCTTTATATAGGCCAGGGAGTCGAGGGCGAGGGCGGCCAGAAGGTGGCCGGTGCGGGGGCCCTGGTGACGTGCAAAGGCCACGCCGGGCACGGCGGCCTCGGGGGCGTGCTGGAGGGGTGTTGTCTCGGTGGCGGAGTGCTGTGGGTCGGCTCTGGCGAGGTCACGGTGGTCGGCAACGTGCAGGGAGCAGAGGGAGAAGAGAGGGGGTCCTGGGCACGTTCTTCCTCTTCCCTCCATTTCTCACGGCTCGGGTTGGGGCAGAGGGGGCTGGGCTCGACCGCGCGGGTCTCCACGAGCATGGCTACAGGGTCGAGGCGAACGAGAACAGTGATGCTCACAGTAGCTCCGATTTTCTGGATTTTTGCCTGCCAGGTGTTCGATCAAATGCCCGCAAGAAATTTGAATTCGAAATTTTGAAAATGGCCACTGTGGTTCGTCAACATATTGGACAAGGGTTCTAGAACTATTTTTGTTTGGGAGAAAATATCATGTTTTGCAGAAATTTGTATTTGAAAATAGGGTTTGGTTGCTGAATCAGATTCAAAGTTTGGCAGAAGTTTGAGTTAGGTTACACTTTGAATTTTGGTTTGAAACTTCTTGGTTGAGTTAGTATGCAACTTGGTCAAGCTCAACTAACTGACCACACCTTCACTTGAGTTACAGATTTCTTATTCTTAGTGCTCAAAGTAGGGTAGTGAATAATAATTTCTAGATCAACTTTTTCTTCTCTTTTTCTTTCTTTCTTTTATTTCTGGTTTCTTTGGCTCTTATAATTCCTCTCTAAGGCTTCTGTGGGTTAAGTTAGAACTAACTAACTAGTGCACAACAATTCAATACACACATAAAATCATAAAATACATATCATAGAAAATACATGCATACATGCAATAATAGATAAAAAGTTTTATCTTGGCCCAAAATTTGGCACTTTAATTAATAGGAAGTGGATTACAAATATTTGGGTTGTTACAAGGTATTGAAGTTGACAGAGCGAAAGTGGAGGCAATTGAGAAAATGCCCTGTCCCAGAGATGTTAAAGGTATTCGTAGTGTTCTTGGTCATGCTGGTTTCTATAGGAGGTTTATTAAAGATTTCTCTAAGATTTCAAAGCCTCTTACTAATATTCTTCAAAAGGATGTACCATTTGTCTTTGATGATGATTGTAAGGAAGCTTTTTAAACTCTTAAGAAGGATTTAACTACTGCTCCTATTGTTCAACCACCTGATTGGAATTTACCTTTTGAAATTATGTGTGATGCTAGTGATTTTGCTGTTGGTGCTGTTCTTGGACAGCGCATAGATAATAAGTTGAATGTTATTCATTATGCTAGTAAGACTCTTGATGCTGCTCAAAAGAATTATGCTACTACTGAGAAAGAGTTTCTTGCTGTTGTTTTTGCATGTGATAAGTTTAGATCTTACATTGTTGATTCTAAAGTTACTATTCATACTAATCACGCTGCTATTAGATATCTTATGACTAAGAAGGATGCTAAGCCTAGGCTTATTAGATGGGTGTTGCTTTTACAAGGGTTTGATTTGCATATCGTAGATAGGAAAGGTGCTGAAAATCCTGTGGCTGACAACTTGTCTAGATTGGAAAACATTTCCTTTGATCCTATTCCTGTTAATGGTAGTTTTCCAAATGAACAGTTGGCTGCAATAAATGTAACTTCGCGAGACCTTCCTTGGTATGCTGATTATGCTAACTTTATTGTTTCCAAGTATTTGCCTCCAACCTTTACAGCTCAGCAAAGAAGAAAATTCTTCTATGATTTGAGGCATTATTTTTGGGATGACCCACATTTATATAAAGAAGGTGTTGATGGTATTATGAGAATATGTGTACCGGAATATGAGCAACAAGAGATATTAAGAAAATGCCATAGCAGCGCCTATGGAGGGCATCATGCTGGAGATAGAACCGCGCAGAAAGTTCTACAATCAAGTTTTTATTGGCCAACCCTATTTAAGGATGCCAGAAGGTATGTTTTATCTTGTGATGAATGTCAAAGAGTTGGTAATATTTCTAGACGCAATGAAATGCCTATGAGTTACACTCTTGTTATTGAACTGTTTCATTGTTGGGGATTTGACTTTATGGGTCCTTTTCCTCCTTCAAAAGGCTATACCCATATACTTGTTGCTGTTGATTATGTTACTAAATGGGTAGAAGCCATACCTACAAAGAGTGCCGATGGTGAGACCTCGTTGAAAATGCTTAAGGATGTTATTTTTCCTAGGTTTGGTGTGCCTAGATATCTTATGACTGACGGAGGTTCTCATTTTATTCACGGTAGTTTTAGAAAAACTCTTGCTAAATATGATGTCAATCATAGAATTGCTTCTGCTTACCATCCCCAAACTAGTGGACATGTAGAGCTTTCAAATAGGGAGGTCAAGTCTATCTTACAGAAGACTGTCAATAGATCTAGGAAAAACAGGGCTAGTAAGTTGAATGATGCTTTATGGGCTTATAGAACTGCTTATAAGAACCCCATGGGTATGTCTCCTTATAAGATGGTTTACGGAAAAGCGTGTCACTTGCCCTTAGAATTCGAACACAAAGCTTTTTGGGCAGTGAGAGAGCTTAATAGAGATTTTAAACTAGCTGGTAAGAAAAGGTTATTAGATTTGAGTTCTCTAGATGAGTGGAGAAATGAAGCGTATGAGAATGCCAGGCTTTTTAAAGAGAAAGTCAAGCAATGGCATGATAAGAGAATTCTTAAGAGAGAGTTTCATGTTGGTGAGAAAGTTCTTTTGTATAGGTCTCGTCTCAGATTTTTGGCAGGAAAATTACTCTCTAAATGGGAAGGACCATATGTTATTGTGGAAGTGTACCTCTTAGGTGCTATTAAGATCGCTTCCTTGAAAGATGACTCTACACAAGTGGTGAATGGGCAAAGACTCAAACATTATATGTCTGGAGATTCTTATAATGAAGATGTTGATGTCATTGAAACAGTTTCTCCGGAAGAATTCATCCAAGACAAATTGCAGGTACCTGCAGAGTTCATTTTCGAATAGGTAACAGTTCTAGTCAGAGAAGTTTTGCGAAAAGCTCTCCCTTTAATATTTTTGCTGTTTTTACTAAATATTAAAAATCACGAGACGAAAAAGGGCAGGAAAAAGAGTCCGTGTGTCTCTCACACACAGGTGGCGCGGGCCCACCCCTGGCTACGCCACCTAGGTGTGAGAGCATCCCGGAACTCGTTTTCGTCCCGGTTTCCTCCTGTGATTTCGTTTCGATGTATAATTTTTGCCTATTTAACCCCCCGGAGTCCCCGAGGTCTGTATATCATTTTCTCGTCGTGTTTTGTTTCGAGCTGTTTCTGTCAGGGATTGCTCTCGGCTTGGGAGTTACAATGTCTTCGTCCGGTCCGTCTGAGGAGAACCCTCTTGCGGGTTCCATCAATCTGTACATGAGGGAGCTGAGGATGCATCTGAAGGAATTGTCACTCAAGGATGGGGAGTTGCAGATTAAAGATGTTCAAGGACCCAAGGGAGAAGGGAGTCTTGAAGCAAGGATGGAAGCACTGGAACAAGAAGTTTTCAAATACAAGAAGATGGCAGAACGCGAGGTGGACATTATCTATAGGATTAATCAAGAGCTTGTTGCCGAGTACAAGAAAGAGACTACAGAGCTCTGGTAGGATGTCCTCTCACTCCAGGAGACGACTAGACAATTACAAGCACAACTCTACGACGTGCAGAACCAAAATTGTGAGTATGAAGCTAGATTTCAGCAAATGAGTGCTGCTGCAAGTTTCAGGATTTTGGAAACCAAGACATCCTTCCTTGATGGAGGACCTCTGCCTTGGAAGTATGACAATGAAGATTATCCACCACCACCGCCAAAGGAGTAATTCGTCATCGGTATAGGCATCCCCTCGGCTTGTTCCAAGCTTGGGGGAGTGCCGCGGTATCACATCATTACCTTTTGCTCATTTACTTTTCAAGTAGTGTCATATCATGAATAGAGAAGTTATCTTATAGAATAGTTTGCAGTTTGGAAGTATCCTCCTTAGTTGGTTATCTATGTATCCCTTGGTGTGAGTTGCGGTTATAAAATATTAATGAGAAGTTTTATCGTTTGCTTTCCGCGCACTTTATGTTAGTTGGCAATCTCTCTTGTATGACTAGTCTTGTTGTTTGGTATTGGTATCACTTTGGGAGTATGAGTAAATTTAGTTGGTTTTGGCAAACCTAGCTTGGTCAGTAGCAACTTTACCTTGAGGTTTGAGTAGAAAAGAATAAAGAAGTGCTTGTAGTTACATCACTTTAGTTTTCCTTATGTTTGGCTTATAAGCATTGTTATTCCTGAAGTCAAAATCGTTGTACCTTCAAGGAAGTTTGCATGATTGTTCTTATTATATGTGTGTTTGTTTGTTTCATGCAACTCTTATGCTTGCTACCCAGCCTTGCTAACCAAAAACCTGTACTGAGAGGAAATACTTCTCGTGCATCCAATTCCCATAAGCCAAGTCACTTCCAAAGAGTCCACTATAAATTCCTATGCATGGTATTTCAAGCCATTCCAAGTAAATTTTTATGTGCTACCTTTCAAAAACCTTCAAACACTTCTCATTTTGTGCCACTGTTTTTAGCTCATGAGGACGTAGTGGATGGGTTTGTTATCTTCCATACTAAATTGAGTACCCCTCGACTAGGCAGCTTCATCTGCTCGTCATTAATTTTGCAAGGGAGCTGGTCAGACCATTATAATCTCAAAAACAAAAGAATAAGAAGCACTCCTCCATGGTATGTGAAAGTTGGTTGGCACCCGATGGAATCGGTTAGCCATGGTTTGAGAAAGGAAAAAAGGTGGGGAGGAGTGCAAAGCTATAAAAGAGCACCAATGTGCCAATTAATCAAACATCTCGGAACCGCTCTCACTTGTTTAGTATGGAAGATATCAAGAACTCCGTTGCTAGTCGTTGACAAAAGCAACCACCTCTCAAAATAACTTTTTACCTCTGTTTTGCAAATGAAGAGCTCTAGCACATGTTTAATCCCTGCTTCCCTCTGCGAAGGGCATATCTTTTACTTTTATGTTGAGTCAACCTATTTCCCTCTATCTAAAGCAAGCATTTGAGTTGTTATCTTTCACTCATCCATATGTTGATCCGTTTAATCATGTTTACTATCTTCCTTGTTTTGTATAATGCTTTTGTCTGAAGGAATATATCTTTGAAAGCTTTCTATGAATGCAAAAGTTTACCTTGTTGAGCATGTGGTCTTTGCTATATTAGCTCTGTTTTAAAAAGGCTCCGTTTAAAAGAAAGAATAGCTTGTTCATCATTCTTTGACCAAGAACTAAGGTTTGCCATTGCCAATTATAGTTTACCTTGTGCATCTTTACATGTGATTCCCTTTTTACCTATTGCAAGTCTTTATCTTATAAAGGGAAGTTGCTGTCTATTATAATTAGTGCCATGGTGAATGTGATGCTTCTTGTCCGTATTTTGATTATCGACACTTCACTCCATAAACCTGTGGTCATGTTTACCGAGTTTAGTTTTCGCTTGGGGACAAGCGAGGTCTAAGCTTGGGGGGGTTGATACGTCCATTTTGCATCACTATTTTGTATCATAATTTACTGTTATTCATTGATATATTTCATATTTAGAGTTGATACTTATGTTATTTCCTTTGTTTTCACATGTTTGATGATCTTTGGAGGAGTTGCTGCCGGAGTCAGGATTCTGCTGGAAAAAGGACCATCAAGGGACCATATTTTGAAGATCAGGAAAATTCCAGAAAAATACCAGGAAATTATATTTTCCCAGAAGACTCAGGAAGCCAGAAGGAGGAGTCGAGAGGAGCCAGGAGGGGCCCACACGCCAGGGTGGCGTGGCCTGACCCCTGGCCGCGCCAGCCCTGTGTGAGGCCGCCCTGACCCACTTCTGGTCTCGCCCCTTCGCGTACTTCATCGTCCCCGAAAACCTAAGTCAAGGGGGGGCTCAGAGTTAGACACCGCCGCCTCTGCGGGGCGGAAAACACCAGAGAGAGAAAAGCTCTCCGGCAGGGAGAAATCTGCCGGGGAAATTCCTTCCCGGAGAGGGGAGATCGTCGCCATCATCATCACCATCGCACCGGACTTCATCGGGATCATCATCATCATCATCCCCATCACCAGCACCTTCATCTCCACCATCACCACGCCATCCCGCTGTAACTTCTTGAGTTGGATCTTGCTATATTCATAGGGGAAACTTTCCCGGTGTTGATTACTCTTGTAGTTGATGCTATTGAGTGGAACCGTTGTATTAAGGTTTATGTTCAGATCGTTATTTACCATTATTTCACCTCTGATCATGATCCATATGATGTCTTGTGAGTAGTTCGTTTAGTTCTTGAGGACATGGGAGAAGTCAAGATGTTAGTAGTGAATTATTGTTGAGAAATATTTAATGGTTTGATATTGTTGTGGTGCTATTTCACTAGTGGTGTCATGCGAACGTCGACTACATGATACTTCACCATTTATGGGCCTAGTGAGATGCATTGTGTATTTGGCTACAGATTGTGGGGTTGCTGGAGTGACAGAAACCTAAACCTCCGTTGGAAAACCATTGCACTAGGGAGCGTAGGATCTTAGAGTTTAAGGCTGTGGTTAGATTTATCTTAATTACTTTCTTGTATTTGCGGATGCTTGCAAGGGGTATAATCACAAGTGTGTATTTATCCTAGTAAGGGTAGTGCGCTAGCACAGGTTCACCCCCATAACACCTATCAAACCAATAAAGACTATTGGCTTTATGAAGCGAAAGCTCTTGACAGAAACTCCCGTGTGTCCTCGAGAACGTTTGGTTATTATAAGTACACAACCGGCTTGTCCTTTGCTGAAGAAAGGATTGGGCCACTTGCTGCAATTTTTACTACTGTCTTTTATTTACTCGCACTTTATTTACTCGTATTACCAAATACCCCTGAAAACCTGTTTGCTAGTATTTACAGTGATTCCTTGATCAAAACCGCTCATCAACACCTTCTGCTCCTCGTTGGGTTCGACACTCTTATTTATCAAAAGTACTACGATACACCCCCTATACTTGTGGGTCATCAATTTTCATCGGGCCTTCGGGTTCGACTCGCCTTTCAGATCCGGCAAAACCAGATCCGTCGGCAAGTGAGCCCGAAACAGTAGCAATGATGGAATATTCTGAAGGCTCTTCCAGCGAGGTAAACTCGCCGGTCAGCTTAGGAGAAGTACAAAAAAGAAAAATCGCAGAAGGCGACGAAACAATGGAAAATTTCGACTTAGGGGTCCAACTCAAAGATCTCGTGATTTGCCACGACGATATCTCAGACAAGTCAACAGATACGTGGAAGACAGGGTTAGAGCTTTCTGAAGATGATGACTCGATCTTCTCAAGCTTTAATAACAAAATCGGCAAACAATGCCAGGTGCTCGCCATTGTAGGAGACAATTCAGAAGAATTCAATGAAAACAACAATCCAGTGCTAAACCCAGCAAATATCGATAGAGGAGCAAATCATCTAGCAGAAGGGCAAACAGCAGAATCCCTCAGAACCAGGGAAAAAATTCGACTATCAGTCGACAAATGGAGAGTAATAAGAGCAGCCGTAGAGCACGACACGCCGATACCATCAAATTCCAGCAAGGATATGCTCCTAGGATATCACTATGCCCTAAGGCAGCAGGCAAAACAATTAGCAAAGGAGAAAATAGAGATACAACAAAGAAAAGAATCAGCCATTGCAGCTAGCAACGTCGCTCGCAGAGCACGAAGCGACGCATCACATACTAACGCAAATAGGAATCGTCGACATGGTTCAAGGTACGAAAACCTTGAGTACTCAGAAAGGCAGAGCATCTCCAAAAATCTCGACTCGTCTTTCCTATCGGTCGACGAGCAGGGAAATATAATACCAAAAACTCCTGAAGCAGCACTAGTGGCAGCTCAAGTGTATCTATTTACAACTCGACCAAGTCCGGGAGACCCGAGAGAACATATGCATAGAGCAGCATTGAACGGACTGAAGATGGTGGGAAACAAGCTATCAGCAAAAGAAGAGGAGGCATATCACAAGAAGGAAACACACAAGCCAAGATCACCTCACCGTCACAATATTCGTCGGCGCAGAAGCAGTAGTCGACGATCTTGATCGCCATCACCAAAACAGCATGGGAGCCCAAAGCATTGAGGAACTCGAAGATCTCGATCTCCAAACGGAAGGCACGGCTATGAAGACGATGAAAAAGAGATGGGAGCATCGTGCTTTACCCGTAGGGTTCACACTACGCCAGTACCCAAGGGGTTCAAGCTACCTCATCACAGGAACCACAATCATGGCTCTCAGACTATCTACAAGCAGTACAAATATTGGGAGGAACCAAAGAAACAGCAATGCAAAGTTTGCAACTATACCTCACCGGCGCAGCAAGGTCATGGTTGAGCAAATTAGAGAAAGAAACTATTGGAAGTTGGGAAGATCTCACGAAGTAATTTACAAGTAACTTCAGGTTGACATATAAGAGGCCGACATCGATAGAAGAAGTCAAGGCATGCGTGCAACAATGATGTCTACGCACTTCTATTCTTGTAGACACTTGTTGGGCCTCCAAGTGCAGAGGTTTGTAGAGCAGCAGCAAGTTTCCCTTAAGTGGATCACCCAAGGTTTATCGAACTGAGGGAGGAAGAGGTCAAAGCTATCCCTCTCAAACAACCCTACAATTACGATACAGAAAGTCTCTTGTGTCCCCAACACACCCAATACACTTGTCAGATGTATAGGTGCACTAGTTCGGCGAAGAGATAGTGAAATACAAGTAGTAGTGATGATTATAAGTAGCAAATGAGATTTGAAGTAAATATCGCTGCGAGCAAACATGTAACAAAACAGCAAGTAAACGGTGTGCAATGCTTGGAAACAAGGCCTAGGGATCATACTTTCACTAGTGGACACACTCCCAACAAATATAACATGATTGAACAAATAAACAACTTCTCTTCACTATGGTACTCTGAATTACTCTCCTATTGAACAACACTAATCATTGCGTAGGGCTACGAAGCACTCCTTAAAGTTCGTCAAGTACTTGACAAACACCACTCATAGAGATATCCAAATCAAAGCACAACTCAAGATAGATATTATTGCAACTTAGACCAAGTACTAACACGGTGCACACACTGTCAACATTACACCATGAAAGGAGGAATAGATCACTTCAATACTATCATAGTAATAATTATTCTCATAATCCATAAGAGATCACAATCGTAGCCTAGACCAAGTACCACCATGATGCACGCACTGTCACCGTTACACCATGGCAGGAGAATAGATTACTTTAATAACACCACTAGAGTACACATAATATCTGAATAATAACATCTACTTGTTCAACATGATACAGAGCTCACAATCACATAAAGATCACATCATGGGAGAGAGAGGTGAACAACATAGCTACCGGTAGAGCCCTTAGCCCCGGGGATGAACTACTCCCTCCTCATCATAGGAGACAGCAAGGTTGATGGAGATGGCGGTGAGGTCGATGGAGACGGCGGAGATGGCGATGGAGACCGATGGAGATGGCTCCGGGGGCACTTCCCCGTCCCGGCAGGGTGCCGGAACAGAGACTTCTGTCCCTCGAAATTTGTCTTCGACGGCGGCGGAGCTGCGGAACTGTTCTGGAAAAATCGTCGACTCCCTTAGGGTTTTCCGTCCCGAGGCTTTATATAGGCGAAGGGGCGTCATGAGAGGGCAGCCAGGGGCTCCTCACACCAGGGTGGCGCGGCCAGGGCCTGGGCCGCACCACCTATGTGTGAGGGCGGCCTCTGGCCCCCCTCCGGCTCTCTTTCGGTCTTCGGGAAGCTTCCGAGAAAAATAAGACTTCTGGAACTTGTTTCGTCCAATTCCGAGAATATTTGCTGTGTAGCTTTTCTGAAACACAAAAACAGCAGAAAACGGGGAACTGGCACTCTCGCGACTTGTTAATAGGTTAGTTCCGGAAAATGCATAAAAGCGCCACGAAGTGTAACGAAACACAAGGCAAATGGTGTAAAAACAAGCATGGAGCATCAAAAATTATAGATACGTTTGAGACGTATCAAGGATCCCCAAGCTTAACTCCTGCTCGTCCTCGAGTAGGTAAGTGATAACAAAAGAAATAATTTTTGAGGTGACATGCACCTACACAATCTTGATCATATATGTAAGCATTTGTGAGCTGGGATCATAAGAACTTAAAACATGGGCATGAAAGATATAATCTTGACAATAAGAACTTAGCAACCATGTTATAACATGAAAATGAACACAAACAAAAGATCATGAAAATGAAACAATGAAAGTCAAACGTGTGTTCAAATCATAAGGAAAAACATACAAATGGTTTTCAGCTTGTCCTTCATGGAGAGCAAAACATAAATGCATAGGACATCTTCAAGTTTAAGAGGGCGACTAGATACAAGTAATTTAAGAACAAGTGAAACCAACAATATGAATCAATCAATGAAAACTTTGGGACAATGCACATTACACTAAGAATAGCAACTATGCTCTCTTAATGGTGCATAAAGGTAGAAGGTGGTGACTCAACATAAAAGTAAAAGAAAGGCCCTTCGCAGAGGGAAGCAGTGATTGAACACGTGCTAGAGATTTTCATTTGTAAAACAGAGAGATAAAAATTGGTTTTGAGAGGTGGTTGCTTTTGTCAACGACTGGCAATGGGGTTCTTACTATCTTCCATACAAAAATGAAGCAAGTTTTTGAGAGAGATTGGCACTTTTGTGCTCTTTTATAAAGCTTGGCACTCCTCTCCACCTTTTTTTTCTTTCACAAACCATGGCTAACCGATTCCATCGGGTGCCCACCAACATTCACATTCCATGGAGGAGTGCCTTTTTTTCTTTTTTTTTCTTTTTGGAATAAGCAATATGGAAGATAGCAAATCCGACCACTACGTCCCCATGAGCTGAAAACAGTGTCACAAAATGAGAAGTATTTTGAAGGTTTTTTCAAAGGTAGCACATGAAAATTTACTTTGGAATGGCTTACAAATACCATGCCTAGGAGTTTATAGTGGACACAATGGCAAACTTGGTTTTTGGGAGTTGGATGCACGAGTAGAGCTCATACTCAGTACAAGGCGGGGGCTAGCAAAAGACTGGGAGCGACCAACTAAGAGAGCAATAACTGCCATAATCATGCAAAGCGACAAAGCAACATTAAAAGAAGCATAAGATGGCATCAAAAGTCAAAAACTAAATGATCATAGAGGCTATAGGCGACTTATTTTGTAGTCAACATGTGTAAGCATGTGCCAAGTCAACCCAAATAAAGCATCAAAGGAGAAAACCAAAATAATGCTTCCAAATAATTAAAAAACGCATGATTTTTTCAAAGGCTCATTAAGCAATCTCAGTTATTTGAGACAAGTCATGCTACAGCAAAACCACTAAGCATACTATCAAAAAGACATCAAGCACGACATGCAAAAGCCTAGGCCACAGTCTACACAAGCTCCTTCTTGTACCACTTTTTTGCACAAAGCTTTTTCTCTTTTCCAACACCATTTGAAATTTTTAAAGACACCACTTTTGATGAAAACTAATAAAGATCAGAGGTAAAAATACACCTTGATAAATAAATATAAGAAGATCTGAACACAAATCAAGGCGAAAACGAAAACCAAAAGCAGTAGCAGAAAAAGAGAACACTCATTGAAACGATAAGAGTGAAAAACAGAGTGTTATTGGCAAATGAAAAACGGAGTTCATCTCCCTCCAAATCAACATGATGTGATCAAACCATTTATTGCAGCAAACAAAACTAAACTAATAATTAAAACTAAAACAACTGACGCTTTAAGAAAAACGCATAGTGCATGAAGCAATAAAAATATAGTGTCTTGAAAGGTGACCTGATTTTTGCCGATGAAGATGGGGTGCCTCGGGGGCATCCCCAAGCTTTGACGCTTGTACTTCTTGGATATTTCTTGGGGTGATGCATGGGCATCCCCAAGCTTGAGCTTTTGTCCATTCTTCAACTCATCTCATCATTCTCCAATCCCTACACTTGAAAACTTCCTTCATACAAAACTAAACACAATTCTATTAGCAACATTAGTGTAAGCATAATAATGAATCAACCCTTTTTGCTTCAGGTTTCAACTCAAAACCACCACATATAAAGTATATACTACTGTAGCAACTTCCCCAAAAGTTTCGTCATCAAAAGAACTCAAAAGAAAGCGATAAAGCGGAAAAAACGAATAGTGGCAGAAATCTGTCAAAACAGAACAGCTGACAAAGGTCGAATTTTTGAGGTGTTTTCTGTTGCTCAAATCAAAAAGTGTTCAACTAATGAAAGTTTGGATATAACCTGGGGAATATGCACAAGAAATCGCAGGTCCAAAAGATATACAGAGAATTTTCACGAATTTTTACGGTGCAGCACCGAAAACTGTTTCAGGACAACAACACCCCCAAATCTTACCTCACTCAAATTAGAGGCTTCTCTTGGCACAAAAACGAAGTAAAAATGATAAGGAGCGGTTATTACAGTAGTAATAACTTCCAAGACTCAAATAAAATAAAAAGTACTGAAAATAAAATAATGGGTTATCTCCCAAGAGTGCTTTTCTTTAACGCCTTTGAGCTAGGCGCAGTAATTTGCAAAGATGCTCATGTGGGCGCCATATACGAGCTTGAGGCAAAGGCGCCATATAGGAACTTAAAGCAATAGAGAGCATAAAAAAGCAGATATGAAAGACATTTATATCTGAACCACTTCCTATGCATAGGAATCTTGTAAGAAAATAAATCAACGAGGCACATAGTAGCAAGCATGGATAGATAAAACAAGTGCCACTTCAAGATTTGCAACATAAAGAGGGGAAACTTAATATTGTTGAGATCCATCAAACCATGTTTCCCTCTCTCATAATAACTTTCAGTAGCATCATGAATAGAACTAACAATATAACTATCACATAAAGCATCCCTATCATGAGCCACATGCATAAAAGGATTAATACTCACCATAGGAACAATAGTAGTAGGAGCAGATTTAACAGAATAATTATTCTCATCACCATAATCATCATAAATAGGAGGCATATTGTAATCATAACTAATTTTATCCTCAATAGTAGGTGAACTGAAAATATTATACTCATCATCATAGCCATCATAAACTAGAGGTTTAGTATCATCACAAGCTAAAGAACAGCTATTTCGCAAAGCATATTCATCAAACATATCATCGTAAGAAGGAACATCACATATGGGAGATAAAATATTATCAGAACAAACTTTCTCCATGAAAGCCGGGGAACTAAAAATATCATGCTTAACAAAACCAGCTTCCCCAAGCTTAGACTTTTCTATAGCATTAGCAACAACGGTGTTCAAAGCATTCATACTAACAACACTATTAGCATGAAAATTAAGCTCTAAAGGTTTTTCAATTTCCTCTTCAAACACTTCATATCTAAACTCAGGAAAAAGACTAAAAAACTCATTATTTTCCATTAAGCCTAACTAATGAAAATAAAAACAAGAAACAAAAAGATGTAATTGCAGAATCTAAAGGAAATAACTCCGAGCACTCACACAGGAGGATGCGAGTACCTTTTACCTTACCTCCCCGGCAACGGCGCCAGAAAAGAGCTTGATGTCTACGCACTTCTATTCTTGTAGACACTTGTTGGGCCTCCAAGTGCAGAGGTTTGTAGAGCAGCAGCAAGTTTCCCTTAAGTGGATCACCCAAGGTTTATCGAACTCAGGGAGGAAGAGGTCAAAGCTATCCCTCTCAAACAACCCTGCAATTACGATACAGAAAGTCTCTTGTGTCCCCAACACACCCAATACACTTGTCAGATGTATAGGTGCACTAGTTCGGCGAAGAGATAGTGAAATACATGTAGTAGTGATGATTATAAGTAGCAAATGAGATTTGAAGTAAATATCGCTGCGAGCAAACATGTAACAAAACAGCAACTAAACGGTGTGCAATGCTTGGAAACAAGGCCTAGGGATCATACTTTCACTAGTGGACACACTCCCAACAAATATAACATGATTGAACAAATAAACAACTTCTCTTCACTATGGTACTCTGAATTACTCTCCTATTGAACAACACTAATCATTGCGTAGGGCTACGAAGCACTCCTTAAAGTTCGTCAAGTACTTGACAAACACCACTCATAGAGATATCCAAATCAAAGCACAACTCAAGATAGATATTATTGCAACTTAGACCAAGTACTAACACGGTGCACACACTGTCAACATTACACCATGAAAGGAGGAATAGATCACTTCAATACTATCATAGTAATAATTATTCTCATAATCCATAAGAGATCACAATCGTAGCCTAGACCAAGTACCACCATGATGCACGCACTGTCACCGTTACACCATGGCAGGAGGAATAGATTAATTTAATAACACCACTAGAGTACACATAATATCTGAATAATAACATCTACTTGTTCAACATGATACAAAGCTCACAATCACATAAAGATCACATCATGGGAGAGAGAGGTGAACCACATAGCTACCGGTAGAGCCCTTAGCCCCGGGGATGAACTACTCCCTCCTCATCATAGGAGACAACAAGGTTGATGGAGATGGCGGTGAGGTCGATGGAGACGGCGGAGACAGCGATGGAGACCGATGGAGATGGCTCCGGGGGCACTTCCCCGTCCCGGCAGGGTGCCGGAACAGAGACTTCTGTCCCCCGAAATTTGTCTTCGACGGCGGCGGAGCTGCGGAACTGTTCTGGAAAAATCGTCGACTCCCTTAGGGTTTTCCGTCCCGAGGCTTTATATAGGCGAAGGGGCGTCGTCAGAGGGCAGCCAGGGGCTCCTCACACCAGGGTGGCGCGGCCAGGGCCTGGGCCGCGCCACCTATGTGTGAGGGCGGCCTCTGGCCCCCCTCCGGCTCTCTTTCGGTCTTCGGGAAGCTTCCGGGAAAAATAAGACTTCTGGAACTTGTTTCGTCCAATTCCGAGAATATTTCCTGTGTAGCTTTTCTGAAACACAAAAACAGCAGAAAATGGGGAACTGGCACTGTGGCGACTTGTTAATAGGTTAGTTCCGGAAAATGCATAAAAGCGCCACGAAATGTAACGAAACACAAGGCAAATGGTGTAAAAACAAGCATGGAGCATCAAAAATTATAGATACGTTTGAGACGTATCAAACAACGCGAAGAAACCCTAAGGGCATACATCCAAAGATGGAGTCTTATCAAAAATTCAGCAGTTGAAGTTTCAGACGAAAGAGCAATAGACGCGTTCATAACTGGATTAAGGCGAAGAGACCTAGTCGAAAAGATGGGCAGAATCAAGCCGAAAACAGTGTCAGACCTCATGAACGTAGCAAACAGATTTGCAGATGGAGAAGACGCATGCAACAACAAGCAGACGCGATCGCCAGAGGACGATAGAAGAAATAGATATGGAAGCCAAAGAAGAAGATCCCGCAATTACGACAACTACGGCTCCCACAGCCAAGTAGCCACGGGATATAAGGACAACAGCTACCAAGGGAGTGATCGCAGAAGCTCAGGATATCGAAGCTACGGAAAAGAGGACTACAAAAAGTTTCCCACAAGAGAATCCAGAGAGTACAACCCATCGCCAGAAGACATGTTAAACGGGCCCTGCCATATACACTCAGCATTCGTCGATGAAAAGCGAGTGTCCAGGCATGCAATGAAAGATTGCACAACGTTCCTGAAACTACAAGAAGCAGCACTAAGCAAGAAAACCGAAGCAAAGCGACAAGGATACGAAGGAAACAACAAAACTCCTACAAATCAACAAGGGAACAGTGGAGCTCCTCAAGGACAAGACCAGCCAAGCCAGGGACGCGACGACGATGGAGGGTACGTTCCATCTAAGGGGCACATCACAACAATGATACAACCCGTGCCCAAGTCGAACAAAGAAGAAAAAAGCATTACTCGACAAGTCAATCTAGCAATTACCTCGCCTCTAGCTACAACAGAATATCTACATTGGTCAGAACAACCAATCGAGTTCAACAGAGAAGATCACCCTATAACAGTACCTCGGCCGAGAAACGCGCCCCTGGTACTCAAAGCTCAAATCGGCACGTACGATGTCGACAGAATATTTATGGACGCGGGAAGTGGAATCAATCTGATATATGCGAAAATACTCAGAGCAATGCATATATCACTAGAGAACCTGAAGCCAACAGACTGTTCTTTCCATGGGATCGTACCAGGAAGTGCCAATTATCCACTAGGTCGGATAGCACTCAACGTTTGCTTCGGCAACCGACAAAACTCCAGAAGAGAAAAGCTAGACTTTGAAGTCATGGACTGGCCATCTCAATATCATGCGATCCTCGGGCGACCCGCGTTTTCGCAATTCATGGCAATACCTCACTACACATATCTTGTACTCAAGATGCCAGGACCAAAGGAAATCATCACAGTAAAGGGAAGCTTCGAGGTTTCAGACCTATGTGACAAAGAGTTCTACAAGATGGCGCAAAACTTTGGCATGATAGCCAACTATGTAGAGAAGGCGAAAAGCACGACTACGGAAGGCGCCAAGCTACCCGAAGGACGTACTGCGGAGCCAGAGATGAAGAAACCACGAGTAGAAGCATCAGGAGAAGACAAAACTATAGAAGAAGAAAAGGAGGCCATGACAGCATAAGTATCAAGAACAAAGTAGAGTAGAAGAATAAGGCTGTAAAAAGCCACGAGTTATCCCGGGGCAATGCCCTCTAGATCCAGAACACAGGTCATAGGCCGGACCTCTTGGGTCACCCCATGTATCTTACATTACAAGTATAATAAAGATAAAACGTTCCTCGTATTCGAGTTTACGAGTCTCTCAAAAGAAAAATGCGGCAAACGCACGAATAATACAAAAACGCTCTGAGAACAAATTTCAGACATATAGTCGTGGAATAAGAAACTCTCGCATTCCACATATACACGAGTATTACAACATCGGGTTATCAGAATCGTCTACACCTAAAGGATCTAAATAGTGATACTCGCGGAAAAACGCGGCATCCTCCCGCAACAGCCTAGCTATAATCCTTCGAGCAGGTTGCAAGGTACTCTCCAGATGTACTCGCAGACTAGCTCCACCTGGAGGATAGCTCAGCGACATAGAGCTATAATTAAGTCTTGGGTACCACTTACGCATCCACCCAATAGCAAAATTGGCACTTGCCACTAAGTTCAGTTCTATCAACCGGTGAATACGCTAACTGGATCTAAAAGCGTCGAGTAGCAGCGGAAAACTTCCAGGCAGAGGATTGCGAGGAAGCATACCAGAGTGCATGGTTATGAGAGCTCTTTGGCAACCGTCAACCGACTCTCCGATATGTTGGGCGCGAATCTGGAGCAATACGATAACACGGCGGCGTCGAGGATCAGACCATAAACTATCAATACCCTCTGACGTTTTTTCCAGAGCCGCATTTCGCTCGGCAACTCGACGAGCCTCAGCAGCAAAATCCAAGCAAGTACCTAAGATGACAAAGGACATCACAGAGCAGCAATGGAACAAAAGGAAAAAAGATAAGTCGCAAGGAATCTTACATCGTAACATCTCGCAAGCATTCTCGATAATGCCAATGACAAAAGAGTCACATTCTTCATGATGCACAATCTTCGCCACTAAATTAGACACCTTGTCATCAAGAACAGATATTCGCTTCGCCAAACACAAGCTTTGCTAGCTTTGTCTATAGTCATCTGTGCTTGGCGTTTGGCTAAAGTTAAGCGGTTCTCAGGATCCGAAATCCTTGAAGAATATTCAGCGCACTGACAGCAGCGGCGAGGAGGCGACGAAGCTTTAGAGTCAAAAGCACCGGCAGAAGAGGGAGCCTGGTCGCGACTTGAAGGATTACCAATACGCGCAGACTGTAAGCCAAAAGAAAAGAAAGGAGAAGCATTTCAGAAGCTAACACGATATATCATAGAAAAGAAGCATATTTACATAGAGGCAAACCCTTTGACTAAAGTTCTCAGGTTGCACACGACTAAAAGTTTTTACATCAAAAGGAGAAATGGAAAATTACAACAAGAGGCCGTGTCTACACCACCTCAGCATTTTGCTCCATGGCAGAGGAAGGCATGGCAAAGTCAGCGCCAGCAGTTGAAGGAGGCGCGGGCTCATCTGTCGCTGGAGTCAAGGGAGCTAGCGTAGTAGAAGCCGCAGAAGCTGCTGAAGGAGAAATAATCGACACCAGGGCGGGCGCAAACTTCTTCGCCTTCTCAAAGAAGGCCTTTAGCTCCGAGCGGGTGCGGCCATGAGGAGAGCTAACCTTTTTCCAATCGAAATCTGCACCATGTGCATATGAAAGGGCGATAGAACCCTCAGCACCTCGCTTCAAAGAAAGCCCCTTCTGCTGGAGAACGGGATCGTCAGTAGTATCAAAGGCTTCGGCGAGTTTCTTCAAATCATTGTTCAGAACCTCCGCCTTTTGCTTGGGCCACAACCCGACGAACATCCGCGTAAGAACGCGGTTCACCAACTTAAAGATCTCCTGGACAGATATCCAGTTTGCTTCGAGTAAGTTAACCGCGGCCATAAGAGGATCATCGCCCAGTTGCAGAGTCGACAAAGACACCTTGGTAAATTCCGTACAACAAAGGGGACAGAAAAACAGCAGGAAAAGAAAATATCAGCAAGAGCAAGAAAGCAACAGCAGCAGAAGAAGAGTACAAGATGGGCGTGTACCGCCAGCAGCAACAGACATCGTGTGAAGCCGCTCAGCCACGGCTTGGTCTCGTTGGAGATGCTCTTTGTTAGCATCAGCCAAGGCCTTCTCCGCTTTCTTCGCCTTAGCCAGTGCTGATTTATGCGACTTCTCAGCATTCTCCTTGGCAGCGGTCGCAACATCATAAGCTTTCCGCGAAGCACTGAGCTCGGCTTCCAGCGATGCAATGCGGGCATTGGCTGATGCTAAAGCATTTGCAGCCCAACAAAGAAAGGAAAGGAGAAGTCAAACAAAAAACAAAGAGAAGCATACAAGACAAGCAAAGATAGGACAAAGAATTCACCTTCGGAAGCTTTCGCAGCCTTCAAATATTTAGTACACTCAGTGCCCAAGGCGACGAATTTCTTCATCAAAGCCTGCCAAGGAAGGAACACATAAGAATGTGGAAGGCGCAAGAAAGATAAGTATATTGCAACCACTCACATTATCAGGGGAGCCTGTTGGCTCGTGTGCTTCAAAGGAAACTTCAACGTCCTGGGATTTCTTCGACTGCTTGGTACTTCGGGACGCAGTAATCTTCTTGGTAGAAGCTCTGGTGGCCCTCGGCACCTGCACATCCGGCTCAGTCTCTTGCACGGGAGGCTCATCGGTAATTACATCCTGAGCAGAAGAAGCAGCCACATCATCCCTTTTCGGCTCCTCGTCATAACTACAAGAGGAAATAGGTTTGATACAACTCAAAAGAAAGAAGGCAAATACAGCGAAATCCTGGAACTCGCAGAACACTTACGACGCCAGGAGGTCGAAAAATTCAACATCTTCTTCTAGGACAGGGGCTTCATTAGCCGCAGTTCTCTGCACGGAGGTACTCGATGAAGTAAGCTCGTCGACACGCTTCCTCTTCTTGTCTGCACCAGTGTCTTCAGAAAGAGCAGGAGGAGGTGATTGCTAGATTGTTGGGCAACCCCAAGAGGAAGGTATGATGAATATAGCAGCAAGGTTTTCCCTCAGTTAAGAAACCAAGGTATGTCGATCAGGAGAAGAGCGGACAATACGACTGAAGGTGATGCAGACTGGCTTAATAACACTCCAACAAGGGCGCCGTTTAACGATACTTGTTGACTCGTCTTCGGCCAGTAGCAACGCGGAACCTGCACACAACACAACCAAATACTTTGTTCCCAACTTGCGATGAGGTTGTCAATCTCACCGGTTTGCTTGAAACAAAGGGTATGAGCGTATCGAGTGGAAAGTGATAATAGTATGCGAGTAAAGTAAATAGTGCGAGTAAAGTAAATAGGTGATAGCAATATGATGGAAATAGGACCGGGGTCCACAGTTCACTAGTGGTGTCTCTCCATAAGATAAATAGCACATGCTGGGTAAACAAATTACAGTTGGGCAATTGATAGAATAAAGATAAACATGATATGTCAAGAAGATCACTATGCGATTTACTCTGGGCATTACAATAAAATACATAGACCGCCATCCAACTGCATCTATGACTAATAATCCACTAACGGGGATATCATCGGAACACCCCATGAGTATTAAGTTGCGAACAACAGATAATTGCTTTAAGCAAAGTGTGTAATGTAAACAAAGCATATGCCCTCGAGCATATGAATGTTGTTTTCTCCCTAGTAGCAATAGCACATCTACAACCTTAGAGGTTTCTGTCACTCCCCCAGATTAAATAGAGGCATGAACCCACTATCGAGCATAAATACCCCTCTTGGAGTCACTAGCAACTACTCGGCCAAGATAGCTACTAACAACGGAGAGTATGCAAGATCATAAAGAACATAGAGATAACATAAGATATATTTTAGTATAGCAACTCAATCATAACACCAATATTCATCGGATCCTAACAAACCAAACATGTAAAATTACATAACGGTGATCTCAATCATGTAGGGCAGCTCATGAGATCTAAACATGAAGCACATGGTGGAGGAGACAACCATCTAGCTACTGTTATGGACCCATAGTCCAAGGTAGACTACTCACTCATCGCTCCGGATGCAAGCATGGCGATGAAGAAGACCTTCGGTGGCGATTCCCCTCTCCGACAGAGTGTCGGGAAGAGCTTCTGGACCCTCCCAATCTTCGGGTCGACGGCGGCGGCGGATCGCGATGTGTTCTGGAAAATTAATCGGGGACTTAGGTTTTTTTCCATCGGGGGGTCTTTATAGGCGAAGGGGCATCGTCAGAGGTGGCCCGAGGTTCCCTCACACATAGGAGGCGTGGCCAGGGCCTGGGCCGCGCTGCCCTGGTGTGTGGGGCCCTTGTGGCCCCCTCCAACTTCTCTTCGGATCTCTGGAAGCTTCCGAAAAAAATAAGACTTCAGGAACTTGTTTCGTCCAATTCCGAGAATATTTCCTGTGTAGCACTTCTGAAACACAAAAACAGCAGAAAACAGGGAACTGGCACTGTGGCGACTTGTTAATAGGTTAGTTCCGGAAAATGCATAAAAGTGCCACGAAGTGTAACGAAACAGTAGGCAAATGGTGTAAAAACAAGCATGGAGCATAAAAAATTATAGATACGTTGGAGACGTATCAAGCATCCCCAAGCTTAACTCATGCTCGTCCTCGAGTAGGTAAGTGATAACAAAACAATAATTTTTGAGGTGACATGCACCTACACAATCTTGATCATATATGTAAGCATTTGTGAGCTGGGATCATAAGAACTTAAAACATGGGCATGGAAGATATAATCTTGACAATAACAACTTAGCAACCATGTTATAACATGCAAATGAACACAAACAAAAGATCATGAAAATGAAACAATGAAAGTCAAACGTGTGTTCAAATCATAAGGAAAAACTTACAAGTGGTTTTCAGCTTGTCCTTCATAGAGAGCAAAATATAAATGCATAGGACAGCTTCAAGTTTAAGAGGGCGACTAGATACAAATAATTTAAGAACAAGTGAAACCAACAATATGAATCAATCAATGAAAACTTTGGGACAATGCACATTATACTAAGAATGACAACTATGCTCTCTTAATGGTGCATAAAGAAAGAAGGTGGTGACTCAACATAAAAGTAAAAGAAAGGCCCTTCGAGGAGGGAAGCAGTGATTGCAAGTTTTATAGACCTTCAAAAATTATGTTACTTACCGGCTTTGAGCTCTCATTGCCCCCATCATAAGCATCTTGAATGGTTAAAGTTAATGCGAGAACAATTATAATGCATATGCTTGATAAATCATAAGTCGAAAACCTCGTGCCCCGTGAATACGAGTACCCAAACCTCATGCTACTTTACTTAGAGTCCCAAGCAAGGCTCTTGTCATTGTAAGTATATATGTATCATCAAAAACCACCAACGGGGTACCTTCGTGCCCGATGACATGGAACAAGCCCACATCAAAATGACAGGACAAGCAGACAATGAACACCTCAACATCTCTTTTATTTGCCATTTGTTTAGCTTTTTATTTTGAGATGCGTCGTCCAATGTCCACCATGGGTATGCTGCAATTTACCACCATGAATTATGCATGGTTTAGATTGGCGGCCCAGGCGTTTCCCTAACACATATACAAACTCCATGATCCCCACAAGATTCCCAATTCATTTCACACCGCGGGCATCCATAAACAAAAGATCACGATATCAACTCAAATAAGAAGTGCAATGTTGAAAGCTTGCCCCATGACAGCATGGATGGGCTAGTATCCAACTAACAACTTGCAAGCATAACAACTCAACATAAGAGACCACAATGTCAAAATTTTAAGAACAGGAAAAAGTAAAGTGTGCCTTCCGGTTCGTGAGAGCTTTACTGACCAATTTTCGCATAACACTGGTAAGAGTTTAATTTGAAGAGTAGATAAAAGCAAGTCAAATTTACTTGGAATAGCAAATTGCTAGTAGGTATGTATGGTGGACACTTTGGAAAACTTTGGTTTTTAGAAGTTGGATGCACGAGTAGAGCTCATACTCAGTACAAGGCGAGGGCTAGCAAAAGACTGGGAGCGACCAACTAAGAGAGGAATAATGGCCATAATCATGCAAAGCGACAAAGCGACATTAAAAGAAGCATAAGATGGCATCAAAAGTCAAAAACTAAATGATCATAGAGGCTATTGGCGACTTTGTAAGAGTCTAACATGTGTGAGCATGCGCCAAGTCAACCCAAATAAAGCATCAAGGAGAAAACCAAAATAATGCTTCCATACGATAAAAACAACGCATGATTTTTTCAAAGGCTCATTAAGCAATCTCAGTTATTTGAGACAAGTCATGCTACAGCAAAAACACTAAGCATACTATCAAAAAGATATCAAGCACGACATGAAAAAGCCTAAGCCGCAGTCTGCACAAGCTCCTTCTTGTACCACTTTTTTGCATAAAGCTTTTTCTCTTTTCCAACACCATTTGAATTTTTTTAAGACACCTCTTTTGATGAAAACCAATAAAGATCAGAGTCAAAAATACACCTTGATGAAAAGATATGACAAGGTATGAACGCAAATCAAGGCAAAAAACGAAAACCAAAAGCAGTAGCAGAAAAAGAAGAACACTCGGTTTTTGATAAGAGTGGAAACTAGAGCGTTCTTGGCAAAGGAAAAGCAAGGCAACTTCTCCAAAAGAAATTGTTGGGGTCCAACCATTTATTGCAGCAAACAAAACTAAACTAACTAAGAAAACTAAAACAACTGACGCTCCAAGAAAAACACATAGTGCATGAAGTAATAAAAATATAGTGTTTTGAAAGGTGACCTGATTTTTGCCGATGAAGAAGGGGTGCCTCGGGGGCATCCCCAAGCTTTGACGCTTGTACTTCTTGGATATTTCTTGGGGTGATGCATGGGCATCCCCAAGCTTGAGCTTTTGTCCATTCTTCAACTCATCGCATCATTCTCCAATCCCTGCACTTGAAACTTCCTTCATACAAAACTAAACACAAATCTATTAGCAACATTAGTGTAGCATAACATATAATCAACCTCTTTTTGCTTCAGGTTTCAACCCAAAACCATCACATATTAAGTATGTACTACTGTAGCAACTTCCCCAAATGTTCCGTGATCAAAAGAACTCAAAAAGAAAGCGATAAAGCGGCAAAAATGAATAGTGGCAGAAATCTGTCAAAACAGAACAGCTGATAAAGGTCAAATTTTTTAGGGGTTTTCTGTTGCTCAAATAAAAAAGTGTTCAACTAACGAAAGTTTGGATATAACCTAGGGCATATTCACAAGAAATTTCAGGTCCAAAAGATATACAGAGAATGTTTACAAATTCTTACGGTGTAGTATCGAAAATAGTTTCACGACAGCAACATCCCCAAATCTTTACCTCACTCGAATTAGAGGTTTCTCTTGGCACAATAATAAAATAAAAATGATAAGGAGAGGTCATTACAGTAGTAATGACTTCCAAGACTCAAATAAAAGAAAAAGGTACTGAAAATAAAACATTGGGTTATCTCCCTAGAGTGCTTTTCTTTAACGCCTTTGAGCTAGGCGTAGAAAATTGCGAATCAAGTAACATCAAGTGATGAAGCATCAAGCTCATAATTTGCTCTAAGAATAGAGTCAAAAAGCAATTTCTTTCTTTTCCTAGGGAAGTGTTCCATACCTTTCTTGAGTGGGAATTGATATTTAATGGTGCCTTCTCTCATATCAATGATGGCACCTACAGTTCAAAGAAAGGGTCTTCCCAAAATAATAGGACATGAAGCATGGTATTCAACGTCCATAACAAGAAAATCAACAGGAACAAGGTTATTGTTAACCACAATAAGAACATCATTAATCCTTCCCAAAGGTTTCTTCTTAGCAACATCAGCAATAGGAACATCATAATAACATTTTTCAAGAGGTGGTAAATCAAGCATGTCATAAATTTTCTAGGCATGATAGAAATACTAGCACCTAGATCACATAAAGCATGGTAATCAAAACCATTAACATGCATATCAATGATGGGTTCCCAACCATCTTCTAACTTCTTGGGAATAGAAGCTTTTTGCTGCAACTTTTCATCCCTAATTTTTATGAGAGCATTGGTAATATGCTTAGTAAAAGCAATATTTAAAGAAATAGCATTGGGAGTCAAAGCAAGCTTTTGCAAGAACAAAATAACTTCAGATATATTGCAGCCATCAACATCAAAATCATTAAAAGAAGTAGAGCTATCATCTCCTTCACTCCGAAAAATTTCAGCACTCTTTTGAGAAAAAGTTTTGGCAGTTTTAGGATTTTTAGCACAAGGAGTGAGAGTTTTCTCTACACCAATCAAAGTAAGAGGATTGCTAGCATTAGGAACAAAATCATTAGAGGTAGTAATAGTACAAACTTTCATATTCCTAGCAATCTCATCCTCTCTTTCCCATCTAGCATGCAATTCTGCTAACAATCTAAGATTTTCATCAATTCCAACTTGGATAGCATTAGCAGTAGCAAAAACATTGTTCTCTTTCACATCATTAGGCAACACTTTTAGTTTCAGAAGTTTAACATCATGAGCAAGGCTATCAACTTTAGAAGCAAGAATATCAATTTTGCCTAACTTTTCCTCAACAGACTTGTTAAAAGCGGTTTGTTTTACCATGAAGTCTTTGAGCATGACTTCAAGTTCAGAGGGCGCGGCCCTAGTGTTGTTGGAGGAATTACCATAAGAGTTACCATTACCATTACCATTAGTAGAAGGATACGGCCTATAATTGTTACTAGCAAAATTGTTCATATAAGCATTGTTGTTAAAATTGTTGTTTCTAATGAAGTTCACATCAACATGCTCTTCTTGAGCAACCAAAGAGGCTAAAGGAACATTATTAGGATCAACATGAGTTCTATCATTAGCAAGCATAGCCATAATGGTATCAATCTTATCACTCAAGGAAGAGGTTTCCTCAATAGAATTTACCTTCTTACCTTGTGGAGCTCTCTCGGTGTACCATTCGGAATAATTTACCATCATGTTGTCAAGTAGCTTTGTTGCGGCACCCAAGGTAAGGGACATAAAAGTGCCTCCAGCAGCTGAATCAAGTAGGTTCCTCGAAGAAAAATTCAGTCCTGCATAAAAAGTGTGGACAATCATCCAAGTAGTCAGTCCATGAGTGGGACAATTCTTTATCATAGATTTCATTCTTTCCCAAGCTTGAGCAACATGTTCATTATCAAACTGACTAAACTTCATAATATTGCTACGCAAAGCTATAATTTTAGCAGGAGGATAATATCTACCAATGAAAGCATCCTTACACTTAGCCCATGAATCAATACTATTCTTAGTCAAAGACGGCAACCAATCTTTAGCTTTTCCTCTGAAAGAAAAAGGAAACAACTTCAGTTTAATAATATCACTTTCTACATCCTTATATTTTTGCATCTCACATAGCTCGTAAAAATTGTTGAGATGAGCTGCAGCATCTTTAGTACTAGCACCAAAAAATTGATCTTTCATAACAAGGTTCAATAAAACAGGCTTAATCTCATAAAAGTTTGCAGCAGGAGCAAGTGGCTTAATAGGAGTTCAGATAAAATCACTATTGTTCATGCTAGTAAAGTCACACAACTTGGTGTTTTCAGGAGTAGCCATTTCAGCCAAACTAAAAGTAGACAAGTAAAAACAACTACCAAGGATTCTAATTTTTTTGGGTTTTTGATATAAAACGATGCAAGTAAAAAAATAAAGTAAAGTAAAACTTAAAACAAAGTAAAGGATGTGTGTGCGAAAAACTCCCCTTGCAGAGGTCTTCCACTTCTTCCCTGGCAACGGTGCCAGAAAATTGCTTGATTGCTAGATTGTTGGGCAACCCCAAGAGGAAGGTATGATGAATATAGCAGCAAGGTTTTCCCTTAGTTAAGAAACCAAGGTATGTCGATCAGGAGAAGAGCGGACAATATGACTGAAGGTGATGCGGACTGGCTTAATAACACTCCAACAAGGGCGCCGTTTAACGATACTTGTTGACTCGTCTTCGGCCAGTAGCAACACGGAACCTGCACACAACACAACCAAATACTTTGTTCCCAACTTGCGATGAGGTTATCAATCTCACCGGTTTGCTTGAAACAAAGGGTATGAGCGTATCGAGTGGAAAGTGATAATAGTATGCGAGTAAAGTAAATAGTGTGAGTAAAGTAAATAGGTGATAGCAATATGATGGAAATAGGACCGGGGTCCACAGTTCACTAGTGGTGTCTCTCCATAAGATAAATAGCACATGCTGGGTAAACAAATTACAGTTGGGCAATTGATAGAATAAAGATAAACGTGATATGTCAAGAAGATCACTATGCGATTTACTCTGGGCATTACAATAAAATACATAGACCGCCATCCAACTGCATCTATGACTAATAATCCACTCACGGGGATATCATCCGAACACCCCATGAGTATTAAGTTGCGAACAACAGATAATTGCTTTAAACAAAGTGTGTAATGTAAACAAAGCATATGCCCTCGAGCATATGAATGTTGTTTTCTCCCTAGTAGCAACAGCACATCTACAACCTTAGAGGTTTCTATCACTCCCCCAGATTAAATAGAGGCATGAACCCACTATCGAGCATAAATACCCCCTCTTGGAGTCACTAGCAACTACTCGGCCAAGATAGCTACTAACAACGGAGAGCATGCAAGATCATAAACAACATAGAGATAACATAAGATATATTTTAGTATAGCAACTCAATCATAACACCAATATTCATCAGATCCCAACAAACCAAACATGTAAAATTACATAACGGTGATCTCAATCATGTAGGGCAGCTCATGAGATCTAAACATCAAGCACATGGTGGAGGATACAACCATCTAGCTACTGCTATGGACCCATAGTCCAAGGTAGACTACTCACTCATCGCTCCGGAGGCAAGCATGGCGATGAAGAAGACTTCCGGTGGCGATTCCCCTCTCTGGCAGAGTGCCGGGAAGAGCTTCTGGACCCTCTCGATCTTTGGGTCGATGGCGGCGGCGGATCGCGATGTGTTCTGGAAAATTGATCGGGTACTTAGGTTTTTTCCGTCGGGGGGTCTTTATAGGCGAAGGGGCATCATCAGAGGTGGCCCAAGGTGCCCTCACACATAGGGGGCGCGGCCAGGGCCTGGGCCGCGCCGCCCTGGTGTGTGGGGCCCTCGTGGCCCCCCTCCAACTCCTCTTTGGATCTCTGGAAGCTTCCGGGAAAAATAAGACTTCAGGAACTTGTTTCGTCCAATTCTGAGAATATTTCCTGTGTAGCACTTCTGAAACACAAAAACAACAGAAAAGAGGGAGCTGGCACTGTGGCGACTTGTTAATAGGTTAGTTCCGAAAAATGCATAAAAGTGCCACGAAGTGTAACGAAACAGTAGGCAAATGGTGTAAAAACAAGCATGGAGCATCAAAAATTATAGATACATTGGAGACGTATCAGGAGGCGATGTCGTTGAGCTGGTATCTTCTTCTGATTCTTCGGCATTATCTCCGTCCTGATTTTCTTCAGCCTCGGGGGCTTCAGAAACAGTAGAGGCCAGATCAGCCAGAAGAGGCCCTTCCTTTGGAAGTGGAGGGCGTGAAATAAGGAATTGGTGGTCCTACAAACGAATAAGTCAGAAAAGTAATCGATACAAGGATAAACACAGCTGGAAGCCGATGAATTCGACAACAAGTATACATAGCAAACAAATACGTACCTTGGGTAGGGGATGCACAGAGTCAAAATAATCAGCGGCCAAATCTGCAACCGCATGATCCTTGGTGAGCTTGGTGAGGCTCCTAACTCGCTTGTCGACTTCCTGCTTCTCCATTAGATCTCCAGAGATGCGAGAAGGATCCACCAAGCCAGAATGGCTCCAAAGCTTGGAAAGGCGATACTGTAGGGGTTGAACTCGACGTTGCACAAAGAACGCCATGAGTTGAATACCCGACAAAGCGCCTCCTTTACCTCCTTTCAGAGCTTGGATGCGGGTCAACAGCGGAGCAATCCCCTCCATCTCAGCATCTATGGGAGGCGAATCCCATGATGCCAATTTCTTCAACTCTTTGGAGGCGTCAAAGGGGGCTAGGCCATACTTGTCTTCGGAGGAGGCCTTATGGTCTTTGATGTAAAACCATTTGGTCCTCCAACCTTGGACCTATGCAGACATGGAAAACTCCAAATACTGTGCCTCGGGGCGCACAGAGATGACAGCCCCGTCCAGCTCAGGCTTATTCGCCAAAGAAACGCTAGGGCGGAGACGAAAGATGGATCTCCAAAGAAGAAAGTGGGGTTTGATCCCCAGGAATAACTCGCAAAGAGTCACAAAGCAGGCAATGTGAAGGATAGAATTAGGTGTGAGCTGGTGAAGCTGCACACCGTAAACATAAAGAAGCCCACAAAGAAATTCATGGGCAGGAAAAGAGAGTCCGCGGAGAAGAAAAGAAAAAAACATCACCCGATAGCCACTTGGGGGCTTGGGGATCCGTTCGGTACTTGGAAACTTGATGGAGTCGTTGCTGGAGATGAGACCATCTGTCTTGGCTTTGTCCAGCTCCTTCTGCGTGGCAGCAGAGGGCACCCAGCTAGTCGCGGAGCTCGTTGCCTTCCCCTTGGCCATGTTGTTCTTCACTGCCAGGTGTTTCACGTGCATCTACGGATCTACGCTCAGGGGCTATGTGTGCGAAGAGTAGGGTGCAAGGATCGCCAATGGCGGTGGCGGCAGAGAGAAAGAGCTGGTAAACAGTACAAATCCCCACTCTCCCCTTATATACCTTCTCGGTGAAGGAACGTGTGCTGCGATGTGGCGTAAGGAGCGGAAGCGGCAGCCCACTAACGGGCAGAGAAATACAAAATTACCGCGCTACCCACAAAATGGTACGCGCTCAATAAGGGTGACGTATAGCTAAATTTGGCCACTGACATCATGAAGAAGACAAAAAATCAAAGATGAATTCAACAGATGCATATAATCGATGAGTATCAAATATGGTGACTTCCAAACAAAAGGATGACAGGAAAGAACAAACAAGGTTGGCGCCGACAATACAGAAAAACAATTTAGGAGACTATACCCGAAAACATTCGACTATAGCCTCGGGGGCTACTACCATCGGGAGCGCTGAACGCGCACCCGACGAAGTTATCGCTAAACTATTTTGACTTGAAGCATGATGATGGAGTACACTATATTTGAGCCTATACTCGAAAAAAAAGTTTTGTTCGACTATAACCTCGGGGGCTACTCCCATCGGGAGCGCTGAGTGCGCACCCGACGATGTTTATTAACGAGCACTGGAGCACGGGAAGCCAAGGAATATGCGATGAAACAGTGTTACTCCCATCGGGAGCGAGTTTTTATGGTTGTATAACCCGAATATTTTCAGTCAAAATTTGACTGCGACATGTGATTCTCGAGTTGCGTTATCGCAATGAAACTTGAATGTCGTGATTTATCACGAAGGTAAGACCCTGGGATCCGTCCTGTGTGGCCTGGTATACGCACATGGATGCGCTCTACTAGTATGTATCCGTGTCTATGACGCGAAGAAAATCCTGGTGGACGCACTAGGTACCCTGAGAACTACTGGGATTCATTCTTTGTAAGTCCTAAATGCGGCAAAAGAGTGGGTTTGACCGGTCTTCCGAATTCAAGTCCAAGGGGATTGAATTTGAAGTAGGTGGCAAGTATCTGTTCCGGCAGTTAACTGACCTCTTGATCCGTCAGAGTTGTCAGGCTTGTTCATCAAAACCCCTTACGAGATATTATCATGAAGATAAGTTGAAAGACCAAGTCGAAGATTTGAAGATATAAAGAAATCGAAGAACTGATCAAGTCAAAGACTTAAAGATTAGAGATTCAACCTAAATCTGCAATTCTGGTAGAATCTCAGGGGCTACTAACAAGGGTATAGCTAATAGTGCCCGCTAGTTGAGTACCCCTGAGGCCCGTTAAGCTAGGCCCAATTGTAATAATAGTCGAGATATGAGTTCTTACCGTATGTCGATATTGTAATCTGTATCGGACCCTACCCGATCCTCGAGACCTGGCCACCTATATATAGGGGACAGGAGGGAACGGTGTAGGCTAGATTGAAAGCAAGCAAGGTTCAACACCCAAGTTTACTTTCGATATACACCTGTTTCAACTAATTTTACCTTCGAGTTCATCCCATGCCCTATCTCCCCGATCCTAAGTCCTTCATCTAGGACATGGTGTAGGAGATCCTTTGCATGCAGTCATACCAACTTTTTTCTAGAATCTCCAAAGCATATTTTTCTTGAGTAAGAACTATACCGTTCTGAATTTTCTTTACCTCAATGCCTAGAAATTAGTGCAGCTCTCCAAGATCCTTGATAGCAAAGTTTGCATTGAGATCTTTGATGACTATGGCGATAGCTTCCTTAGATGAACCTGTGACTATAATATCATCCACATAAACAAGAACAGACACCATGATAGCTTCCTTACACCATGTATCTCCTTAAGAGGGCTGAAAACTAAGATGCTGCAGTTTGGTACTCAAACGTGAATACCATGCTCTCGACGCTTGTTTGAGACCATACAAAGCCTTATCAAGCTTGCAAATGTGGCGAGGGGCATTAGCATCTTCATACCCAAGAGGTTGTCACATGTACACTTCCTCTTCCAGAATGCCATGTAAGAACGCATTCTTGACATCAAGTTGACGAAGATCCCAGCCCCTAGAGGCAGCAAGAGACAAAAAAAGTCGAATAGTAGCAGATTTTATAACAGAACTAAAGGTATCCTCATAATTAATACCGTAGCGTTGTTTGAAACCCTTTGATACCAAGCGAGCTTTGTACCGATCAATGGTACCATCAGAATTTTTCTTCACCTTATAGACCCACTTGCAGTCAATGATATTATTACCATAATGTCCGGGCACCAAATGCCACGTTTTGTTCTTCATAAGTGCATCGTATTCCTCATCCATTGCCTTGCACCAATGTGGGGGTATCAATGGCCTCATCCAAATTCATTGGTTCTCCTGCAGCAGTAAAAAAGGAGTAGCGAATAGTTCCATTGGTATATTTTTTGGATTACGAATACCCTTTTGGAGCTGTATTCGTGCTGCAGGAGGAGCTTCAGATGGGCTTGGCGCAGAAGATCTGGGCACAGGCGCAAGAAATCACTGCTCTGCCTGGCGCTCCTGACGCGCAGAGGAGGTCCTGCCACTAGGTGCAGGTGCGGTCGTTGTTGAGGGCCCGACGGTCGCTATCGGGGGCCCATCTGTCGCTGTCGGCCGTGCGGGGCCAGAGGAGGAGCCAACCAAGTTGGGCCATGTGGCGGCCCGCACGCTTGGGGATATGCTTTATCCACGCGCTGGCGACGTGGGCGAGGAGGAGTGGTGCGCGGGGCTGGCGGTCGATGCGGAATCCTGCTCGGGGACCATGCGCGCAGAGGACGAGGCTGACTCGGCCCCAGAGTCAAGCGGATCAGCTCCGGATCCCGCACCTGATAGGTACAGGTGCAGCAAATCCTCCTTGGGATTCGTGATGGTTGGATCGGCTGCATGCTGCATGCGATGAGCATGATTTTCTTCTCTGTTTGGGCTTAAATCTGCACCGTTTTCCTCCAAATTTTCTTCTGTAATCTGCATAGGACTCACAACTGGCATAGGTGAATAGGTATTTGGCATATAATCATCCTTATTTGCACCCACAATGGAAGGATTCAAATGGTTAGGAAGAAGCTTCTTTTCTGAGTTGAGCACCGACATTAGGATGTAGAGACTCAAATGGGAAGACATTTTCATCAAAGACGACATCTCGGAAAATATAAACTCTGCCATTGGAGATTTCCAAGCATTTTACTTCTTTGTGACGCGGCCTTTACCCGAGAAATACACATTGTCTGGAGCGGTGCTACTCGTGTAATGGCGCCAGAAAACTGTGGCGTTTAGTTGACGTGGGAGCAGTAAGTCCTTGTGCGTGGTGATGACCAGCCCGTTGGGAACCCCAAGAGGAAGGTATGATGAGTGTAGCGGCTAGTTTTCCCTCAGTTAAGAAACCAAGGTTTATCGATCAGGAGAAGAGAGACGGTGACGACTGAAGGTGATTGTGGAACCTGCACACACACAAACAAATACTTTGTCCCCAACTTGCGATGAGGTTGTCAATCTCACCGGTTTGCTTGAAACAAAGGTTATGAGTGTATCGAGTGGAAAACAGTAGTAAAATGCGAGTAAAGTAAACAGTGCGGGAAAAGTAAACAGGTGATTGCAATATGATTAAAATAGGACCGGTGTCCACAGTTCACTAGTGGTGTCTCTCCATAGATAAAATAACATGCTGGGTAAACAAATTACAGTTGGGCAATTGATAGAATAAAGATAACGTGATATGTCAAGAAGATCACTATGAGATTCACTCTGGGCATTACAACAAAATACATAGACCGCCATCCAACTGCATCTATGACTAATAATCCACCCCCGGGGATATCATCCGAACACCCTAGAAGTATTAAGTTGCGAACAACAGATAATTGCATTAAGCAAAGTGTGTAATGTAAACAAAGCATATGAATGTTGTTTTCTCCCTAGTAGCAACAGCACATCTACCACCTTAGAGGTTTCTGTCACTCCCCTAGGTGAAATAGAGACATGAACCCACTATCGAGCATAAATACCCCCTCTTGGAGTCACTAGCAACTACTCGGCCAAGATAGCTACTAACAACGGAGAGCATGCAAGATCATAAACAACATAGAGATAACAAAAGATATAATTCAGTACAGCAACTTAATCATAAACACCAATATTCATCGGATCCCAACAAACCAACATCATAGTATTACATAACGGTGATCTCAATCATGTAAGGCAGCTCATGAGATCTAAACATGAAGCACAAGGTGGAGAAGACAACCAGCTAGCTACTGCTATGGACCCATAGTCCAAGGTAGACTACTCACTCATCGCTCCGGAGGCAAGCATGGCGATGAAGAAGACCTTCGGTGGCGATTCCCCTCTCTGGCAGGGTGCCGGGAAGAGCTTCTGGACCCTCCCGATCTTCGGGTCGACGGCGGCGGCGGATCGCGATGTATTCTGGAAAACTGATCGGGCCCTTAGGTTTTTCTCGTCAGGGGGTATATATAGGCGAAGGGGCGATGTCAGAGGAAGGACCACGCCCCCTCACACGGGGCTGGCGCGGCCAGGGGGGTGGCCGCACCGCCCCTGTGTCTGGGGCCCACGTGGCCCCACTCCGTCAGGTCTTCGGATGTCTGGAAGCTTCCCCGTGAAATATGACTTCAGGAACTTGTTTCATCCAATTCCGAGAATATTTCCTGTGTATCACTTCTGAAACACAAAAACAGCAGAAAACAGGAAACTCGCACTGTGGCACTTCGTTAATAGGTTAGTTCCGGAAAATGTATAAAAATGCCACTAAGTGTAACGAAACAATATACAAATGGTGTAAAAACAAGCATGGAGCATCAAAAATTATAGATTAGTTTGAGACGTATCAAGCATCCCCAAGCTTAACTCCTGCTCGTCCTCGAGTAGGTAAGTGATAACAAAGAATAATTTTTTAGGTGACATGCACCTACACAATCTTGATCATATATGCAAGCATTGGTGAGCTGGGATCAATAGAACTTAAAACATGGGCATGAAAGATATAATCATGACAATAAGAACTTAGCAACCATGTTGTAAACATGCAAATGAACACAAACAAAAGATCATGATAATGAAACAATGAAAGTCAAGCGTGTGTTCAAATCATAAGGAAAAACATACAAATGGTTTTCAGCTTGTCCTTCAAAGAGAGCAAAACATAAATGCATAGGACACCTCAAAGTTTAAGAGGGCGACTAGATATAAATAATTTAAGAACAAGTGAAACCAACAATATGAGTCAATCAATGAACTTTGGGACAATGCATATCACACTAAGAATGACAACTATGCTCTCTTAATGGTGCATAAAGAAAGAAGGTGGTGACTCAACATAAAAGTAAAAGAAAGGCCCTTCGCAGAGGGAAGCAGTGATTTAAACATGTGCTAGAGCTTTTCATTTGTAAAACAGAGAGATAAAACTTGATTTTGAGAGGTGGTTGTCTTTGTCAACGACTGGCAATGGGGTTCTTACTATCTTCCATACAAAAATAAAGCAAGTTTTTGAGAGAGAGATTGGCACTCTTGTGCTCTTTTTATAAAACTTGGCACTCCTCCCCACCTTTTCCTTTCACATACCATGGCTAACCGATTCCATCGGGTGCCCACCAACATTCACATTCATTGGAGGAGTGCCTTTTTTCTTTCTTTTTTCCTTTTTTTTTCTTTTTGGAATAAGCAATATGGAAGATAGCAAATCCGACCACTACGTCCCCATGAGCTAAAAACAGTGTCACAAAACGAGAAGTATTTTGAAGGTTTTTGAAAGGTAGCACACGAAAATTTTACTTTGGAATGGCTTACAAATACCATGCATAGGAATTTATAGTGGACACAATGGCAAACTTGGCTTTTAGGAGTTGGATGCACGAGTAGAGCTCATACTCAGTACAAGGTGAGGGCTAGCAAAAGACTGGGAGCGACCAACTAAGAGAGCAGTAATGGCCATAATCATGCAAAGCGACAAAGCGACATTAAAAAAAACATACGATGGCATCAAAAGTCAAAAACTAAATGATCATGAAGGCTAATGGCGACTTTGTAAGAGTCTAACATGTGTGAGCATGCGCCAAGTCAACCCAAATAAAGCATCAAGGAGAAAACCAAAATAATGCTTCCATACAATAAAAACAACGCATGATTTTTCAAAGGCTCATTAAGCAATCTCAGTTATTTGAGACAAGTCATGCTACAGCAAAACCACTAAGCATACTATCAAAAAGACATCAAGCATGACATGAAAAAGCCTAAGCCGCAGTCTACACAAGCTCCTTCTTGTACCACTATTTTGCACAAAGCTTTTTCTCTTTTCCAACACCATTTGAAATTTTTATAAACACCTCTTTTGATGAAAACCAATAAAGATCAGAGGCAAAAATGCACCTTGATGAAAAGATATGACAAGATCTGAACGCGAATCAAGGCAAAAACGAAAACCAAAAGCAGTAGCGGAAAAAGATGAACGCTCGATTTTTAATAAGAGTGAAAACTTGAGCATCCTTTGCAAATGAAAACGAGTACATCTCCTCCAAAGGAAATTTGTTGGGGTCCAACCATTTATTGCAGCAAACTAACAAACTAAACAAACTAAGAAAACTAAAACAACTGACGCTCCAAGAAAAACACATAGTGCATGAAGCAATAAAAATATAGTGTTTTGAAAGGTGACCTGATTTTTGCCGATGAAGAAGGGGTGCCTCGGGGGCATCCCCAAGCTTTGACGCTTGTACTTCTTGGATATTTCTTGGGGTGATGCATGGGCATCCCCAAGCTTGAGCTTTTGTCCATTCTTCAACTCATCTCATCATTCTCCAATCCCTACACTTGAAAACTTCCTTCATACAAAAGTAAACACAATTCTATTAGCAACATTAGTGTAAGCATAAAATATATTCAACCTCTTTTAGCTTCAGGTTTCAACCCAAAACCACCACATATAAAGTATACTACTGTAGCAACTTCCACAAGAGTTCCATGATAAAAAAGAACTCAAAAGAAAGCGATAAAGTGGCAAAAACAAATATTGGCAGAAATCTGTCAAAACTGGACAGCTGACAAAGGACGAATTTTTGAGGGATTTTCCGTTGCTCAAATCAAAAAGTGTTCAACTAAGAAAAGTTTGGATATAACCTGGGGCATATGCACAAGAAATCGCAGGTCCAAAAGATATACAGAGAATTTTCACGAATTTTTACGGTGCAGCACCGAAAACAGTTTCAGGACAGCAATAACCCCAAATCTTTACCTCACTCAAATTAGAGGCTTCTCTTGGCACAAAAACGAAATAAACAAGATAAGGAGCGGTCATTACAGTAGTAATGACTTCCAAGACTCAAATAAAAGAAAAAGTACTGAAAAGAAAACATTGGGTTATCTCCCAAGAGTGATTTTCTTTAACGCCTTTGAGCTAGGCGCAGAAAAGTGCGAATCAAGTAATATCAAGAGATGAAGCATCAAGCTCATAATTTGCTCTAAGAATAGAGTCAAAAAGTAATTTCTTTCTTTTCCTAGGGAAGTGTTCCATACCTTTCTTTAATGGGAATTGATACTTGATAGTGCCTTCCCTCATATCAATAATAGCACCTACAGTTCGAAGAAAGGGTCTTCCCAAAATAATAGGACATGAAGCATGGCATTCAACGTCCATAACAAGAAAATCAACGGGAACAAGGTTATTGTTAACCACAATAAGAACATCATTAATCCTTCCCAAAGGTTTCTTCTTAGCAACATCAGCAATAGGAACATCAAAATAACACTTTTCAAGTGGTGGTAAATCAAGCATGTCATAAATCTTTCTAGGCATAATAGAAATACTAGCACCTAGATCACATAAAGCATGGCAATCATAACCATTAACATGCATATCAATGATGGGTTCCCAACCATCTTCTAACTTCTTGGGAACAGAGGCTTTTTGCTTCAACTTTTCATCCCTAATCTTTATAAGAGCATTGGTAATATGCTTAGTAAAAGCAATATTTAAAGAACTAGCATTGGGAGTCAAAGCAAGCTTTTGCAAGAACAAAATTACTTCAGATATATTGCAGCCATCAACATCAAAATCATTAAAAGAAATAGAGCTATCATCTCCCACACTCCGAAAAATTTCAGCACTCTTTTGAGAAAAAGTTTTGGCAGTTTTAGGCTTTTTAACACAAGGAGTGGGAGTTTTCTCTACACCAATCAAAGTAAGAGGGTTGCTATCAGTAGGAGCAACATCATTAGAGGTAGTAATAGTACATACCTTCATCTCTCTAGCCATCTCATCTTCTCTTTCCCACCTGGCATGCAATTCCGCTAACAATCTAATATTTTCATCAATTCTAACTTGGGTAGCATTAGCGGCAGCAACAACATTGCTCACATTCACATCATTAGGAAACACTTTTAATTTTAGAAGTTCAACATCATGAGCAAGGCTATCAACCTTAGAAGCAAGAATATCAATTTTGCCTAACTTTTCCTCAACAGACTTATTAAAAGCAGTTTGCTTACCGATGAAGTCCTTGAGCATTACCTCAAGCTCGGAGGGCGCGGCCCTAGTGTTGTTGTAGGAGTTACCATAAGAATTACCATAACCATTACCATTGGTAGAAGGATACGGCCTATAATTGTTACTAGCAAAATTGTTCCTATAAGCATTGTTGTTAAAATTGTTGTTTCTAATGAAATTCACATCAACTTGCTCTTCTTGAGCAACCAGAGAGGCCAAAGGAACATTATTAGGATCAACATGAGTCCTATCATTAGCAAGCATAGCCATAATGGTATCTATCTTATCATTCAAGGAAGAGGTTTCCTCAACAGAATTTACCTTCTTACCTTGTGGAGCTCTCTCGGTGTGCCATTCAGAATAATTTACCATCATGTTGTCGAGTAGCTTTGATGCGGCGCCCAATGTGAGGGACATAAAAGTGCCTCCAGCAGCTGAATCAAGTAGGTTCCTTGAAGAAAAATTCAGTCCTGCATAAAAAGTTTGGATAATCATCCAAGTAGTCAGTCCATGAGTGGGGCAATTCTTTATCATAGATTTCATTCTTTCCCACGCTTGAGCAACATGTTCATTATCAAACTGAGTAAACTTCATAATATTGCTGCGCAAAGCTATAATCTTAGCAGGAGGATAGTATCTACCAATAAAAGCATCCTTACACTTAGCCCATGAATCAATACTATTCTTAGTCAAAGACAGCAACCAATCTTTAGCTTTTCCTCTCAAAGAAAAAGGAAACAACTTGAGCTTAATAATATCACTATCAACATCCTTATATTTCTGCATCTCACATAGCTCAACAAAATTGTTGAGATGAGCTGTAGCATCTTCAGTACTAGCACCAGAAAATTGCTCTTTCATAACAAGGTTCAATAAAGCAGGCTTACTCTCATAAAAAGTGGTAGCAGGAACAGTTGGTGCAATATGAGTGCAGATAAAATCACTATTGTTCGTGCTAGCGAAGTCACACAACTTGGTATTTTCAGGAGTACCCATTTCAGCAAAACGAAAGTAAACAAGTAAAAACAGCTACCAAGGATTCTAAATTTTTTGGGTTTTTGATATAAAAAGCAGTGCAGGTAAAATAAAATAAAGTAAAGCAAAACAAATAACAAAGTAAAGAATGTGTGTGCGAAGAACTCCCCTCGCAGAAGTCTTCTCTCTTCCCCGGCAACGGCGCCAGAAAAGAAGCTGCTACTCGTGTAATGGCGCCAGAAAACTGTGGCGTTTAGTTGATGTGGGAGCAGTAAGTCCTTGTGCGTGGTGATGACCAGCCCGTTGGGAACCCCAAGAGGAAGGTATGATGAGTGTAGCAGCTAGTTTTCCCTCAGTTAAGAAACCAAGGTTTATCGATCAGGAGAAGAGAGACGGTGACGACTGAAGGTGATTGTGGAACCTGCACACACACAAACAAATAATTTGTCCCCAACTTGCGATGAGGTTGTCAATCTCACCGGTTTGCTTGAAACAAAGGTTATGAGTGTATCGAGTGGAAAACAGTAGTAAAATGCGAGTAAAGTAAACAGTGCGGGAAAAGTAAACAGGTGATTGCAATATGATTAAAATAGGACCGGGGTCCACAGTTCACTAGTGGTGTCTCTCCATAGATAAAATAACATGCTGGGTAAACAAATTACAGTTGGGCAATTGATAGAATAAAGATAACGTGATATGTCAAGAAGATCACTATGAGATTCACTCTGGGCATTACAACAAAATACATAGACCGCCATCCAACTGCATCTATGACTAATAATCCACCCCGGGGGATATCATCCGAACACCCTAGAAGTATTAAGTTGCGAACAACAGATAATTGCATTAAGCAAAGTGTGTAATGTAAACAAAGCATATGCCCTTGAGCATATGAATGTTGTTTTCTCCCTAGTAGCAATAGCACATCTACCACCTTAGAGGTTTCTGTCACTCCCCCAGGTGAAATAGAGACATGAACCCACTATCGAGCATAAATACCCCCTCTTGGAGTCACTAGCAACTACTCGGCCAAGATAGCTACTAACAACGGAGAGCATGCAAGATCATAAACAACATAGAGATAACAAAAGATATAATTCAGTACAGCAACTTAATCATAAACACCAATATTCATCGGATCCCAACAAACCAACATCATAGTATTACATAACGGTGATCTCAATCATGTAAGGCAGCTCATGAGATCTAAACATGAAGCACAAGGTGGAGAAGACAACCAGCTAGCTACTGCTATGGACCCATAGTCCAAGGTAGACTACTCACTCATCGCTCCGGAGGCAAGCATGGCGATGAAGAAGACCTCCGGTGGTGATTCCCCTCTCCGGCAGGGTGCCGGGAAGAGCTTCTGGACCCTCCCGATCTTCGGGTCGACGGCGGCGGCGGATCGCGATGTATTCTGGAAAACTGATCGGGCCCTTAGGTTTTTCTCGTCAGGGGGTATATATAGGCGAAGGGGCGATGTCAGAGGAGCGACCACGCCCCCTCACACGGGGCTGGCGCGGCCAGGGGGGTGGCCGCGCCGCCCCTGTGTCTGGGGCCCACGTGGCCCCACTCCGTCAGGTCTTCGGATGTCTGGAAGCTTCCCCGTGAAATATGACTTCAGGAACTTGTTTCGTCCAATTCCGAGAATATTTCCTGTGTATCACTTCTGAAACACAAAAACAGCAGAAAACAGGAAACTGGCACTGTGGCACTTCGTTAATAGGTTAGTTCCGGAAAATGTATAAAAATGCCACTAAGTGTAACGAAACAATATACAAATGGTGTAAAAACAAGCATGGAGCATCAAAAATTATAGATACGTTTGAGACGTATCAAGCGGTAATCAAGTTTGCGTTTATTATAGGGATGCAAATTTGGCCAGCAAGCACACCCGAAAACATGAAGAGATTTGTAGTCGGTTTGATTTCGAGATGTTCTGCAGGAGAAGCATTGTCAGTGACTTTACTTGGCATAATATTGATAAGATATGTAGCGGTAAGAAATGCCTCGTCCAAAAACTTTAGAGGCATGGAGGCGTTGGCAAGGAGAGCTAGGCCAACTCTCACTATATGACGGTGTTTGCGCTCAGCTGAGCCATTTTGTTGATGTGCATGGGGACATGACACATGATGTGTGATACCAAGTTTTTGAAAGAATGGGTTTAATTTCTCATACTTGCCTCCCCAATTTGTATGCATGGTGACGATTTTTCTAGAAAACTTGTGTTCAACAAAATTCATGAAATTGTGGAAGACATCAAAGACATCAGATTTTTCTTAATTAAAATAAATCCAAATGAACTTGCTAAAGTCATCGATGAAACTTACATAGTAATTGTGATGACCTACAGAGGTAAGCGCAGGGCCCCAAACATCGGAAAGGATTTGTTGTAATGGAACGGTCGACACACTTGTAGAAATAGGATAAGCAAGTTGATGACTCTTAGCTTTTTGACATGGATCACAAATAGTTTCAACACTAGAGGACTTGGAAAATGGAAGACAAAAATTATTTAAGACTTGTTGAACGACTAAGCTCGAAGGATGGCCTAGGCGACTATGCCACCGTGCGATGGTAGGCTTGGTAACAACACAAACTTGCTTGGGCGTGGATGGCGATGATGATGATGACATGATAGTATAGAGTCCACCCTCGCATGGTCCTCTAAGAAGAGTTTTCTTTGTGGCCCGATCCTTTATCGAAAAATGCCACGGGTGAAATTCAAGAAAAGCATCATTATCAAAAGCAAGTTTATGAACAGAAAGAAGACTTTTAGTCGCGCTAGGAACATGAAGTATGTTTTTAAGTTGGATTTCATGATTGGGGGTTTGAATAGATGAATAACCAATATGACTAATATTCATACCTTCACCATTTTTCGTGTGGATCTTGTCCTTACCATGATATTGATCACAAATCATGAGCTTCTTGAGGTTGCTGGTGATGTGGTCGGTTGCCCCGGTGTCGGTATACCAATTGGTATCGACACCATAGGAGGCTTTAACTTCTCTCTCATCGTTGTCGTTGTCTGCGCAGCACCACCAACAGGTGTATGCGGAGTGACCTTCTTTCTTGCATGTTTGGCAGACGATGTTGTCGCGGAATCGAGGTGGTTCACCACCATGTCCACATCCGCGTCCGCGTCCACGTCCACGTCCTCCTTTTGGGGGACGATGGCCACCACCACCGTTCCTCCCTCTATCTTCTTCACGGCCACGAGGGCGGCCTTGATTATTTTTCTTGTAGTAGCTGCGGCCACCACCACCACCACGGCTTGCAGAATTCGCCGAGGACTCAAAGCCCTTTGGATTACCACTAGAGAGCATACTTTTTCGTTTTTCAAACGCTCTAAGTCATGAAGATCGCTCACCGTGCACATAGGCATTGCATTGACCGATGCAAACACCGGGTTCTACTCCTCATCGAGGCCGTTGAGGATGTGGCCGTGAAGTTCATCATCATCGATGGTGCGGCCAGCGGCGACGAGCTCGGTGGCGAAGCCCTTCATTTTGGCAACGTACGCGTCGGCGGTCATGTTGAGTTTCTTGGTATTGGAGAGGGCCGCGCGGAGGTGGGTGACATTTGCCCCCGATCTTGATGTGAACATGGAGTTGATGAGGCTCCACACCTCAGCGGCGTGCTCCATGCCGACCAACTGGGAGAGGATCTCCGGGCAGATCCCGCCGACCAAGAAGGTCAGTACCTGCTGATCGCGGGTGACCTAGGCGTCGTATGCCGGGTTGGTCACCGATGTGATATTGCCATCCTTCTCCACCTCGATCTTCTCGGGCGGCGCCGGCTCGCTGCCATCGGCGATGCCAAGAAGGCGAGCGCCTCGGAGTGCCGGGAGGACAAGGGCCTTCCAGAGGTGGTGGTTCCCGCGGGTGAGTTTCTCCACGGGTGGATTCCCGAGGGTAGGAGCCACAACGGTGGAGGAGGTGGCCATCGGGATGGTTCTTCGTCGATTAGGAGCGACGATAGGGTACTGGTTGTTGATGTTGTGGAAAGGATCGCTCTGATACCATATGCGAATGATGCCTTTGCCTCATTATCGGTTACGTGTTATATAGAGGCCCAATAGGTCATATTTGGTACATGTTTGATTACAGAGATATGATAATTAAGGGGGAATAAATGAGATCCGAATATGCCTCATATTCCTAGCTTATTCGGTTACAATCATTGTAGGGAAGATTTGTTAATAACTAGCTATAACTCTAACACACAGTACGTCTTGAACATAAGTGAAAGATATGTTTCATTTTTCACTAATTGTACGCACTGGAATACCAATCACACCCTGATGCACGGTTTGATAAAAATCTCGCTGATTAATCCTGCTGATAGTACGCATTCCTATTATGCCCGGGAGTATCTCACGTAATAATGCACATATTTCAATAATCAGGTCGGCTTTGAGTAGTACTTTGATTTGCAAATCGTCTCACAATTAATCATATCGATTGGCAGGTCTGTCATGCATGTATATATAATGGAATGTGCAATTACCCTTCCATCAATTGATAACGTAAGTATATATAATTAGGCTGGGCGGGGAAGGTGTCATGGCCATTGCCTCTCTTGCGTTCCCTCTCCATCAGAAAACATTGTCGCACATAGCAGTGCATAAATTAGATCCACCATGAATGCGGGCATCGCGGGGTACGGGATTGGTCTTTTGTTCATTGGGTGCCTTGTTGTGGTCAGACAAGGTAAGCATCTTTTTATATGTTCTTGCAGCTAGTTCAAGCATCCTTTTTTCAAAAATTGTTCCATTTAATTGTATATAATGTGTTTTTCCAAGCATGTAATAATATTGCATATGGAATAGGTCGGCCTGATGCCGGAAGCAACTATCAAGGCCAACATGCCCATGCAGGTACGGTGGCCTCGTCGATAGATGAGAGCAAAATATACTTGAAGGTGTGTCTTCCTAGGGATTGTAAGACCAAAGGTGAACCGTGGAATCTCGATTGCATTTGCTGCCTCAGTAAGCCGGACATGCCGTGCTTTCATTCCGAGGAAGAGTGTGTGAAAAATTGCCCACCCCAAACGGCGACAGAATTACATGCACGAAAGAATCAGGATAACGATGGGCTTTACTAGAATAGTGTTGTACTAATAAAGTGATAATGCATTCATGAACTTCGTATCATTTCCGCCGGGACATGTCGATTTTTGTTTGTTTGTTTGTTTGAGTTGGACTGTTTGGGAAATTTCGGAATGCCTGCTGGATAGGTAGCATGTACTCCATCTGTCCCATAATATAAAATGCTATTATTATATATAACAACAATCTAAATCTATATATCTATGCCTAATCTTTACTAATCAAATAGTGATGCGACAGCGGTGGTATGTCAGGCGGTCGGCCTGTTCTCCTCCACCGGTCGATGCCTTGGAGAAGCCTACGCTGTTGCCGACAGGCTGCAGGAGCCCGGCCCGCAGCGGGTGACTAGCGCCTGCGGGCTATTCAGTTTGCGGTCACCAAGTTTCTTGTCACAGGCTCACAGGTGTCTTAGTTCGCTGCAATCACCCTGAGGGTCCAAAAGCCCTTAACAAATAGCTCAGAGGGTCTTTTTTTGGTAAAATTTGTTTGAGCCCGAATCCTAGTGTTTGAATTGGGGAGAAAACGTTTGAACTCATAATTCCCGTTCCGCTGCCACTTGCTGAGCCCACCTTGTCAGGTTTACCCGTTATTCTAACAGAACTTGACTTTGTCAGCGTTAGAGTTCCGTTGCCACCGTCTTCTTCCCTGTTCTGTCGTCCTCCCCTGTTCTGTCCGCCCGCCCAGCTCGCCGTCGACCCCTCGTCGTCGCTACGCCGGAATCGAGCTCGCCGTCGCTTCGCTGGAATCGAGCTCCCCGTCGCTGACACCACCCTGGTGCTAGGATCTCCCACATAGTGGCAATGGCTCCCCAGGTCGCAGTTCCGGCTCCTCCCTTCCCCCACAGATCTGAGCTCCCCAGATAGGAGATCTAGAATCGCTCCCTCTAATGTCTCTAATGGCGACGGCACCAATGGAAGCGCGGCAATCTCAGAGGAGATCGGCTAGCTGTCTCTAATGGCGACGGCAGCGGTGGCCGTTCCTGTGGACTTGGTGGCGGAACCTCATGAACATCTAGTTTATTGTTATGTTAATTTTCATCGAATTCATCTCTGTAAATGCGAATCTCAAAAATGAAGAACAATAAATGTATATTTCAGATCTAAAATTAAAAGAGAAACACTAAATCTGAAAGTTCATAATATTTGGTTGCTTGAAACTTACAGAAGCTAGTTAGTAACACAAAAGGCAGCTTTAGCCTTGTCTATACAAAAGCTATTCTTCAGAGTTAGTCTAACACTAACTATACTTAACTGAAGAAACTAGGGGAGAGCAGCCTCCTTGGAAGTTGGCATACCAAAATGCTACGAAGGGCTAAAGTTCATTGCTAAATCAACCGGAACTGAACGATTTCCCTTCCCGCCTAACTCCTGCTGCTTTTCTCCATCCAGCATGCACGTCGTGGCTTCCCCTTCCTCGAGCGGCTGCGCTCGCCCTTGGGGGAGGAGGGCTTTCCGCACTTCTGGCGGAAAAGCGTCTGGTTGAACCTGACCAGCAGCGCCGCCGCGAGGCATTCTTCAAACGAGTAGTACGGCAGCTCTTGATAGGGGTCATATTTCCTGGTGAACCATAGTCGCAATGATAGATCAGTGTAGTTGTGGTTCGCCGGCGGTGCATAAACACGCCATATCGTAGAACTCGATATGGCCCGCTTCCTCGCCCGCCGCAAGTTCTTGTTGGTCTTCGACGCCGGGAAGCCGGTGAATGGCCGACGACCACGCTTCCCTAGCTTACCCCACTTCAGCTTCATAGCCCTTACCTCGGACAGAGCCGGTGAGCATCTAGACCTTGAGGAAACCATCCTCCCCGCCTGCAACGCCCCTGCCGACAACGCCAACTTGGGGAAGTTTATGACAGCCGCTATTGGCACCTGCACACCGGCTTTGACAAGGCAAGTCATTGCCTGCCGGATGGGGGCTTGATATTGGAGCGTCGGCAGCGGCGGCGCCATAAGCTACGGCGAGCTTAGGGTTGCGACTGTGAAGTGGGGAGTGAGACAGGGGAGGAAGACGCGAAGCAGCCTTAATCTGCCCCTTAAATAAAATAAAAGTTATCCATGTTTATCTACTTGGGCTTTTACTTCATTTTTCTGGGTCCACTGTCAGTTAGACTGGGATTGCTATATGGGGTAAAGTACTAGATACCTCTACCTCTGGCGACCTCAACCCTAAATCACATTTCCAGTCTCCTTCCTCCCAAACCGGCGGCTGCTGGGGGTTGGCCGCCCCGCCCACAGCGACTGCTCGAACCAACGCCGGCCGGGTGGCGTTCGACCTCCACGGCGTCCTGCACGCAGGAATCCCTTCTCAAGATAAGTGTAGTTCAGTAATTGCCCAATGCTCCGATCTAGTACAGATTGCCCAATGCTCCGACCAAGGTAGGGTTTTCCCGTACGGATTGCCCAATGCTCCGATCTAGTACTAGTTCAAGGGGCGGCACTAGTTCAAGGGGAATGTTCCAAAAATATTTCTACTTCTGTAATGATAGTTCAGTAATTTCGTAATCGATATTTTGCAAAAGGAGTGGTTCATATGGTCACTGAGCCTGCTTGATTGTTCTATAATCAGAACCATATGGTTGCTATGTATGTTGACCAAACTTGCATGCCCTGCCAAAACATTGGTTACCTATTATATGTTAGTCTTTGTTCGGTTCGGTTTGTTGCCAAAATATTTAAAATGATTGAATGGGTGCTCTTATTCCAGTTTAAATTGTGTTGTATCTCGGACACAACATTGCTCCATTGTGCTAAAAGGGGAAATCTAGGACATGCTCTTGGTGGAGCTTTTAAAGCACTGTTGGAAGCTATGCAATGCTACTGGATATATTGACATGTTCTTGTTGAGATGAATTTTAAATGATAATAGAAAGCTATGTCATGCTCTTGGTGATTTGTATATCAAATATTGCATTCCACATCATGTTTTTTGGTGATTTTTAATTTGTTATTTAGACGAAGAATATAGATGTGATGGGTTATGGGGTGACGGCACCGTGAGTTTGACCTAGAATTCAAAATTGAGCTAAGGAAATCAAAATAAAATCAAATAATTGGAAAACCAGCGCATGGAGTCATGGTATGTGATGTAGTATCTTGGAAAAATAGCAAACAGGGCATGCCAAGGATTCATAGGCACACTCTTCACAAATTTGGCATGCTTTTGGGAGCTTACGGCACCGTGAGTTTGACCAAGTTTTTCCACATGCTTTTGAAATGGAGGTCAGTTTCCAATGATCATACATAGTTAGGACATGCTCATGGTGGAGCTTTTTAATTGCTATTGGAAGCTATGTAAAGCTATTGGGTTTAAAATCATGTTCTAGTTTACATATTATAATTGAAAGCTTAGCCATGCTATTGGTTATTTCTATATCAAACATTGCAAGCTACATCATGCTTTTTGGTGATTTATAATTGATTATTTATAAGAAGTAAATAGATGTGATGGGTTATGGGGTTTAGGGCTCACGGCACCGTGAGTTTGACCTAGATTTCAAAAGTGAGCAAAAGAAATACAAATAAAATCAAAAAAATGGAAAAACAGTGCATGGAGTCATTGTATGTGATGTAGTACCTTGGAAAAATACCAAACATTGCATGCCAAGGATTCATAGGCAAACTCTTCACAAAATTGGCATGCTTTTAGGTCTTTCCAATGAGGTCGGATTCCAATGATTATACATAGTTAGGACATGATCTTGGTGGAGCTTTTAAATTGCTATTGGAAGCTATGTAATGCTATTGGTTATATTGTCATGTTCCTGTTTTAAAATGATAATGAACTGTCCCTCACACAATTATAGGTTACAATGCAACGTCATGAAGCATGCTACGACTGTCCCTCCGACGATGAGAACTGTGTGATTGGGCACAGTCCCAGGACTTACCAGTACCACACCCATCTAGGATCGGCGCTGACAGATGAAGGTAATAACTTATACATGTCTGGTTATAGAATTTGAGAGATAGGACATATATCTCATTCATGAAATAATTCATGTAGGTCCCATCGTTAGGGGTATAAAAGGGGGGGCTCTTGACCTAGCACCTTGGGAGCTAAATAAAATCATTTACGGAAATGATGTACCAATGTCTTATGTAAGGATTGGACTTCTCAAATTGCTCTCACGGAGGCTTGATAGTGCTAATCCGGTGATCCCTTTGTATGTCTGCTCTGTCAAGAAGTCTCTGACAGCTAAAGGGAAGTCAAAGATGGTAAGATTTCATTGTGCACAGTGAATACTAACGTGTTTGCTCAACTGCATGACACCCTAGTATCTATACTATCATATCAGGTATTTTCGAAGCCGTACAGCCAGCTCTATCTCAAGCAGTACCTGGAAGCAGGAGATATTATGGTGCCAGCCTGCGCCGATGACCCGTATGCACCTGAAGGTGAAACTGAGTAGGATATGCATTACGTCAAGCTTCGGATGGGCAACGATGGTCGTGCCCAGATTACAACTAACTGGAGCACGCTTGTGACCACCTCACGCATGTCTGTTGATGACATGGCTGTGTTCGAGCTTGAACCAGATGAGGAAGTACTGTTTATCCATCTGATGAGTAATGTGCCGATAGGTAAGCCAGTTAAGTGATAAATTGAACTACTAATCTGGTGGTGTATGCATCTGCACCAACTCAACTTGTATGCCAGATATTAAGGCTTTAGTACTAGTTCTGATCGGCTGGTTTATGCTATATATTAAGGCTTGAGTTGTAAAACTTGTATGACATGTTATTCTATATGCTATTACGCTGTGCATTCTCTTATCTAGATTTTGGATGCCATCTATCTAGTCCGTCTAGCCGCTGGACCAGATAATTTTGTTTCCATTTGAATACAACTAAGCTTAATTTATAGACATATTGACCATCAGTGCATCACAGAAAGCACAACACGGTGCAATCAGTTAATACAAACAATTCAATTCACAAAATCATGTACGAGTTAAGGCACTTCATCATAACAAGATGGTTTTAGTAAATAGAGTATAAGCATGCAGAGAAGAATGCAAGTAATCATAGCCTGCGCAACATATTGGCATATGGTTTAGACTACCAGGTGATACAATAATATAATAACATAATTAACTAACTGATAGCAACTGCGCAACATATATAGGCTACAGTTTTTCAACATGAACGGACATAGCCTCCTGCCCCACATTCAAGAAGGTGAAGATGCACACATTCCCTTCTTCTATTGACGCTTTTTGGAGAACCTTAGGCCAGTTTGCTGTCATCTGGGCAACACCGTTGCCCTGATGGGTGAAGCTTACATTATAGAAACCATCTTGCTCACTGCAATATGTTGGAATGGTGCATGGAAGATAGCGGGCGAGGTGGGCATTGCTGTACTTTGCTGAAAAGTACTGGAGTACAAGAATACAGTCAGTTTTTGAACACAGATTCATGTGCATGAGAAGATTAAAAGAGTCAAGCAGATTACCATTTTTGCCTTCCCACGAAGGACATGTGACTTCTTTATCTCACAGATATAGTATGGAACTATTGGCCTCAGTTTAGCAACCATTGCATTAAGATCGGCAATCTGGCGACCAGTGAGATTGATATTGCTTGCAAACACACAATTCTTGTCAAATTCCAAGTCACCAGTTATCTTGGGACCTAGAAAGAAATGCACTACTTAGTGATCTTTATCTCCATAAGAATGCATGAAAAGATCATTAGACCCATGTTAGACAGATTCACACCTCTGCGAATGACGATAGTCTCAGCCGCCCTTGCAGGGCCATGATACGATGAGAGTGGGCCCAATGTGAGTCTACGTGCCTTGGCTTTAGATTTCTTGGAAGATGAGATAGTCCTTGGCTCACTATCTGGATCAGTACCTTGATATGAAGGGAGGGGGTAATCCCTATTGGTTGTGGCTTTCTTGCATTTCTTGATAGCATAAGAATCATTGATTTTAAATAGCTTGAAATAATCAACAGAACGGTTCTTCCGGCTAGTACAAGCATCAGCCTAAAAATAGAGATTGTGCTTATTACAATGTTGTGTAGCACCTAAAAACACTATTGCCAGAAATAGAAATTTGTATAACCTGCACCTTAGTGGCGATATGGTCAATCGTTGGGTTCATCTGGAGACTGGCAAGCTTTTCTGAAAGAAATGGGCACCTATTTAGTGCAGGCATCTATTTCCTTGGAATAATAAACTATGCTATAATTAGCAGTATGTGCTACTACAATTTGCAATGACAGTACCTCATTCCATATCCAGTATGAAGTGAAATCTACTACCATATCCAGCGACAACTACCCTACAATAATAGAGTGCGTACAAAGGTTCCCCAGCCGTGCGGCCCATCCCAAAATTTAAACTTGACATAATTTAGCATACTACATAAATTTCATTGAAATTTAGATGGTTTTACAAAATACGGCGAAATATAAAATAGACTAAAAGAGGTGGTCTTCGTCGGAGTCCTCGCCGGCGGCGAAGTTCACCGATGCGGCCGATTGCGCTGGCGGTGAATCGTTGGACAACCCAGCTCCGTCATCGGACAGGCGGCCGGAAACCATCCCGCGGCGGCAACGGTTCTCGGCGGCGGCGAAGTTCACCGATGCGGCCGATGGTGCTGGCGGTGAAGCGTTGGACGGCCCAGCTCCGTCATCGGACAGGCGGCCGGAAACCATCCCGCGGCGGCGACGGTTCTCCTCCGCCGCGCGCTGGCTGCGGTCGCGCTCGGCCTCCTTGAGGGATGAGATGAAGGTGCGTCTCTCCTGCGCTCGCTGCGCTGATGCGTTGAAGGAGGGGAGAGGGTACTGATGCTCTCGGCGCTGGTGCTCCGCCGCCACCTTTGCGAGCCCTACGGCCACGTCCGCCCGGAAGAGGCATCTCTCAGCCTCCGCTTCGATGTTGTGGCGGTGGGCGTCGGCGCGGGCGGCAGTATGGTCCTTCGCCAGCCTTGCCGCTGCCGCCCTCCTCTCAGCGACCATGACCTCCTGCGCCGCCCGGTCGCGGCGCTGCGTCTCGAACGACGCTACGATCGCTCTCTGTTCCGCGGTGGCCTCCTCCGTGTCCGTCGGCAGCTCGGTGAGGAACTCCTTGTTGTCGGAGTCCTCCTCCTCCTCGCCCTGCGGCGGCGGTGGCGGCGGTGGAGGTGGGGGTGGTGGTGCTGTTGGCGCGCCGGAACCGCCTCGAGGGAGCATGGCATAGGTTGTCAAGAGACGGCGAGTCATTTTCTACCGGCGGTTGGAGGATGTGAACCTACCGTCGAGGCGATGAGCTATTTATAGCCGGGAACGGGGCGGGAAAACGAAGGAGAAGGGGCGGGAAGCGCACGACATGGCATTCATTTCTCACCGACGCGTGCTACGACACGACGGCTCGCTGCCCCGCTGCAAAGCTGTTTCCGTTTGCAGCACCATTACTGGGCGCGGGAGACGAGACGAGTGGAGACGACGAAGCATCGGTCGTGCCGCTGACAGTGGGCCACGCATTACTGGGCGAGTGGAGATGCTCATAGATCTAGTACGCGACGGAGCGAAGAAAAAAAGGGAGGCGACTTAAAATCACCGTACGTGCTCGAGGCCCACCGCCGGCGATCTAGGAAGGATGCCGGCAAGGTTCACTTGGAAGCGAGAGGAGAGCGGACGATCTTCTCCGGGGACTAGGAATCGAGCGGCACTTACCAGCCTACCTGCAGCGGAGGAGAGAGGACGGTCTTCTCCGGGGACAGGATTACGGCGCCGCGCAGGGGATTTCATCGCCGGAGCTGCTAGGGGACGGTTTTCTGCAGCGCGCTTGAGGCAGGGGAGTTTGGATTTGGGAGAAATGATGGTAACAGTGGGGCCAGGGGAGTGGAGGCAAGGCAAGAGGTGGGCGAGGAGGCCACGTTGCCACGCGGCAGCTAACCAGATGGCGTCGGCGGCGGCTGACTCGTTGCAACAGCTGTGTCGATGACGAGTGGGTCCACGAGCGTGGCAGAATAGAATACAAGCCTTATTCTTAAAAAACAGAAAATACATAATCAGCCCACATTGTCTTATTTTATGACCAGATTAATAGGACCATAATACATGCCATAGGGGAGTTTTCACGAAAAAGCATTAAAATTAGACCTCAAACAGTAGAAATTTAGATAAGTAAATAAAATTTTAAAACAATAATTATTCTAACAGTAGAGGAGCTATATCTTGATGACATGGTGTTGATCCATGGGGTCAGTGGGAATAATCGGTAAAATTGTTTGCACCATACAGAAGGTCACATGTGCACCATCCCATTCATACATCTTTCCATGGAACCTCACCAGATCTCGGTTCCGCATCTTGATGTAAACATAGCCGTCGTCACCATTTTGGTGAGATTGGACAATTCGCCACCTGGCATCCTGCATCTTGCTGAATAGAACACATGCAACCACATAACCTGCTGGTTGTAGGTTTGGTGTTACAATGGCTTCCAGAATCTTAGTCTGTCGAACACCATATGCACCCTTAGCTGATAGATGACTATACGGGAGATCCTAGCTTTCTTTGCGGATTTGATATCAATATTTGGTGATCGCGGTTCAGGGTCATCGTCTTCAGGGTCATCGTCTTCGTCATCACCTTTTTTGTTCCCTTCATCCCCTGAAATTTTTTTTGGACTTCCTTCGTCGAGAGAACCATACGGATCCGCGTCAGATTGAGGTTCCGGATGTGAACCTTCTTGCACATCCTCCACCTCTACAACTGACAGGGGTATAGCTAATAGAGCCAGTTAGTTGAGTACCCCTGAGGCCCATTAAGCTAGGCCCAGTTGTAATGATAGTCGAATACGAGTTCCTACCGTATGTCGATATTGTAATATGTATCGGACCCTACCCGATCCTCGAGACCTGGCCATCTATATATAGGGGCCAGGAGGGGACGGTGTAGGGGAGATTGAAAGCAAGCCAGGTTGAACACCCAAGTTTACTTTCAACATACACCTATTTCGACTAACTTTACCTTTGAGTTCATCCGACGCCCTATCTCCCCGATCCCAAGTCCTTTATCTAGGACATTTGTCGAGTTAACCCCTCGTCAATTGGCGCCGACCGTGGGGACTGGGCGTTGGAATCATGAATTCGACGGCTTTTTCGCTTTTAGCCAACAGCAGTTCAGAACTCGACGGAAGTCAAGAGATGGAGTTAACCATTGGAAGTTTGAGCATCATCGTTGGACCATCGGGTTCATCCCGCCTCTCGGATTCGACGAAACCAGATCCGTCGGCAAACAAGCCCGAAACAGAAGAAACATTGGAATCATCAGAAGGCTCTTCCAGCGAGGCAAACTCGCCGGTCAGTTTCGACAAAACACCAATCGTAGAAGGCGACAAAATTCAGAAAAATTTCGACTCAGAAGAAATAGCGTGTCAGACGCACAACAACGCAAAGGACTTTGCCGTGGGAAGCAGCGGCATCTCCAAGGTACATCAGTTATGCGTCATTATCACTAAAGCAGAAGAATAAAACAATAGCAAAGGAAATAAGAATGTCGACAGGCAAGTCGACAAAGTAAAAGATCACAACAAAAAGGAAAAGGAGAAAGTCCATGTCTCGGCTGGTGAATGGAGGATGATCAAGTCAGCTATCAACCACGGTATAGAAGTACCCGAAGGATCGAGAAGAGAAGTACTAATGGGATATCAGTACGCATTATACCAGCACAGGAAGAAACTAAGGGAGGAAAGAGATATGGTTTCTCAAGATAATAATAGTATATCAAGGGAGGAATACTGGGAAGACTACAGTGAAGATTCAGAATACAGCAGAGAAAGGCGTGGAGACCCAAAACACAACAGGGGGGCGACAGCATACGGCAGAGAAGAGGAGTACTCAAGGAGCCCCACCCCGCAGCTAGAAGAGGAGGAAGATGACTTCATACAAAAAACACCAGAAGCAGCACTAGTAGCAGCACAAGCATATTTATTAGCTACAAGACCAGAACCTGGAGACCCACGAGAAGACATGCACCGAGCCGCGGTACGAAGCCTCGGAATAGTAGAAGGAAAGATCAGGGAACAAGGTCCAGAGACAAAGTCGACAAACTGCAAGGGAAATCGAGAGGAGAAGTTCAGATACAATTTCAAAGATAACGAGTATAGCGAGTCGTCAGAAGAGAAAAAGCGACAGAAAAGGAAGGAGGACGCAAGAAGTATAATAGCACAAGCTCGAGTAAATAAATCGCGTCACGCTTGGAGGGAAGAGAACTACGAGGACGACGATAAAGATATGGGTGCGTTATGCTTTACCCGCAGGGTTCGCAAAACACGGGTACCCAAAGGATTCAGATTACCACACGACCAGCCTAAGTATGATGGGTCGCAAGAACCTACCCTATGGTTATCGGATTATCTGTAGGCAGTGCAGATATTGGGGGGAACAAAGGCAACTGCAATGCAAAGTTTGCAGCTGCACCTCACCGGCGCCGCACGGTCCTGGTTAAATACCCTACCCAACGAATCCATCGGAAGCTGGGGGAACTCGAAAGTCAATTCGCAAGAAATTTTCGTTCCACCTACAAGCGCCCAGCATCACTGGAGGAAGTTAAAACATGTGTGCAGAGGAAAGGCGAAACGCTACGTTCTTATATACAACGCTGGAGTATAATCAAAAACTCAGCAGAGGACGTCTCTGACGAACGAGCAATAGACGCCTTTTCGGCCGGACTTCGTCGCTCAGATCTCGTGGAAGAAATGGGAAGAACAAGACCGACGACAGTAGCCGAGCTAATGGAACAAGCCAACAAATTCGCTGATGGAGAGGACGCGTATAACAACAAAAGAGGACGTTCACCAGAAGTCGACAGAATAAGTAGACAGAGGAGACGACACCGCAGCAGGGATAACCAAGGAAGGCGAAATCAGGTAGCCGCGGGTTACGTACTAGAAGAAGAGGAAGGATATTTTTTTTGACACTGTAATCCGCTCTTTATTCATAAGATAAAAACAAGTTACAAGTTACGAACGAACAGACCTTACAGACCTTACAGAACTGAAAAGATAAGATAAACCTATGCAAAAAACCAGCGTCTATCCTCCTCCTTCGACACCACCAAAGCGAACGCCAAAGGGACGGAAGACAGATCACCACAACACCCGAGCTCGACGCGGCTCCATCGCTGATCAGCAGCTTTTCGGACCTCCAAAGTAGTTTGCCGGAGGCAAAACCATTGTCGTTGAAAGAATCAGACCGAGGCAACATGTCCTCGGACACGCGATCGAACTCCAAAACTGATACCCCCCCACGACTACAGCTTCGGGGGAGGAAATCAGAATTGCCGGCCTCCATCCACAAACCCAGCATAGGATACACCATCTTCCATCTGTCACATACGCAGACAAACGTCTGCACGTACTCCTGGATAACACATCCTCCCTGCTCCACCATGACGTCGGAGCCAACGCCATAGTAACGGGGACAGAGCAGGAGGATGAACACACCTGATGGGATCATCGCCTCCGCCTCGACGACACCATCCAAGAAACTAAAAGCCGCCGATCCGAGGAATCGGCAAACACACGATGCCATCAACTTCGAGACGCCGCCATGAAGGACACCGCCGGTGTGGGAGTGGAGCTGAGGCAGATTTATTCATCCGGGCGCCGCTCCCACCACCCCAACAGTGCTCCACGACCTGCAAAACCAAACCCTAACTACAGAGCGGAGAGACCGGATCCCCCCTCCCCACCGCCGCCGGAGCAGGCGGAGGGAGAGGGGACCAGCACGGCCGATGGAGATTGGGTGGAAAAGGGGGGCGCCTCCCTGATCGCCTCTGGCGGCTAGGTCAGGGAGCGAAGGTCTAGTGTTTAAGTACGATTAGTTCAGAAGAGGAAGGATATGAAAGCAGGAGGTTTCAGGCAAAAGGAGTAGAAAAATCGAGATACTCCGGTCCTTCGGCCGAGGATATGCTATACGGACCTTGTCGAATCCACTACGCTTATCTCGACGGGAAAAGAGTCTCAAATCACCAGATGAAGGATTGCAGGACATTCCTAAGGTTACAAAACGCCATGGGGTCAAAACAAGAAGGGAGGCAAGGAGGAAGACACAGAAGTCAAGGATATCAAATGCAAAAGATAGCAAGGCACTTAGAGTCAAAAGTGTACATATCAGCCATGATTCAACCGGTGCCCAAGTCAAAGAAAGAGTGAAAGAGCATATCCAGGCAAGTCAACCTAGCAATATCATCACCACCAGCTACCACAGAGTACCTACGGTGGTCAGAACAACCAGTCAAGTTCAGCAGAGCAGACCACCCGAGGAAAGTTCCCAGGCCAGGTCACTCGCCTATGGTTTTAAAAGCACAAATAGGAGGGTACGACATCGGAAGAGTGTTCATGGATGCAGGAAGTGGCATAAACTTAATATATGCCAGAACCTTGAAGGCAATGTGCATCTCGCCGACGAGTCTGAAACCAACAGATTGCTCTTTCCACGGAATAGTACCAGGAGCCGCAAACTACCCTTTGGGGAGAATAGAACTCGACGTCTGCTTTGGCAATAGCGGAAACTACCGAAAAGAGAAGCTGGAATTTGAAGTAATGGATTGGCCGTCACAATATCATGCAATCCTGGGGCGCCCAGCATTTGCAAAATTCATGGCAGTACCACACTACGCGTATCTTACGTTAAAAATTCCAGGTCCCAATGGAATAATCACAGTATAAGGGAGCTTTGAAGTAGCCAATACATGAGACAGGGAATTCAACAGGATGGCGCAAACCTTTGGCATGATAGCGGAGTATGAGAGGTTAAAAGGAGAAACGGATCACAATGTACTACCCGACGTTGGACGATCCCTGCCAGATCAGGCTTTCGACACGTCTCAGGACTCGAAGAAAATCCAGGTCCATCCTACAGATTCAAACAAGACGACATCAATTGCGGTGAACTTGGATCCCGCATAGGAAAGCGCGCTCGTCGAGTTCCTCCGTGAGCGCTGGGAAATCTTCGCCTGGTGTCCATCAGACATGCCAGGGGTTCCTAGGGAACTCGTCGAGCACGCACTAAACGTAGATCCCAAGGCAAAGCCAGTCAGGCAGCCATTGCGACGATTCGATGAACCTAAGAGAAAGGCGATAGCATTAGAGTTGCACAGGCTAGAAAATGCCGGATTTATCAGAGAAATCAAAACTTCGAGTTGGGTGTCGAACCCAGTCATAGTACCCAAGAAGAACACAGACGTACAAAGAGTATGTGTTGACTACACATCTCTCAATAAGCATTGTCCAAAGGATCCCTTCCCTCTACCCCGCATCGATCAGATAATCGATTCAACAGCGGGATGCGCGAGGCTTTCATTTTTGGACGCATACTCTAGTTACAATCAGATCAAATTGAAGAAAGAAGATGAAGAAAAAACGGCCTTCATCACACCATATGGGGTGTTTTGCTACCAAGTAATGCCGTTCGGCCTAAAAAATGCAGGAGCAACGTATCAACGGATGATGCAAAGTTGCCTCGGAAGCCAAATAGGGCGCAACATACAAGTCTACATTGACAATGTAGTCATCACCACAAGAGAGGAGAAATCTCTAATCAGCGACTTGGCAGAAACCTTCGACAACCGGAGCAGGTACAAGCTTAAGCTTAACCCGACAAAGTGCTCCTTCGGCGTATCAGCAGGACAACTTTTAGGGTTCCTGGTATCAGCACGAGGAATAGAGGCGAACCCAGAGAAGATTCAAGCAATTTTGACAATGGGGAAACCCACGAAACTACACGACGTACAGAAACTTGCAGGACGCGTCGCGGCATTAAGTCGCTTCGTTGCTAGACTAGGGGAGAAGGCGCTTCCTTTTTATGCACTTATGAAGAAGACCGACGATAAATTCGAGTGGATAGAAGAAGCAGATGCAGCGTTTGCACAGTTGAAAAAAGTGCTTTCCACGCCACCAGTGCTGGTCGCACCAAAAGAAAAAGAACCACTGCTATTGTACATCACCGCAACCCATCAGGTGGTGAGTACAGTATTAGTAGTCGAAAGAAGCGAAGAAGGAAAAGCCCACGGCGTCCAGAGGCCAGTATATTTCATCAGTGAAGTGTTGTCTCCAACAAAACAAAGGTACCCGCACTATCAGAAGTTGGCATACAGTGTTTTCACAACCGCACGAAAATTACGACAGTACTTTGCGGTGCACCCAATTATAGTGGTCAACGAGGCGCCATTGTCGAACATATTGAATAATCCCTCAGCAACAGGACGTGTCTCTTTGTGGGGAATCGAGTTATCTCCCATGGACATCACGTACGAAAAAAGGAAGGCGATCAAGTCGCAAGTTTTGCCAGATTTTACAGCAGAGTGGCTGGAGCTGCAGAGCACAGGACCACCAGATTTATCCAGTGTTTGGACAATGTACTTCGACGGTTCTAAAAGAGTCCAAGGCGCAGGCGCAGGAGTAGTGTTGATATCACCTCATGGCGACAAATTGAAGTACGTCTTAAGGATGAGCTTTCCACAGGCTTCTAACAATGAAGCAGAGTACGAGGCTTTGTTGCACGGAATGAAGATGGCTAAAGCATGTGGAGCAACTCGCCTAAAAATATTTGGAGATTCCAACCTTGTTATCCAGCAAGTTATGAACAGATGCGACACAATCAATGACAACATGATGGCCTACAAAAATTTGTACCATTATATAGAAGGAACGTTCGATGGATGCGAAGTCTCGCACGTAAGCAGGAACAGCAATGAAGAAGCCGACAATTTAGCAAATATCGGGTCACAGTGTTTACCTGTGCCATCCGGAGTATTTTGGGAGGAAATAGTGGAAAGATCAATAAAAACTGGAAAAAGTTCGACTACTATAGCAGGCTCGGGGGCTACGTCAGAACCAGAAGAGGTCATGATGATAGAAGAAACATGGATGCAGCCCTATCTTGCATTCATGATAAATAAAAAACTACCAGAAGATGCAGTAGAGGCCAAGAGGATAACTCGAAGATCGAAAGCGTTTGTCGTGTTGCAGGGGAAGTTATACAAGAAAAGTATTACGGGCGTTTTGCAGCGTTGTGTAACGCCACAAGAAGGACAAAAGATACTACAAGACATACACGGTGGAGTATGCGACCATCATGCTAGCAGCAGAGCAATAGCATCAAAAGCTTTCCGAGCAGGATTCTATTGGCTAACAGCCATCGAGGACGCAAAAGATATAGTTCGAAAGTGTGAAGCATGTCAAAGGTTTGCATCTAGACCGCATGCACCAGCAGCGGAGTTACAAACGATACCATTATCTTGGCCTTTTGCACAATGGGGCCTCGATATGGTGGGAAAGTTGCACAAATCCTGGCCAGGAGGGCATGTCTACATGCTAGTAGCAGTCGATAAATTCACCAAATGGGTAGAAGCGGCCCCGGTGACAACTCAAGATTCTACGGCAGCAATCAACTTCATCAAGTCAATAGTTTTTCGTTTTGGTGTACCATACAGCATCATCACAGACAATGGGACAAATTTCACTTCAAAGGAATTCAAGAGTTACTGTGAAGGATTAGGGATAAAGCTAAAATTCGCATCAGTGGCGCACCCGAAGACAAACGGGCAAGTCGAAAAGGCCAATGGCCTGATATGTAATGGGATAAAAAAAGAGGCTCCTAGCACCTCTTGAGAAAGCCAAGAGCGCTTGGGTAGAAGAGTTGCCCTCCGTTCTTTGGAGTTTAAGAACTACACCTAACGCAGCAACTCAAGAAACTCCTTTCTTCCTGGTCCACGGCGCAGAAGCTGTGCTTCTAGTCGAGGTTACACACGAGGCTCCAAGAGTGACAGCATATGACGAGACAACATCAACAGAAGCATTGCAGGATGATGTCGATGCATTAGATGAGGCAAGAGATAAAGCATTGGAAAGGGCTACACAGTATCAACGGAGTCTACGAAACTACCATAGTAGTCGAGTTCGTCCACGATCCTTCGTGGTGGGAGACCTAGTTTTGCGACTTAGGCAAGACAGCCACGGCAAGTTAGAGTCCCCTTGGGTGGGACCTTACATCGTCACCGAAGTAATACCAGGAGGAGCATATCGACTACAAGACAAGAAGACTGGGAAGGATGAGAGAAATCCATGGAATGCAGAGCAGCTACGGCGTTTTTACGCGTAGTGGTATTAATAAATTCGAGTTAACCTTCTGAACCCAGAACATGAGGCCACAGGTCAGGTTCTTTGGGTTGAACTCGACAAAATTGTACAATTATTACTTCTTCGCCTCGGGGGCTTCAACCCTCGGGTCGTACGAAAGGAATTTTTATCGCGACTTGGGAGAGTTTTTTCACTGAAAGGTTGTACAGTCAACCCGATAAATATTCAAATAATGTGGTTCACAAAGGAACCCGATATTCTTGGTTCACAAAGAGCCCGATAGATGGAAAGCATACCTCAAAACAATGACTTGTTTTCTTGGTACTAGCAAAAACATCGACATAGAATACGAATATTCATTACAAGAGAACATGGCAGCAAGGACATTATCAAATGATATTACGTAAAAAGCAAAATCCTAATGGAAGTGGTCTTCAGCTTCATATTTCTTCTGGCAGAGGGTGCCGTCGTAGATCTTCACGTCGAACTTCGACGTGCCGATGTGGAAGTCGAAGGCCATGAAGAAGCCTTGGTGGATGTCGTGGTCTTTTGCGAACTGCGACCAGCCACCCTTAAAGTATTGCTCGCCGTCGCCATCATACCACACCTCCACCTCGTATGGGACACCACTGCCAGACTGTTCGCGGAGAACCGCCTCTCGCAGTTCGTGCCCATCCATGAAGTTGGTGAAACTCAGTGGCAGGCGCTGAATCTCGCGGCACTGCGCCATGGCGATGCAGAGGAAAGAAAAGATTCGGGGAGGCGTAGCAGGAGTAGCAGAAGTAGAAGGAGGAGGAGCGACTGGACCTGGGGCAGCGCCAGTCACCTTGGGCTTGTTCTTGCTACCAGGTGGGCGCCCGGGGCGACGTTTAGCCGGAGCGGCCGATGATGATCCTGCTGCGGCCAGAGTGGTATTGTTTTTGTTTTTGCTTCCACGAGGGCGACCTCGGCCTCGGGGCGCCACCGGAGAGCCAAGATTCAGACGGGAGCCACCTGCATCAGCCATGCGGACAAGAGAAAAAAGGAAAACCCTAGATGGAGGGAGAAGATGATGCGGCGGAGGAGGAATCTGATTAGGGTTTTTACCCTTGCTAGAGGGTGCTTTATTTATAAGCACGTATTATCGGGCCCCCGTGCTAAAACAAGGCCCGTCAACATATTTTACAATAGGAGTTAAATTCTGCACACAGCAGACGATAATATCAAAGAACAAGAAGAGAAGATTGTGGTCGCATGATATGAAAACCTCGACTTGGACTCGAGGGCTTGCAAACAGTAGACAGTTAACAGAAGGAAGAAGAAATAAACTTTGAGCCTATGCTTGACTACAAGTATCCAAACATAGCCTCGGGGGCTACTCCCATCGGGAGCGCTGAGCGCGCACCCGATAGAGGAAGAAGAAGGGTTAGTATACAAATTTCGACTATATAGTCGACAAAAGTGCAGAGAGATTACTCCCATCGGGAGCGAAGAAGATTAATTTAAAATCCGATTTTCTTTAATTTTATCAGTCGAAAACTTGGCTGCGACATAAGATTCTCGAGTTGCGTTATCGCAACGAAACTCGAATGCCGTGATTTATCACGAAGGTAAGACCCCAGGATCCGTCCTGTGTGGCCCGGTATACGCACATGGATGCGCTCTGCTGGCATGTATCCGTGTCTATGACGCGAAGAAAATCCTGGTGGACGCACTGGGTACCCTGAGAACCACTGGGATTCATTCTTTGTAAGTCCTAAATGCGGCAAAAGAATGGGTTTGACCGGTATCCCGAATTCAAGTCCAAGGGGATTGAATTTGAAGTAGGTGACAAGTATCTGTTCCGGCAGTTAACTGACCTCTTGATCCGTCAGAGTTGTCAGGCTTGATCATCAAGACCCCTTGCGAACAAATTATCATAAACATAAGTCGAAAGACCAAGTCAAAGATTTGAAGATAAAAAGAAGTCGAAGAATTGATCAAGTCGAAGATTTAAAGATTAGAGATTCAACCCGAATCTACAATTCTGGTAGAATCTCAGGGGCTACTGACAGGGGTATAGCTAATAGAGCCCGTTAGTTGAGTACCCCTGAGGCCCGTTAAGCTAGGCCCAGTTGTAATGATAGTCGAATACGAGTTCCTACCGTATGTCGATATTGTAATATGTATCGGACCCTACCCGATCCTCGAGACCTGGCCATCTATATATAGGGGCCAGGAGGGGACGGTGTAGGGGAGATTGAAAGCAAGCCAGGTTGAACACCCAAGTTTACTTTCAACATACACCTATTTCGACTAACTTTACCTTCGAGTTCATCCGACGCCCTATCTCCCCGATCCCAAGTCCTTTATCTAGGACATTTGTCGAGTTAACCCCTCGTCAACAACCTTCAGCTTCTGACATATAATACAACACGCATTTAAAATCAAGAAATGTTCCGTTTATACGTTTATATGTAGTACTAACATATTTTGAAACAAAGACAGTCGTGTGTAGTACCTTGTCATCTTTGCTACCTCCTTTGGAAGAGCCCTCTGCGGCGAAAGTGTGCTTCTTACCCGCTCCTCCGCCCGCATCTATCGATCAATGGTTAAGTTCAAACTACAATAGGGAGTAAATCATGGTTTACAAGCGGAAATAAAAACTATATGAATCAACCCTAAAATATTGATACATACCTCTGTAGCTTAGCTGAAGATGGTTTACCGATGTGGCGGAATTTGTGTTAGCCATACATCCCTTTTATAGAGACTTGCTAGGAACGGACGTCCCGATATTCATGTATCGGAGTAGTGGAGAATAGGAAGGATAACGTTTCTATCCATTAATCTGTTGCAGAAATTTCGGCGGTGATCTAACAGTAGAGGAGCTATATCTTGACGACATGGGCAGTGTGCACCATCCCATTCATACATCTTGCTGAATAGAACACACGCAACCACATAACCTGGGCAGTGTGCACCAACACGAGAATCAAACCATCTAATTTAGTAAACAAATGCAGTGTGCACCAATATGAGAATTTAGATAACATGGACACCAGTAATGCAACAGCAAACTCCACATACATTAACATAGTCTTAAACATCTGGGTATGATTGCCCAGATTCCACCATACATAATAAAAACAGTCTTCAAACATCACACAGTTTTACTTCATCTCCAGGGGGACAACACAGACTTAAACTAATCTTATGGAAACAGAACATGAGGGCCAACAGCAGGACCGATAACCGGGATGAGGCCACCCTTGACGAACTTTTCGAGGAATCTGCCATAGGCGGCATGCTTCGCCATGGTGTGGCCCTTGTGCTTCTGCTTGCTGCCTACGCCAATGCTATTCGCGTGCTGGATTATGCTCTCTAAGTTCTTGGTGACGACCTTGCTGCAGAATGGACAAGTTAGCTCCCCGTACCTGCGGAAAGCGATCTTGCCACTCATGAGCCGCTTAAGAACAAAGCGGCTCTTGCGGTCCCTGTCCTCCTTGTCGTGGCCCATGTCGTCAGAGTCGTCCTGCGAATTTTGAAATACATAACAAGTGAGATAAACAGGAGCACAACAAAGATCAAAGGAAATAAGCTGTAAAAAAATAACAATGCTGCCAAAATGATTCTAAATTGTTGCGGTGATAGTACTAACAGAGGCTAGTAATGTAGTGTGACCAATATTTGATGAATCGAGGACACACTATGGAATCATCACATTAATAAGCGCAGCAAATTAAGAAAATGTTAATTATACTTTCCATGCATCAGATCAATCATTTTTTCCCAAATAAAAATCTTGTTATCATAGTCTCTACAATCAAATTAGAGTCAGATCAATTTAAGTCACTTGTGTTGATGAATCATTTGCAAGCTAACTACCTTTACACATCCAGAATGTAATATGATAACTATAAACCGATAGATATCATATGAGCAATCATAATCAGTAGAATGAAAGAAGACTTGGATGAATTTAAGTAACTTCTGTTGATCAATCATTTGCAAGGTAACTACATTAACACATTCAGAATGTAATCTGATAACTATTAACTGACAGATATCATATGAGCAATCACAATGTGAACAGTACGACGAACAGAGGGGATCGATCAGAATAGCTCAGAACCTCGGTGCTGTCGTCGGAGGCCTCCTCCTTGAACGGTACTGCTTCTTTGCGGTCTTCTTCAAGCATGTACTCGATGGAGTCAGGGTCGTAGCCGGCGCCAGCATAGTAGTCATCATCCGGCACGACGATGACCTGGCTTGCATGCTGGTTCTGCAGATCTGCCGCCACAGCCACGGGGTCCTCCATCTCCATTTCGTCAACGGCGCGTCGAGGAGTGGCTGGTGTTCCCGAAGAAGACTCGCCCGCCACCGCGGAGACGACCGCGGGTGCATCGCCAGAGCTTCCGACCGCACTAGACTGCGGCTCGTCTTCGCGAGCGCGCTTCATCTTGCAGATGCACTAAGGAATGAGATTGGTGGTGCGATGGTGGAGTGGATTGGGGTTTTTCGGCAGATTGGGGAAGAAGTGGCCGATGGTGGGAGAGACGATGAGACCGATGTGTTATATAGATGCTGGCGGTTTGGTTTCCTCTCGTGGACACGTGGGTGTGGAAGCATGTAGTCGTGCATGACATGTGGGACCCCCGTCGCTTCGTTTATGAGAGAAGAGTAAATTGGGGAAGCAATTGTTTTGGGATCCAATTGTTTTCCAGGCCGCGAGATCGTGGGATAAATAGTGCGTGACGTGTCGCTGGCACGCCGCGTAAGTAAATGCAGTGTAGCGCTTTGGGGGTGCTTTGGAAGTTGAACCCCCCATGCGAGCCCCTGTTGCTTCGTTTATGAGAGAAGAGGAAGTTGGGGTAGCAATTGTTTTGCAGGCATGCCGCGGTAAATGCCAGTCCAGCGCTTTGGAAATTGAACCAGTCGCTTCGTTTCGTTTCTGAGAGAGCGCTAGACCGACGTGTCACCACGGGCCCCAGTTGTAACGACCCAAGATTTTATCAAATTTTGGGGGAAAATTTTCGTTTTTATTTTGCTTGTGTTGATTGAAAATTCACAGGGATTTAAAACTTTTTGAGTTTATTTGAAAGCTTTGTTTGAAAACTATTTAAAATCATCTATTTATTTCTTGAAGAACTTCCTTGAGAAAGATCAAGTATCAAAATACTATTTTCCATCCTTTATTCAAACCCTATTCAGCTTTATGCAAGCTTGCTTGCAAAAGATTGTTTTACAAAGTTTACTTTATTCAATAAAGGTTGCTTTTTCAAACCATATTTGAGTGTGTTTCTCAATCATTATTTTATAAACTATTATTTTACTATTTTAGAAAGAATCAAGTTCAAACTCTATTTCTATCTTTCTATGCAAGCAAAGCCTTTAGGCTTAATTGAGATCTTTTATTAAAAATCTTGTTTTGGTTCTGAAAACCTGTTTATTACTGCCCTAGTTTGTTCCTCTGATTTTTAGAAAATTTTACAAATTGGTTTGACCTGGTTTGAATAATGTATGCAAAAGATATAAAGAAAAGAGGAAAACAGAAAAGGAAAAGAAGGAAAGAAAATAAAAATGAGAAAAGGCCCCGGGGAGCCAATCTGGCCCAGCCCCAGATTCGGCTCGAGGCCCAGCAAGGCGCCGTCCCGAAAGGGTACTGGCATTCCCCTCGTCCCGACGCTGACGACCGGGACCCACCGGTCAGACCCATCTTCCACCTCGGTCCGGATCTCTCGCCAGTAACCGAGCCCCTCCCGCCGTTACTCCCCGATTAAATTCCCGTTTATTACCTGCCCGTTTCTTCCCCTCCCCCGCACCTATAAGTAGCCCGAGACCCCCTCCTACCTTCCCCTCTACTTTCCCGTGAAATAGCGCCGCCAGGCTGCGGGGATTGCACGCCGGAGCTCCGCCCTCCGCTCGGCCACAGACGACGAATTCGTCGGATACAGAGAGCCCCGCGTCCTCCTTCTGGCCTCAAACTCCCTCCCTCTCTCCCGTGCATCCGCTCATGCCCTTTTCCTGTTCAATATCGCAGTGAAACGAACACTTCGACGCACGGCCGAAGCACACCGGCGCTCGAGCCTCGCCCAGCCGCCCCTCTCCTTCGCTCGAGGACTCGGTCGACGACACGGTTTCCACAACCGCCCTCGCCTTGATATTCCGCACACCGTCCGCCCATCCGGCATCATCGGGGACCACCAGAACCTCGCCAGAAGCAACCCTCTGGCCGCTATCTCACCGGCGACTCGCCGAAAACCTAACTAGGTGAGCTCTCTCCCCTCCTCTTCTTTTCTGCCGTTCGATCTAGATCCGTCGCTCCAAAACACTTCACTTAAATGAAGCGGTATAGGATGATCTGGTGCATCCATCCATCTTTTAATCTGACGGCCCTCAGTGCAGATCCAGGCGAACCGGTATGGGCCAACGAAAAACAGCCACGTGGCCTGCCTGTGTTCGAACAGATTTTCAAATAGAAGTTTGAAACCAGATTTAGTCCAAATCTTTGGAAATTCATATCTTTTGATCCATAGATCCAAAATTAGCAAATAATATACCGTTGGATCCTTAGGAAATCTAGAATCCAGAAGTACCATAAAATCTTATATTTTATGGGTTCAATTTGAAACTATTTTCAAATTGGAATCAAACCTTCTGTATCTTAATTAATTCATATCTTTAGTTCTGTTAATCCAAAAATTACAAATTTGTAGTCTTTGGAATCCTCTCAACTTGTAGAACATGATAGGATCAAGAAAATCCAAATTTGATACGTGCACACACTTTGTGCATTCAAATTTGTCCAAATCACTATTTCGGTGATAATTCAATTTCTAAAATTTATTTTAGAATGAAACCAATTGCAGTAGCTTTGTCTTACTGCAAGCTATCCAGTAGCATCACTCCCATAATTTCGTGAACCATGTCACAATTATTCGAATTCTAATATGAGAATTTGAGTATTCCTATATAGAGTAATTCTATTTCAATCAATGATTCCTTCTACTTTAGCAAATCCTATGATCATACCTAGTCATCAATGTTATCTAAACAACATCTTGATCAAGATCTTTTCACTTAGACCTATCTTGCATAGTACCCACTTATTCAAATTACAAATGTGTCATTTGAGTAAAGTGTGATACTTTCAATCTTAGTTTCTACCTTTGCTACTATGGTATTGATCAAATCAACATCATAGTACTTAACCCAATCCCATTTGCTCATTAGGAACCTTAAGCCCTGTTTTCAAACATCATCTATACATATCCATTACCTATAGCCATTTACTCATGTCTACTCAATCTTAGCCTTGCATTGAACTATTCAATTTGCAATTGAGTTAATTGAGTACTTCAATGTTATAAGAATTCTAGCCCATTGCTTAAGTGTAATATATATACTATTTAAGGATAATTGTTGTCACACTTATTCAATAGTATTACTATTGCACTATTTCGTCTCTTATGTGATTTACTCACATGAGATATTCCAAGATTCAATATGCTTTGATGAGGCATAAAGATATCACTCATTATATTTTGTCTAATTCATATGTATACTCAAATTGCAATTGTGCTACTTGAGTAGAAATATGAATTCATCTCAAACCTAGATTTTGTTAATGTGGTGTTGTTATAACCCGTACCATAGTATGTGTTATACACCATGTTGATCAATGAACCATTGAGCCATGTCCTCAAATATCAATTATACACACCCAATCCTATGTGTAACTTATACTATTATGAATAACTTATACTATTCAGTAATTCCTCAAATAATATATTCACATGAGTTATTCTAAACTCTATTCATGCCTATGCCAAGCCCATGATTATTATCATTACATTGTAATCTTGGAGGATCAATCTTTCCAATCACTTGACCGTCCCAATCCAATTCCTACTTAGTTTTGTTCACATGTATTGAACTATTCAACTTGCAAATGAGCTAATTGAGTAGTTCAAGCATTCTTAAAACCTAGCCTAGTTCCTAAGTGCAATAGATGCTATTTGAGAGAAATTGTTGTCACATTTACTCAATAGTGTTGTAGTTGCACAAATTGACTCTTGTGTAGTTTATTTCACATGAGCTATTCTGAAAACTCATATATGCTTTAATAAAGCATAAAAACTTCATCAATTATATTTGCCTAGTCCAATTCTCTCTCAAATCATATTGATCTTCCCGAGCTAAGCTCTCAAATTCATATCTCACAATTCATTTTTCCTTTGCCATATCTTCTACCATAACATCTCAATAAATCTAAAATGTTAAACAAACACCTTTCAATTGTTTGAATTGTTTTGATTGTATTTGTATGGATTGTTTATGGTATGCTATTTCTGTGCTATAGTTGTTGCGAAGAGCTACGTGCTTAGTTGAAAGAAGTGGAACGTCGTATTCTTCAAAAAGGCAAGTGACACACATTTTCCCTACCCATTTTATTATGCATTAGTATATTCACCTCTTGTAGTATGCATGATAGGTGTTTTACTCAACTGTTTTATCAATGCTTAGATCCTAGTAGTGTATAGCAATCCCTCAAACCCCACCTGATAGGATGCTAAATACTTTGTTAATTTTGATGCCATGCTAAGATCACTTGAAAAGTGTTTTGTGAACAAATTAAGAACTTCAACTAAAATAAAACACCTGGGTGGATTGGTTTGTTGAAGGAGGTGATGTTGAGTGGCGACCTGGGGCTACACTTTGTGTAGTTGCTGCCTAGGCGTACACTTGTGGTTGGCCACCCAGGAACAAAGAGATGGCTATGTCTTCCATGCTTAGTGTACTTCCAGTGCAGCCTTATGACATTATGGGCTCTGTCTTGACTGATTAGATGTGGGAGTGTAACTTTGTGCAAGAAGTTGGTGGTAGAATAATTATAGGTTGGGAGCGGATCTTGCCAGTTAGTTGCCCTCTCCTCTAAAAGGTCTCGTTTCATTTTATGTATGGGCATAAAATGAATCGTAAGGTGAAAGTGCACAACCCTTGCAAGGTGTTAAAACTAATCGATTAGCCGTGTCCTCGGTTATGGACAATTGAGTCTCTAGACATGGAATGTACGGAATAATCTCATCACCGATTCTGAATTATTAAAATCTTGTCTAGAAACCCCTAGGTAGGAACTAAGGACCATACACTCCAAGGGGTGGTGGTGCCTGAGGTTCCAAACTTTGTTGAGTTTCGCCCAGAACTACATACCGGCCAGTATGTAGTGTATGGGGGTTGTCTTGAGCCTTGAAAAATAAAAATTTGTTGAAAGGAAGTATTAAAATGGATTATAGGATAAAATTGGCTTTATGCAATTCAGCCTATGAGATCCACCAGCCAAATGTCATTGTAGTATAGTATTTCCACAAAAATGCCACCAAATATGTGTCATTTCCCAGTACATCATTGTACTGACCCCTCTGGGGTTGCATATTCAAACGTGTAGGTTTTACTGTCGAGTGAGGAACCAGGAGTAGGATCTCAAGACTACATTCCAACATGTCTGCCTGTGGCACGTGATGAAGAATGGAGGCTCACTGCAACTATGCTTTATGCTGTGTACTCGTAAGGTTGAAGACCTATGTAACTAGATTTACGATGTAATATTGATGCTATTGCAATGATTACTTATTTTGTACTGTGGTGCTATCTACTGATCCAGGGAATGGCACAGATACACAGGAGATTTGCCTTTAGTAAAAGGCGGGTCGTTACACCAGTACACCGGCCCACTTCTAAGTGAGAGGTTGGTATCGTGGGTAAGGATGTACGTACGTTTACCTGCAGGCAGCAATTAAAGAGTCTCGTTGTTGGGTCCCCTTGTTGTTTGACTACAGGCAGCAGAGCGACAGTCTGAAAAAGGAGATAGCGTGCAAGGGGGGAATAAATCCGGTCTCGTCTGACTCGCGGAAGGAATAGAGAACAAAATCTTACCATTGAAATGCTTCTCATCGAGGTCACCTGCTCCATGAGCCAAACGAGTGAGACAAACTAGTCCAAGTTTAGCATCCGAATCGTGTGGGGACCCACTTGTCTGGGTAAGGTTTGGTCCGACGTGTGTCTGGGGCCCCACTTGTCAATAGTGTTCCGGGCCTTCGTGGGGCCACATGTCATTAGGGTTAGGATTGGTGGCCAGTGGAAATTGTGCGTAGGAGCGGGATGAGAATTGACAGGGCATCGAGATTTGAAAGGCAAGTAAATTGACGAGACACGCCGCAGTCTGACAAGGCATGCTCAAGAGATCTCAGTAGCATCATCATCGCTCACTCTACTCTGGCGACTAGTTCAGTAGATGCAGGAGTTCCCTACCATGGGTAAACAAATGAATAAATGAAGGAAATTGCATAAACCACCAACTATTGCTGTCATCATTGCACAAACCACCAACTATTCGTGTAATAGCTTGCAACTAGGTCTAAATCACAACTTAAGCGCATTAACAACACATCTGACGCCAGGAGCCCACCATGGTTTGTGCAAGTTCCACAGCAAACTTTGGAACCATGGTCCCATTTTTGGTGGAGATGTGCATCTTTGCATTCCCAACCACTTTTGGAACTAGTGTTTTTCCAGTTTCCACATAAAAAATGCATTTCCCATTTTTCGGGTGCCCGAAGGGGTCGAAACAGGTGCTTTTTTGTGAAGGGGCCACCAAGGGCAGTGTGCAAAACATCACCACTCTATTTTTCATGGGTGGAGGACCTGCCAGGGGTGCTACATCCAGGAGGCTAGGAATTATCTCGGCATGCTGCCATATAATGAATTATTTGTGCCCTAAATCCTTTTTAATCCAATTTTGCACTGGGGCTACAAGAAATGCACACCAGAAAAATTGGGGAAAAATACAGGGAGGTCCCCTGGGGGTGTGGGACCCTAGAACCAAGACCAAACCATGGTTCCCGCCCCACCTGGCAGACATCGATGGCACCGCGAGTTTGACCTAGATCTCGGAGGGGGGCCTGGGGAATTCAGAAAAAATCAAAAAAAATGGAAAAACACTGCATGGAGTCATGGTGAGTGATGCTCACCTAGGAAAAATACCAAACATGGCATCCCAAGGGTTCACATGTGGACTCTCTCACAGAGAGGTGCTTCCAGACAGGAGTTCTCTTGGTCTTCCTTGGCAGATCACCATGGTTTGTGCAAGTTCCACAACAAACTTTGGAACCATGGTCCCATTTTTGGTGCAGATGTGCATATTTACATTCCCAAACACTTTTGCAACTAGTGTTTTTGCAGTTTCCACATAAAAAATGCATTTCCCATTTTTCGGGTGCCCGGAGGGGTCGAAACAGGTGCTTTTTTGTGAAGGGGCCACCAAGGGCAGTGTGCAAAACATCACCACTCTATTTTTCATGGGTGGGGGACCTGCCAGGGGTGCCACATCCAGGAGGCTAGGAATTATCTCGGCCTGCTGCCATATAATGAATTATTTGTGCCCTAAATCCTTTTTAATCCAATTTTGCACTGGGGCTACAAGAAATGCACACCAGAAAAATTGGGGAAAAATACAAGGAGGTCCCCTGGGGGTGTGGGACCCTAGAACCAAGACCAAACCATGGTTCCCACCGCACCTGGCAGACATCGATGACACCGCGAGTTTGACCTAGATCTCGGAGGGGGGCCTGGGAATTCAGAAAAAAATCAAAAAAATTGAAAAACACTGCATGGAGTCATGGTGAGTGATGCATCACATAGGAAAAATACCAAAAATGGCATCCCAAGGGTTCACATGTGGACTCTCTCACAGAGAGGTGCTTCCAGACATGAGTTTTCTTGGTCTTCCTTGGTAGACGACCATGGTTTGTGCAAGTTCCACAGCAAATTTGGAACCATGGTCCCATTTTTGGTGGAGATGTGCATCTTTGCATTCCCAACCACTTTTGCAACTAGTGTTTTTCCAGTTTCCACATAAAAAATGCATTTCCCATTTTTCGGGTGCCCGGAGGGGTCGAAACAGGTACTTTTTTGTGAAGGGGCCACCAAGGGCAGTGTGCAAAACATCACCACTCTATTTTTCATGGGTGGGGGACCTGCCAGGGGTGCCACATCCAGGAGGCTAGGAATTATCTCGGCCTGCTGCCATATAATGAATTATTTTTGCCCTAAATCCTTTTTAATCCAATTTTGCACTGGGGCTACAAGAAATGCACACCAGAAAAATTGGGGAAAAATACAGGGAGGTCCCCTGGGGGTGTGGGACCCTAGAACCAAGACCAAACCATGGTTGCCACCCTGTCGTCGTGGTGAAACAACATATGTCATAGGATGGCTTATATGGGGGCCGAACTAGATGCTGGAGGATTCGGGAGAGGGGAATGAGCTAAAAAGCACGACAGAAAGAGACACTGATCTACCCAGGTTCGGGGCTCTCGTAAGGAGATAACACCCCTACTCCTGCTCTACTGATTGTATATTTGGGTCGATGTAGTACACAACAATGGTGCTTCCAAGCTCTCTGTTAGAGAAGGAAGATGAACTGCTAAGTGTAGGAACACAGAGTGACCAACAAACCTCCAATCCTTTGCTAGGACTCCCTATGCCACCTTATATAGTGGTGGCCAGGGTTACAACGGTCATACAAGACCACAAGACACGGGCTACACTCCAAACAGGAGCAGGTGACGATGGCAGAGACCCTTGACTTCGCCCCTGATTGCTCTCGATGGGACGCCATATCCCTGTACCTTGTACCTCTTGAACTGTTGCCTTACCTCTGTGCGGTAAGCTCGTACTTGTGCACAGTGAGGGTAGGTAACCTCCACTGTGCACCCTGCCATCTTACTCTGCTACCATGCTTGGATGTTTTCTTCCTTGATTGTAGGGATGTGACACCTTGGTTGACTTAAGTATCCCGGATATGACCGTTGGCCATACCCAGGACTTATATGCCGGACCAACGACCTACGAGGGTCGGGTAATCCGGCCTCCCCTGCTCCTGCACAACACATCAAATGGTTAGGCCGGCATATCTAAGTATATGCCGGCACACATATACCAGTATTCCGGCTATACCGGCATATCCAAGTATTAGCCGGGATACACACATATGCCGGCCTGGCCGATGCTCCTATATTCCGGCCAGGCCTTCTATTGGTCAACCGGCACAAAAGTCAACCATAGACCTTGTGTCTTTCTAGTCTCTTGACCCTACCGGGGGTCATCCCCCCGACACTAGTCCCCGAAGCTGCCGAGGTTCCCCAGTCATAACTCTGGAGCCTTGACAGGTTCAACATACCTTTCTTCATTATGCCCCGGCGATCAGATTATATGCCGGCACATCTGCACATATCCCGGCCTCTGTTCCTGTTCCAAAACTTATTCCGGCCGGTCCCGAGGGTATTCCGGACGGAACATATACATCGGGCAATTATTCCGACATATAGACGAGTCTTCCTTGAGAAGCCACGCCTGACAGTTTGCATCGAAACTTGGAACCGTCCTGCCACCTCGAACGGTCACACGATGTGATGGTTCGCAGCGCAGCAGTTACTTCTTGCCATCATTGCGTCATGGCACGGTTACAGGAACCGCCGCCCCACTCCGTGCCGCCACGTGGCGACTCTCTGCAGGAACGGTCGGGGGAGTGGAACACTACCCACGATCCCCACGACCCTGCCTCTTCGGTATAAATATGGGGTGGGGGTAAACTTATCCTTTTACCCCCCACCATCGTCTTCCTCCCCTGCTCCTTTGCCTCCTGCGCTCCACCGCCGGTCCGAAGAACAGCATCTCCGCCGCAGCCGACCTGTTCCCCGCCGACGCCGACGCTCGACGGCGCCCGGCATCTCCGTCGACGACGCCGCCGCCGCCGCACCGTTCCTCCGCGACATTGCAGGGAGATTGAAATTCTTCCTGCACGCTCGCCGCCGCTCCATCGTCGCCGGCCAAGCTCCGGTGAGATCTCCCTCTGTTCTTCCTCTTTCATGCTTTTTATAACTTCGCATCGGTAGCCACACTTGCATAGATTTGCTTCAGTTTCAGAGCTAGTTTTCCCTTTGATTCGACTAGCATTGCTAGGCAACGCTCGCAGGTGTTCATCTTCTAGGAGTTTTACCCTTATTTGCTTCCTATTTTAACTGTCTCGGTAGATCTTTTTATCTCTGCTAACATTGGTGAGGGCGGTATGCCGGAGAGACTAACCTCCCTCTTTTCTCCGGCCTTGATAGGAATAACATCACGGGACTCCGGCTCTCACGCCTTGTCCCGGCCACTAAGATGGCATCTTCAAGCATGACGGGCACCTCGGCCTCTGAGGAAAATACCTCGGCCCGAGCCCAAGGACGCTCCGGCTGGGAGGGGTCGGAGGTTACTCCGGCCGACATATCCTGGGTCACCTCCACCAGGAGAGTCCCGGAGGGCGTAGCATGCCGGCTACCAGCAGGAGAAACTGTGCCGGCACCTGAGCCTGGCGAACGCGTCGTCTTCCTCGCCCACTTCGAGCGTGGCTTCGGCCTGCCGGCATCGGACTTCTTCCGGGACTTCCTCAACACCTACGACCTACAACCTCATCATATCCCGGCCAATGCCGTGATGATCCTCTCCGCCTTCGCTGCTTTTTGCGAGGGCTATGCCGGCATAGTGCCCCTTACTCAAGGTTGGGCGAAGTACTTCCAACTGCGGAAGCAAGTCGTCCAAGAGCCGCCCCGGAGCAAGGACGACCCGCCGGAGACGGCCCAGGAAAAGAAGGACCGCCCCATGACCCTCTGCGGCGCGGCCACCATCATGTCCCGAAAGGGCTCGGACTTCCCCAAGGTGGAACTCCTGGAATCTTGCAAGAAGTGGCAGAAAAGCTTCTTCTACGTCAAGAACACCACCGACGAGGATCTGCTCAACCTGCCGCCATTTGTGGATGAGCCACCCTTGGCTATGACGAACTGGACCTACAACCCGAAGAACTCGGTGATGCCGGTGAATGCGCTTCACCGGGTTAAGGGCGAGCTCCTGGATGCCGGTCTTACTCCTCAAGACCTGGTGGCCTGCTATATAAGCCGGCGCGTCTCCCCTCTGCAGCGCCGGCCGCACAAGATCTGCCAGATGAGCGGGCCAATGGACCCCACCCGGCACTCCACACACGAGCTGACTCTGGCCGACATTCTGTGCCGGATTAAGGATGTCTGCAAGTCCTCTCAGGCCACTTTTGCCTGGGGGCTAGAACCATACAGCCGGGATAGGCCCGCCCCAACGGTAAACCATCTTATCCGATACATAAAGCCCATGTCCGGCACATAGATACTTAAGCCGACACATGTCTGTTTGCCGACACATATCATATTGATCCGACATACCTCTTCCACCGGCATATTTCCTTGTCTGAATACTTGACTTTGCTGTTTATACAGAAATTCAGCTTCCAAGTCATGGAGAACTCCCGGATCAAGATCGCGGCGGACCGCACTGTTGCGGATGTTGAAGATCCGGATCATTGGGATAAGCTTCCCAGGAGCACCCGTGCTGCAGCTGCCATGGGCAAGGGCTCTTCATCCCGGCATTATACTCAAGACCGGAGTGAGATTGATTCTGACGAGGAGATCCTGCTGTACTATGACCCGATGCCACTTGCGTACGCCTTTCCAGAAACACCTATTGCTTACGAGTTTGCAATGCCGTCCTCAGCTATCCCGGACGATATGGTTATCGACGCCGCCCCTCTGAACCAGGGACCTCCTTCCACCGGCGGACGTGCTGGCCGGAAGCGAGGGGTGAAGCCCCAGTCCGACACACCTCAGAAGTCGAAGAGGCAGAAGGTCGGCGTGCCTATCCAGAAGAAACAGAGGCCTGTTGCCTCGGGGTAAGTTTCCTTTTCTTTGCATTTCCTCCGACATATCTCTTGCTTGTATTACTGACTTGGTGTTTTCTCTCTTTCAGAGCTCCTCTTGCGCCGGAACAAGCTTCTGGCTTGAGTGGCGACCCGAAGGTTACCAAGCCCGCTGCCCCTGCTACCTCCGACATTCCCTCTGCCAGTCACACGACCTCCCCGGCGCCGGCATCCTCGCCTGCGCCCGACAAGACCTCCTCCCCGGCGAAGGACGTTCCTCCGCCGGAACAAGACACCTCTGCCCCCGACGTCCACATGGACTCGGGGGCTCAACAGGAACCTCCGGCTCCTGATGTCCACATGGACACAGGAGCCCACCAAGAAGCACCAGACTCCGGCGCGCCCACCAGCGACGCCGGCACAACTGAAGACGCCGGAGCAGACATCAAGGGTAAAGGCCCTTTAGTGCCGGAAGTCCGGACTATTCCGGATCCTGCCTCTGCTGGCCAAGATGCACCGGCCGCACCGGAACAGCCCGTGCCCAAAACTCCTTCTGCTGAAACGACTCCTGCACCGGCCAAGACCACGGCGCCGGCCAAGACCTCTGCCCCGGCCAAGTCCGGCACATTGAAGATCCAGCCGACCAAGTCCGGCACTCCATCCGCCGCCACTGCTCCTCCTAAGGCAACGCCTCGGACCAGCTCTGCTATGGCCCTGCATCTTGGCAGGGCAGCAGCCCGGCCTGGCTACCGGCGCAACTTCTTCGACACGCCAGAACTTGAGGGCATCATCCACCTGGTGACAAAGAGTGCCCAAAGCCTCGGGTCTCTCAAGGAGCGCTGCGAGAAATGGAATGACGCCGACTCCCTGGACACAGCTGGATCCAAGAAGAAGAAACAGGCCGAAGCTTCGGCCACCGGCAACCCAGCTGATATCCTGGCCGCTAAGCCCATTCCTATTGCCTGCGAACTTCTCAGTCTTCAGCAACGACTTCATCGCCTGGCCGATGCCACCAACGTAAGTCCTTTACATATAGATATCCCCAGTCCCCGAAAATGTCGGCTGTCCGGGATACGGACATCCGGGATTTTCCAAGACCTTTTGCACTTAGCTGCTTTTGCAATTAACTTTCCGACATATGAGCTCGATTCGAGCTTCAAATCCTAGTCACCGAGAGCCGGGATAGGTGCGCACCACCTGTGCCGGGTCTCTACAATTTCACATCTCAATTATTTTTCAAATCCTCCTGACCGAGATATAAGCTCGATTCGAGCTTCAAATCCTAGTCACCGAGAGCCGGGATAGGTGCACAGCACCTGTGCCGGATCTCCTATAGCATAAATAGTTCGTATAATCTTCAACTGTACTGGCATGCTTTAGTTATCTCATATCCCTTCAAATCCTAATACTTTTGCAGCGCATGAATAACGCCCGTGCCGACATGTTCCATGACTTGGTGTGCGAGCATCGGAAGCTTTCCGACGCACACAGCAAGCTCCAGCTGGAAGTGTCCCAGAAAGGTAATTTCAGCCGACATACCTTGCCCTTCTCAATAGTCCTCTGGCCGGTACATCTTAATATGCCGACACCTAATCTTTGTCCGACATTTGGCAGCTGGTGCCGAAGCACAAGTCACCGAGCTTACCAAGAGAGTGAAGGAACTTACTGGTATGCCGGATCCTCTTAACCTTGAACTAATCCTTCTGTACTTCAAATCCTTTAATCTTTTCACTGTTTTCTTTCTTCAAATCCTTGTTTTGACTTCAAATCTTTTCAGACGAGAAAGCTGCACTGGAGGCACGCCACCAGGACTGTGTGTCCTCAGTGGATGTAGCCAAGCAACTGGACGACCGGGATGCCGGTCACAAGGCCGAGGTTGAGCAGCTGAAGGGCCGGATCACCGAGCTTCTGGACGAAAAGGAACAGAGGGAGGGCCTACTGAAGAAAACCCAGTCCCTGCTTGTCATCTCCGAGACTGATGCCTCCAACGCCCACGCTGAACTGGATAGCCTGAAGGAGCAGGCCACCAAATGGGAGGTTACAGTTTCACAGCTGAATGCCGACCTTGCCAGTAAGCTTCAAATCCTTTCCCTTTATCCTTCCCGACATAGTGTAATTCTCTCCGGCACATTCTCCTTTTGCTAACATTGTTTCTATTCCTCAGACATGTTTCCCGCTTCCGTCGAAGACGTTGAGAGGGCTTTGCAGTTGGATCGAGAAAACCGGGGTGTTCCGGTTGACTCGCCCAACTGGGACATGTCGGAGCAGCTGCTGGCTCTGCAGTCCCGGAAGAACGCCATGACGCTCTACACTGAAGAACTCTTCTATGGCGCCCAGGAGGCATTCTCTGCCCTCTGGCCGGGACAAAGGACTCCCACTGATCCCGTCGACCTCGGCAACGATCTGCAGCTGGCCAAGGTTCGCCTCCGGGAGTGGCGAGATTCCGGCGCGAGGGTTGGAGCTGACGAAGCTCTCGGCTACTTCTTGTCCTGGTATGAAAAGGCTGACTTGGAGACTTTGCGCACTGTGCGCGAAGGATCCATCTGGACCACGGATCCGGAACACATCCGGCGCCGACGGGAGCTGGCCCACAGCTATGTGGACTATGCCGACACCGACGCCTTCGTTCGGGATATCCGTGAGCCGAAGAAGAAGGACGATGCCGGGACATCCGTCGCTGCTGAGGGCTCCGACTCCAGCTAGGATGAAGATGAAGCTGAAGAGGCCGACACTGATGTCCCGGAACAGGCATCTGCCCCGGGCGGAGGTGATGGCTCCATTCCATCTGCTGGGTCCGGCACTCCTGAAGCCGACATCTCCACCGCCACTGCTCCACCAGCCGGCGCCTCTGCTTCTGCCCCTGGTCCTTGACTTTGCAGCATAAAAACTTTAAGTTTTATCAGATCCCCGGTATGCCGGGTGCAGATGTAATATACACGCTTAATTTCCTTTGGTTTGCTACCTGAACAAGTTTTATCTTGGTTTGCTTGTTACTAATGCCGGATCATCTTTTGGCTAAGTCACCGAGTTGTTTTCCTGTTTCCTCAATTTCACAACCTTGGCTGCTTGTCTACCTCAATTGGCTTTCGACGTATGAGTCTCAAGGTTGCTTCCTCGAACATACAGTACTTTAACTTTGAGACTTAGACTTCAAATCATCCGACACTTTAAATTTTAACTTTAGCTTTAACGAAAATGTCGGTTCGCTTGCTTTGTATTTCCTTAGCCGTTTTCCATGTGTAGACAATCTCCGGCATCTACTCTTGCTAGCCATGAAGCCGGGTTTCGGACAGCAGCTGAGTCGAAGAGTGGCCTTTGGTGCCGACACATTACTAGGCCGACATAGGAAACATTCAAATACAGCCAGCCGGCATATAACAAAAAACTGTAAATAAACAACAAATATACCTCGGAGCTAGTTACCCGGCTTCTTCGGGATGCCGGTATTTCATTCATTAGTCTTGTGCCGGCACAACACGCCGGCATACAAAGGAAAATATGGAAATACATACATTGTGTTGCTCAGGAGTAAAAGGGGCGCAGTAGAGCTATGTTCCATGGCCTCTTGGTTTCTTCTCCGGACCTGTCCGCCTTATTCTTCTTGGGGTCCTGCGCATCTATAAGATAATAGGCATCATTGTGCAGAGCTCTACTCACAATGAATGGCCCCTCCCATGGAGGAGTTAACTTATGCCGGCCTTCTGTTCCTTGCTTTAGCCGGAGTACTAGATCTCCCTCTTGAAATCTCCTTGGATTTACCTTCTGCGCATGATAGCGTCTGAGGTTCTGCTGATATACTGCTGTTCTTGACAGAGTTATTTCCCTTGCTTCCTCTAGCAGATCAACATCATTTTCTCTGGCTTCTTTAGCCTCTTCCTCAGTATATAGCACTATTCTTGGTGCATCATGTATTACATCTGTTGGAAGCACAGCTTCTGCTCCATACACCAGGAAAAATGGTGTGTAGCCTGTTGATCTATTCGGAGTTGTTCTTAAACTCCACAGCACTGCTGGCAGCTCATCTAGCCAACATCCCGGAGTTTTCTCCAGGGGCTCTATCAGCCGGGGTTTTATGCCGGATAATACTAGCCCATTCGATCTCTCTACTTGGCCATTGGCACAAGGGTGGGCAACCGACGCAACGTCCAGCCGGATTCCCACTTCCTCACAAAATCTGGCAAATGGCCCTTGGGCAAAGTTTGACCCATTGTCAGTGATGATGCTATGAGGAACACCATATCTCAAGATTATATCCTTTAAGAATTTCACTGCTGTGTGACCATCACACTTGCTTATGGGCTTCACTTCAATCCACTTGGTGAACTTGTCCACCATGACCAGGATATGGGTCATTTTCCCTCTGGCCGGCTTAAAAGCCCCGACCATATCCAGGCCCCAAACAGCAAAGGGCCAGGTTATTGGGATAGTTTTCAGGGCAGATGCCGGCTGATGAATCTGGTGGGCATATCTTTGACACCCATTACATTTCCGGACCAAGTTTTCTGCCTCTTGCAGTGCCGTTGGCCAATAGAAGCCATGCCGGAATACCTTTGCCACCAATGCCCTGGACGAAGCATGGTGACCACACTCCCCCTGGTGAATTTCCCGGAGCATCTCCAGACCCTCCGCAGATTCGACACATCTCTGCAATACTCCGGTGGTACTTCTCTTGTATATTTCTTTGTTGATGATGGTATACGCTTTGGATCTCCTTATAACCCGGCGGGCCTCGGTTTCATCCGCCGGCACTTGACCATCCACCATGAAGTTCATGATAGGACGTGCCCATGAGGGCACTTCCCTGACAGTGAACACTGCCTGATCTATTTCCATCATTTCGACCGACACATAATCGATCTCCTTTGGGCTGCGAAGTCCCCGGGACTGAAGAATCAGTCCCCGGGTATGCCGGAGCAGTCCCCGGGTATACCGGCACAACCTCTTGGCACACTTTACCCTTGCCTTTAGTTTTGCTCCGGAATACTGTACTAACAGCATATGCCGGCCCAGTCCCCGGGACTGAGGAAACAGTCCCCGGGTTATCCGTCCTGGCTCCGGCATCTATCTCCATTGGAACTGCTTCGTCTGGACCTGGCGGGACATAAATGGAGGATGACTCCGGCGAGGGTTTGATCGATGGCTTCCTCAGATGCTCCAGCAAAATGCCGGGCGGGATTGAATCTCGGGAAGACCCCAGCTTGGATAATGCATCGGCTGCATCGTTCTGAGCCCGGAGAACGTGCCGGAACTCACAACCTTCAAAGTAACCACTTAACTGCTGCACTAGGAAACGGTATGATGCCATGTTAGCATCATGCGCGTCCCATATGCCGGAACACTGCTGAATCACTAAGTCAGAATCCCCGAAGCACATAATCCGGCGAATTCCTATGTCCTTAGACACCTTCAGGCCATGCACAAGTGCCTCATATTCCGCCACATTATTTGATGCTGCAAAGTGAATCTGCAGGACGTATCTCAGCTGGTCATTCTTTGGTGAACTGAGAACTATGCCGGCACCCAAGCCATGGATTGTCTTGGACCCATCGAAATGCATCCTCCAATAATTGGCATCTGGCAATGGTGGCTCATACTGTATCTCGGCCCAGTCAATAAAGAAATCAGCCAAGACCTGGGACTTGATTGTATCCCTCTTATCGTACTGCGGTGTATATGGTGAAAGCTCTATTGCCCACTTTGCTATCCGGCCGCTGGCATCTTTGTTGCCTATAATTTCCGAGATAGGGGCCTCGGCCACTACCCGGATTGGATGCTCTTGGAAGTAATGCTTGAGCTTCTTGGCCGCCATATAGACACCATAGGTCATCTTCTGATAGTGGGGGTAATTTTGCTTCGAGGTGGAGAGGACTTCACTCAGATAATATACCGGCCGCTGCACGGTTTTGCCTCCTTCCTCTCGCTCTACTACCACCACAACACTGACAACTCGGTTGGTTGCCGCTATATAGAGCAACATTGGCTCCCGGGGCATCGGAGATGCTAATACCGGAGCTGTTGACAACAACTGTTTCAATTCTTTGAAAGCTGCATCTGCTTGCGTTGTCCAGACAAATGTGTCGGACTTTTTCATCAACTGATATAACGGCAGAGCTTTCTCTCCCAGCCGGCTTATGAAGCGGCTCAGGGATGCGAGGCACCCAGTGAACTTCTGTACTTCCCTCAAATCTGTCGGCGGCTTCATCCTTTCTATGGCACGAATCTTGCCGGGATTCACCTCAATACCCCGGCTGGAAACAAGGAAACCGAGCAACTTGCCCGCCGGCACACCAAAGGTGCACTTAGCCGGATTCAACTTCATCCGGAATCTCCTCAGGTTCCCAAAGGTTTCCCGGAGATCATCTATGAGAGTCTTGCTCTCCTTGGTTTTTATGACGATATCATCGACATATACCTGCACATTTTTATCTATCTGATCGTGCAAACACTTTTGCATACACCTTTGGTAAGTTGCGCCGGCATTTCTTAAACCGAACGGCATAGTGAGATAGCAATAAGCCCCGTACGGGGTAATAAAGGATGTCTTTATTTGATCTGGCTCATATAAAGGGATCTGGTGGAAACCAGAATAAGCATCTACGAAATGATAACAGTTCACATCCGGCTGTGGAATCAATCACTTGATCGATCCGAGGGCAGCGGGAATGGATCTTTAGGACATGCCTTATTCAAGTTGGTGTAATCAACACACATCCGCCATACTTTCACTATGGCGGGCTCGTCTTTCTTCTTTTCCACCAAAACCGGATTAGACACCCAATCCGGATGAAGTACTTCCTTGATAAAGCCAGAGGCTAAGAGCCTGGCCACTTCCTCCCATATGGCTTTCCTTCTATCGCCGGCATTCCGCCGGAGCGGCTGCTTCACTGGCTTAGCATCGGGTCTCACGTGCAATGCGTGCTCAGCTAGCTCCCTCGGCACACCTTGCAGGTCCGAAGTAGACCATGCAAAGATATCCCGATTCTCACGGAGGAAGCTGATGAGCTCGCTTTCCTATTTGGGATCCAAACTTGCCCCAACCAGGGCATGGCGCTCCGGGAAAGCTTCATCCAGAGGCACCTTTTTGACTTCCTTACTCACTTGAAAAGAAACGCTGCCACCGGGATTTGTCATGCCCGGCATAGATTTGCCGGCCACGACCGTCTCAGCAATCTCCACTGCTCGCTTGAGCCTCTTCCTCTCCTCTGCAATGATCAGAGTCTCGGCCAGATTGGATCCGGCGGTGGCACATGCCATCGAACGCTTGTAATCACCAATGATGGTGATCACTCCTTTGGGTCCCGGCATCTTCATCTTCAGATACGCCACATGCGTAGAGGCCATGAATTTTGCCAGTGCCGGTCTACCCAGCAAAGCATGGTAGGGGCTCTCCAGATCAACCACCTCGAACATGAGGTTTTCCACCCTGCAGTTATCCCGGCTGCCAAACATCACATCCATCCTGATCTTGCCCATCGGCGCACACGAAAGTCCCGGCACAATGCCGTGGAACGTGGTCTTGCTCGGTTCCAGCATATTTTCCTTGATTCCCAGCTTCTCCATCGTATCCCGATACATGATGTTGATGCTGCTTCCATTATCAATGAGGACCTTGCTGAATCTTACGTTATTAGCCGGCCCGACGAATGTCGGATCCATCACCAGAGCATATCCGCCGGGATTTGGCATGATCCGGGGATGATCTGCCCTGTCCCAACCAACAGCCTGGTCAGACCAGTACATCAGCTTTGGCACAGCCGACATAACGGCATTCACCTCCAGACACCGCCGGTACAAGCTCTGCTTGTCTGTTCTCTCGGTCTCAAAGACCATATAGCTCTGATCATACTCCTTGTACTCATTCCGGCCCGCTCCTGGCCTCCGGCGTTATATTCCGGATTATAGCTCTGGTCAACTTGATTTACGCTGGCATTTCCGGCGTTGCTCTGATTCCCGGGATTAACCGGCCTAGGTGGGACTGCAATCGTATTGGCACCTGTCAACGGCGATGGAGCTGCCGGGACAGAGGGTCTAGCCGGTCCCCAGGGACCTGCACGACCTGCTAATATGTCGTCCAGCCACGAACAGTTCCTTGTCAAATGGTTTGCCGGCTTTCCCGGCTGGAATGTGTGGAACACACAAGGCTTGTCCATGGCAAGACCCACAGTATACTTCGGCCACTGCTTCTTCTGGCCGGCGGCTCCGCCGGCATTCTTGTTGGTCCAGACATTCTTCTTCTGGAACGGCTGTGCTTGCTGCTGCGGCTGCTGCTGAGGCTGCTGATAGTCCTCATATCTCGGACGCTGGCTACTGCCGGCGCCCCCTTGCTCTTCCTCCACAGCTGCAACTTGTGCTGCCCCATACCGGTGATCCGGCCTTTCATCTCTTCTCTTGTTCCGGTTATCAGTGCGATAATATTGCCCTAATCTCCCGGCATTGCTGGTGTTCCCCTGGGTTTGCCCCTGTCCTTGTGAATCGAGACTGGGCTGCATGGGATCTCCCAGAGCATAACTATCAGCGATCTTGATTGTTTCGGCCAGCGTGGCCGGCATTTGCCTCTGAAGCTTTTGCCACAGCATGGTGCCATGCTGGCACCCATGAGCGAACCACATGATGGCCTGCTGCTCATTGATTCCTTCGCAGGAATTGCGCAACGTGCACCACCTGGTCAGATAGTCACGGTCAGTCTCATTCACTCCTTGCCGGCAGTTAGCCAGCTGCTGCGGACGGTTGGGCCTCTTGTATGTACTGGTAAAGTTCGACACAAACTGCTCTTCGAAATCAATCCAGCCGTTGATACTCCCGGCCGGCAAATTATTCAGCCATATCCTGGCTGGACCTTCCAACATCTGCGGCACATATCGTACCGCCCATCTGAGGTTTCCTCCGGCGATGTTCACCGCTGTGGAGTAATCCTCCAACCAATCTTCCGGCTTCGTACTGCCATTATATGTCCTCGCGCCACGCGCGAGCTGGAAGAAGTAAGGCACCGGCTCCCCCATAATCCGGGGTCCGAAACACATAGGGCCCGGAGCTCCTTGTCTCTCCACCAACTCTGATTGGTGGATCTTGTCCAGCTTGAAACGTGCATCATTGGCTTCCAAGGACCGAGGTCCAAGCCGGGATGCTATTGGGCCTGCGATCATCTGCTGCTGCTGCTCCGGCTGATGCTGCTCACTATGCCGGCCTTGCTGGTGCTGCTGCTGATATCCCGCCCTGGCAAGGGCGGAATTGCCGTCATCCTCTCGATGTCCCGGATGGCCTGCACCCTGCTGCTGCGCTGCACCTCCGGCGCCCTGTTGCTGACGCCGGGCTGCACTGTTACTCCGGCCACCACCGGCCGCGCCTGCTTCATGCCCGGCCGGCACACTCTGGCCGGGCTTCTTGCTGCCGATATACTTGTCAGTTTGGCCGACATTCTTCTGCACCATCGCCTGCTTTCCGGCGGCAGCCGGATCGTACACCTGGATCTGCTTGTCCCGGCGGCTAGAGGTCACACTTCTGGCACGCCGAGCGCTAGGATGCGGGGACGAGGCTTGGCCCCTCGACCTCGCACCGGCACCTCCCGCCGACACAATGTACTGAGACGCCCCGGCACCCGGGTTTGCCTTCTTAAAGGCCTCCTGCTGCTTTGTAGCTTCAGACAAAAGTTGGTTAAGCCGGGCTTGCTGCTCACGCAGTGCTTCGCCGGATAAACAAGATAAATCCTTAGCTACCTCGGCCGCAGCTCTAAGGTTCTTTACTGGCGAACTATAGACTACCTTAGGCACAGTACTAGTTGCGGTATGACTCTTATCTCTAGCATCTTTTCCTATCTCAGCATTAAGATTTCTGCCTCTAGTTCTAACCTCTTCTATCCGGCTAGGCCGGATTACTATAGGAGTAAAACCATGGGCTGCCTCATACTCACGGAGTTGCCGGTTAAACCGTTCGCGCTCCTGGTTCATGGCCAGGGCCTCGTCGACGAGGGCCTAACGAGATCCCTCCAGGACCTCCCTTGTCTGCTCCGGATCAACGCCGGATCGCACCGGCTCGAGAAGCCGGTCGATGATGGGAAGAAGAACCTCGCCCCTAGCCGGCACACCGGAAGTGCCGGCCAGGTTCTCCGCACGCTCCAACAGAGGACGCGCCGACCTCTTGACCTTCGGCGGCTCCGGAGGAGAAGCTCCGGCCGCTGCTGCTTTGCCGGCATCTTCCGCCGGCGGCACGGATGTGCCGGCCATCATCACCTCAGCCGGCTCTACTGAGCGAGCGCTACGCCCAGCGTGAGCCAGCCGATGTGACGGAGGATCCGACGCCACCAGCACCTCCTTCCTGCAAATTCTCTCAGTCCCCACGTACACCTCGTGGGAACCGAAAGACATAATCCGGCCATCCCTGGGGAACGGCCGGCCACCGAGACAACCGGCGTTGTCACTGACGAAACTGAGCGAGCCTAGCCTCTGGACGAGGCCAGAGACCACGCGCACTCCCGAAGCTGCTATCACAGACCCCGTCCGAATGAACACTCCGCCCAGCATATCGATCTGCCCCACGGTGGGCGCCAAATGTCGTCGTGGTGAAACAACATATGCCATAGGATGGCTTATATGGGGGCCGAACTAGATGCTGGAGGATTCGGGAGAGGGGAACGAGCTAAAAAGCACGACAGAAAGAGACACTGATCTACCCAGGTTTGGGGCTCTCGTAAGGAGATAACACCCCTACTCCTGCTCTACTGATTGTATATTTGGGTCGATGTAGTACACAACAATGGTGCTTCCAAGCTCTCTGTTAGAGAAGGAAGATGAACTGCTAAGTGTAGGAACACAGAGTGACCAACAAACCTCCAACCCTTTGCTAGGACTCCCTATGCCACCTTATATAGTGGTGGCCAGGGTTACAACGGTCATACAAGACCACAAGACACGGGCTACACTCCAAACAGGAGCAGGTGACGATGGCAGAGACCCTTGACTTCGCCCCTGATTGCTCTCGATGGGACGCCATATCCCTGTACCTTGTACCTCTTGAACTGTTGCCTTACCTCTGTGCGGTAAGCTCGTACTTGTGCACAGTGAGGGTAGGTAACCTCCACTGTGCACCCTGCCATCTTACTCTGCTACCATGCTTGGATGTTTTCTTCCTTGATTGTAGGGATGTGACACCTTGGTTGACATAAGTATCCCGGATATGACCGTTGGCCATACCCAGGACTTATATGCCGGACCAACGACCTACGAGGGTCGGGTAATCCGGCCTCCCCTGCTCCTGCACAACACATCAAATGGTTAGGCCGGCATATCTAAGTATATGCCGGCACACATATACCAGTATTCCGGCTATACCGGCATATCCAAGTATTAGCCGGGATACACACATATGCCGGCCTGGCCGATGCTCCTATATTCCGGCCAGGCCTTCTATTGGTCAACCGGCACAAAAGTCAACCATAGACCTTGTGTCTTTCTAGTCTCTTGACCCTACCGGGGGTCATCCCCCCGACACACCCTACCTGGCAGACATCGATGGCACCGCGAGTTTGACCTAGATCTCGGACGGGGGCCTGGGGAATTCCGAAAAAATCAAAAAAATGGAAAAAAAACTGCATGGAGTCATGGTGAGTGATGCATCACCTAGGAAAAATACCAAACATGGCATCCCAAGGGTTCACATGTGGACTCTCTCACAGAGAGGTGCTTCCAGACAGGAGTTCTCTTGGTCTTCCTTGGCAGATGACCATGGTTTGTGCAAGTTCCACAGCAAACTTTGGAACCATGGTCCCATTTTTGGTGGAGATGTGCATATTTGCATTCCCAACCACTTTTGCAACTAGTGTTTTTCCAGTTTCCACACAAAAAATGCATTTCCCATTTTTCGGGTGCCCAGAGGGGTCGAAACAGGTGCTTTTTTGTGAAGGGGCGACCAAGGGCAGTGTGCAAAACATCACCACTCTATTTTTCATGGGTGGGGGACCTGCCAGGGGTGCCACATCCAGGAGGCTAGGAATTATCTCGGCCTGCTGCCATATAATGAATTATTTTTGCCCTAAATCCTTTTTAATCCAATTTTGCACTGGGGCTACAAGAAATGCACACCAGAAAAATTGGGGAAAAATACAAGGAGGTCCCGTAGGGGTGTGGGACCCTAGAACCAAGACCAAACCATGGTTCCCACCCCACCTGGCAGACATCGATGGCACCGTGAGTTTGACCTAGATCTCGGAGGGGGGCCTGGGGAATTCAGAAAAAATTGAAAAAATTGAAAAACACTGCATGGAGTCATGGTGAGTGATGCATCACCTAGGAAAAATACCAAACATAGCATCCCAAGGGTTCACATGTGGACTCTCTCACAGAGAGGTGTTTCCAGACAGGAGTTCTCTTGGTCTTCCTTGGCAGATGACCATGGTTTGTGCAAGTTCCACAGCAAACTTTGGAACCATGGTCCCATTTTTGCTGGAGATGTGCATCTTTCGATTCCCAACCACTTTTGCAACTAGTGTTTTTCCAGTTTCCACATAAAAAAATATATTTCCCATTTTTCGGGTGCCCGGAGGGGTCAAAACAGGTGCTTTTTTGTGAAGGGGCCACCAAGGGCAGTGTGCAAAACATCACCACTCTATTTTTCAAGGGTGGGGGACCTGCCAGGGGTGCCACATCCAGGAGGCTAGGAATTATCTCGGCCTGCTGCCATATAATGAATTATTTTTGCCCTAAATCCTTTTTAATCCAATTTTGCACTGGGGCTACAAGAAATGCACACCCGAAAAATTGGGGAAAAATACAGGGAGGTCCCCTGGGGGTGTGGGACCCTAGAACCAAGACCAAACCATGGTTCCCACCCCACCTGGCAGACATCGATGGCACCGCGAGTTTGACCTAGATCTCGGAGGGGGGCCTGGGGAATTCAGAAAAAATCAAAAAAAATGGAAAAACACTGCATGGAGTCATGGTGAGTGATGCATCACCTAATACAAATACCAAACATGGCATCCCAAGGGTTCACATGTGGACTCTCTCACAGAGAGGTGCTTCCAGACAAGAGTTCTCTTGGTCTTCCTTGGCAGATGACCATGGTTTGTGCAAGTTCCACAGCAAACTTTGGAACCATGGTCCCATTTTTGGTGGAGATGTGCATCTTTGCATTCCCAACCACTTTTGCAAGTAGTGTTTTTCCAGTTTCCACATAAAAAATGCATTTCCCATTTTTCGGGTGCCCGGAGGGGTCGAAACAGGTGCTTTTTTGTGAAGGGGCCACCAAGGGCAGTGTGCAAAACATCACCACTCTATTTTTCATGGGTGGGGGACCTGCCAGGGCTGCCACATCCAGGAGGCTAGGATTTATCTCGGCCTGCTGCCATATAATGAATTATTTGTGCCCTAAATCCTTTTTTATCCAATTTTGCACTGGGGCTACAAGAAATGCACACCAGAAAAATTGGGGAAAAATACAGGGAGGTCCCCTGGGGGTGTGGGACCCTAGAACCAAGACCAAACCATGGTTCCCACCCCACCTGGCAGACATCGATGGCACCGCGAGTTTGACCTAGATCTTGGAGGGGGGCCTCGGGAATTCAGAAAAAATTGAAAAAATTGAAAAACACTGCATGGAGTCATGGTGAGTGATGCATCACCTAAGAAAAATACCAAACATGGCATCCCAAGGGTTCACATGTGGACTCTCTCATAGAGAGGTGCTTCCAGACAGGAGTTCTCTTGGTCTTCCTTAGCAGATGACCATGGTTTGTGCAAGTTCCACAGCAAACTTTGAAACCATGGTCCCATTTTTGGTGGAGATGTGCATCTTTGCATTCCCAACCACTTTTGCAACTAGTGTTTTTCCAGTTTCCACATAAAAATGCATTTCCCATTTTTCGGGTGCCCGGAGGGGTCGAAACAGGTGCTTTTTTGTGAAGGGGCCACCAAGGGCAGTGTGCAAAACATCACCACTCTATTTTTCATGGGTGGGGGACCTGCCAGGGGTGCCACATCCAAGAGGCTAGGAATTATCTCGGCCTGCTGCCATATAATGAATTATTTTTGCCATAAATCCTTTTTATTCCAATTTTGCACTGGGGCTACAAGAAATGCACACCAGAAAAATTGGGGAAAAACACAGGGAGATCCCCTGGGGGTGTGGGACACTAGAACCAAGACCAAACCATGGTTCCCACCCCACCTGGCAGACATCGATGGCACCGCGAGTTTGACCTAGATCTCGGAGGGGGGCCTGGGGAATTCAGAAAAAATCAAAAAAAATTGAAAAACACTGCATGGAGTCATGGTGAGTGATGCATCACCTAGGACAAATACCAAACATGGCATCCCAAGGGTTCACATGTGGACTCTCTCACAGAGAGGTGCTTCCAGACAGGAGTTCTCTTGGTCTTCCTTGGCAGATGACCATGGTTTGTGCAAGTTCCACAGCAAACTTTGGAACCATGGTCCCATTTTTGGTGGAGATGTGCATCTTTGCATTCCCAACCACTTTTGCAACTAGTGTTTTTCCAGTTTCCACATAAAAAATGCATTTCCCATTTTTCGGGTGCCCGGAGGGGTCGAAACAGGTACTTTTTTGTGAAGGGGCCACCAAGGGCAGTGTGCAAAACATCACCACTCTATTTTTCATGGGTGGGGGACCTGCCAGGGGTGCCACATCCAGGAGGCTAGGAATTATCTCGGCCTGCTGCCATATAATGAATTATTTTTGCCCTAAATCCTTTTTAATCCAATTTTGCACTGGGGCTACAAGAAATGCACACCAGAAAAATTGGGGAAAAATACAAGGAGGTCCCGTAGGGGTGTGGGACCCTAGAACCAAGACCAAACCATGGTTCCCACCCCACCTGGCAGACATCGATGGCACCGCGAGTTTGACCTAGATCTCGGAGGGGGGCCTGGGGAATTCAGAAAAAATTGAAAAAATTGAAAAACACTGCATGGAGTCATGGTGAGTGATGCATCACCTAGGAAAAATACCAAACATAGCATCCCAAGGGTTCACATGTGGACTCTCTCACAGAGAGGTGTTTCCAGACAGGAGTTCTCTTGGTCTTCCTTGGCAGATGACCATGGTTTGTGCAAGTTCCACAGCAAACTTTGGAACCATGGTCCCATTTTTGCTGGAGATGTGCATCTTTCGATTCCCAACCACTTTTGCAACTAGTGTTTTTCCAGTTTCCACATAAAAAATATATTTCCCATTTTTCGGGTGCCCGGAGGGGTCAAAACAGGTGCTTTTTTGTGAAGGGGCCACCAAGGGCAGTGTGCAAAACATCACCACTCTATTTTTCATGGGTGGGGGACCTGCCAGGGGTGCCACATCCAGGAGGCTAGGAATTATCTCGGCCTGCTGCCATATAATGAATTATTTTTGCCCTAAATCCTTTTTAATCCAATTTTGCACTGGGGCTACAAGAAATGCACACCAGAAAAATTGGGGAAAAATACAGGGAGGTCCCCTGGGGGTGTGGGACCCTAGAACCAAGACCAAACCATGGTTCCCACCCCACCTGGCAGACATCGATGGCACCGCGAGTTTGACCTAGATCTCGGAGGGGGGCCTGGGGAATTCAGAAAAAATCAAAAAAAATGGAAAAACACTGCATGGAGTCATGGTGAGTGATGCATCACCTAGGACAAATACCAAACATGGCATCCCAAGGGTTCACATGTGGACTCTCTCACAGAGAGGTGCTTCCAGACAGGAGTTCTCTTGGTCTTCCTTGGCAGATGACCATGGTTTGTGCAAGTTCCACAGCAAACTTTGGAACCATGGTCCCATTTTTGGTGGAGATGTGCATCTTTGCATTCCCAACCACTTTTGCAACTAGTGTTTTTCCAGTTTCCACATAAAAAATGCATTTCCCATTTTTCGGGTGCCCGGAGGGGTCGAAACAGGTGCTTTTTTGTGAAGGGGCCACCAAGGGCAGTGTGCAAAACATCACCACTCTATTTTTCATGGGTGGGGGACCTGCCAGGGCTGCCACATCCAGGAGGCTAGGATTTATCTCGGCCTGCTGCCATATAATGAATTATTTGTGCCCTAAATCCTTTTTTATCCAATTTTGCACTGGGGCTACAAGAAATGCACACCAGAAAAATTGGGGAAAAATACAGGGAGGTCCCCTGGGGGTGTGGGACCCTAGAACCAAGACCAAACCATGGTTCCCACCCCACCTGGCAGACATCGATGGCACCGCGAGTTTGACCTAGATCTTGGAGGGGGGCCTCGGGAATTCAGAAAAAATTGAAAAAATTGAAAAACACTGCATGGAGTCATGGTGAGTGATGCATCACCTAAGAAAAATACCAAACATGGCATCCCAAGGGTTCACATGTGGACTCTCTCATAGAGAGGTGCTTCCAGACAGGAGTTCTCTTGGTCTTCCTTAGCAGATGACCATGGTTTGTGCAAGTTCCACAGCAAACTTTGAAACCATGGTCCCATTTTTGGTGGAGATGTGCATCTTTGCATTCCCAACCACTTTTGCAACTAGTGTTTTTCCAGTTTCCACATAAAAATGCATTTCCCATTTTTCGGGTGCCCGGAGGGGTCGAAACAGGTGCTTTTTTGTGAAGGGGCCACCAAGGGCAGTGTGCAAAACATCACCACTCTATTTTTCATGGGTGGGGGACCTGCCAGGGGTGCCACATCCAAGAGGCTAGGAATTATCTCGGCCTGCTGCCATATAATGAATTATTTTTGCCCTAAATCCTTTTTATTCCAATTTTGCACTGGGGCTACAAGAAATGCACACCAGAAAAATTGGGGAAAAACACAGGGAGGTCCCCTGGGGGTGTGGGACCCTAGAACCAAGACCAAACCATGGTTCCCACCCCACCTGGCAGATATCGATGGCACCGCGAGTTTGACCTAGATCTCGGAGGGGGGCCTGGGGAATTCAGAAAAAATCAAAAAAAATGGAAAAACACTGCATGGAGTCATGGTGAGTGATGCATCACCTAGGACAAATACCAAACATGGCATCCCAAGGGTTCACATGTGGACTCTCTCACAGAGAGGTGCTTCCAGACAGGAGTTCTCTTGGTCTTCCTTGGCAGATGACCATGGTTTGTGCAAGTTCCACAGCAAACTTTGGAACCATGGTCCCATTTTTGGTGGAGATGTGCATCTTTGCATTCCCAACCACTTTTGCAACTAGTGTTTTTCCAGTTTCCACATAAAAAATGCATTTCCCATTTTTCGGGTGCCCGGAGGGGTCGAAACAGGTGCTTTTTTGTGAAGGGGCCACCAAGGGCAGTGTGCAAAACATCACCACTCTATTTTTCATGGGTGGGGGACCTGCCAGGGGTGCCACATCCAGGAGGCTAGGAATTATCTCGGCCTGCTGCCATATAATGAATTATTTTTGCCCTAAATCCTTTTTAATCCAATTTTGCACTGGGGCTACAAGAAATGCACACCCGAAAAATTGGGGAAAAATACAGGGAGGTCCCCTGGGGGTGTGGGACCCTAGAACCAAGACCAAACCATGGTTCCCACCCCACCTGGCAGACATCGATGGCACCGCGAGTTTGACCTAGATCTCGGAGGGGGGCCTGGGGAATTCAGAAAAAATCAAAAAAAATGGAAAAACACTGCATGGAGTCATGGTGAGTGATGCATCACCTAGGACAAATACCAAACATGGCATCCCAAGGGTTCACATGTGGACTCTCTCACAGAGAGGTGCTTCCAGACAGGAGTTCTCTTGGTCTTCCTTGGCAGATGACCATGGTTTGTGCAAGTTCCACAGCAAACTTTGGAACCATGGTCCCATTTTTGGTGGAGATGTGCATCTTTGCATTCCCAACCACTTTTGCAACTAGTGTTTTTCCAGTTTCCACATAAAAAATGCATTTCCCATTTTTCGGGTGCCCGGAGGGGTCGAAACAGGTGCTTTTTTGTGAAGGGGCCACCAAGGGCAGTGTGCAAAACATCACCACTCTATTTTTCATGGGTGGGGGACCTGCCAGGGGCTGCCACATCCAGGAGGCTAGGATTATCTCGGCCTGCTGCCATATAATGAATTATTTGTGCCCTAAATCCTTTTTAATCCCATTCTGCACTGGGGCTACAAGAAATGCACACCAGAAAAATTGGGGAAAAATACAGGGAGGTCCCCTGGGGGTGTGGGACCCTAGAACCAAGACCAAACCATGGTTCCCACCCCACCTGGCAGACATCGATGGCACCGCGAGTTTGACCTAGATCTTGGAGGGGGGCCTCGGGAATTCAGAAAAAATTAAAAAAATTGAAAAACACTGCATGGAGTCATGGTGAGTGATGCATCACCTAGGAAAAATACCAAACATGGCATCCCAAGGGTTCACATGTGGACTCTCTCACAGAGAGGTGCTTCCAGACAGGAGTTCTCTTGGTCTTCCTTAGCAGATGACCATGGTTTGTGCAAGTTCCACAGCAAACTTTGGAACCATGGTCCCATTTTTGGTGGAGATGTGCATCTTTGCATTCCCAACCACTTTTGCAACTAGTGTTTTTCCAGTTTCCACATAAAAATGCATTTCCCATTTTTCGGGTGCCCGGAGGGGTCGAAACAGGTGCTTTTTTGTGAAGGGGCCACCAAGGGCAGTGTGCAAAACATCACCACTCTATTTTTCATGGGTGGGGGACCTGCCAGGGGTGCCACATCCAGGAGGCTAGGAATTATCTCGGCCTGCTGCCATATAATGAATTATTTTTGCCCTAAATCCTTTTTAATCCAATTTTGCACTGGGGCTACAAGAAATGCACACCAGAAAAATTGGGGAAAAATACAGGGAGGTCCCCTGGGGGTGTGGGACCCTAGAACCAAGACCAAACCATGGTTCCCACCCCACCTGGCAGACATCGATGGCACCGCGAGTTTGACCTAGATCTCGGAGGGGGGCCTGGGGAATTCAGAAAAAATCAAAAAAAATGGAAAAACACTGCATGGAGTCATGGTGAGTGATGCATCACCTAGGACAAATACCAAACATGGCATCCCAAGGGTTCACATGTGGACTCTCTCACAGAGAGGTGCTTCCAGACAGGAGTTCTCTTGGTCTTCCTTGGCAGATGACCATGGTTTGTGCAAGTTCCACAGCAAACTTTGGAACCATGGTCCCATTTTTGGTGGAGATGTGCATCTTTGCATTCCCAACCACTTTTGCAACTAGTGTTTTTCCAGTTTCCACATAAAAAATGCATTTCCCATTTTTCGGGTGCCCGGAGGGGTCGAAACAGGTGCTTTTTTGTGAAGGGGCCACCAAGGGCAGTGTGCAAAACATCACCACTCTATTTTTCATGGGTGGGGGACCTGCCAGGGGTGCCACATCCAAGAGGCTAGGAATTATCTCGGCCTGCTGCCATATAATGAATTATTTTTGCCCTAAATCCTTTTTATTCCAATTTTGCACTGGGGCTACAAGAAATGCACACCAGAAAAATTGGGGAAAAATACAGGGAGGTCCCCTGGGGGTGTGGGACCCTAGAACCAAGACCAAACCATGGTTCCCACCCCACCTGGCAGACATCGATGGCACCGCGAGTTTGACCTAGATCTCGGAGGGGGGCCTGGGAATTCAGAAAAAATCAAAAAAATTGAAAAACACTGCATGGAGTCATGGTGAGTGATGCATCACCTAGGAAAAAATACCAAACATGGCATCCCAAGGGTTCACATGTGGACTCTCTCACAGAGAGGTGCTTCCAGACAGGAGTTCTCTTGGTCTTCCTTGGCAGATGACCATGGTTTGTGCAAGTTCCACAGCAAACTTTGAAACCATGGTCCCATTTTTGGTGGAGATGTGCATCTTTGCATTCCCAACCACTTTTGCAACTAGTGTTTTTCCAGTTTCCACATAAAAATGCATTTCCCATTTTTCGGGTGCCCGGAGGGGTCGAAACAGGTGCTTTTTTGTGAAGGGGCCACCAAGGGCAGTGTGCAAAACATCACCACTCTATTTTTCATGGGTGGGGGACCTGCCAGGGGTGCCACATCCAGGAGGCTAGGAATTATCTCGGCCTGCTGCCATATAATGAATTATTTTTGCCCTAAATCCTTTTTAATCCAATTTTGCACTGGGGCTACAAGAAATGCACACCAGAAAAATTGGGGAAAAATACAGGGAGGTCCCCTGGGGGTGTGGGACCCTAGAACCAAGACCAAACCATGGTTCCCACCCCACCTGGCAGACATCGATGGCACCGCGAGTTTGACCTAGATCTCGGAGGGGGGCCTGGGGAATTCAGAAAAAATCAAAAAAATGGAAAAACACTGCATGGAGTCATGGTGAGTGATGCATCACCTAGGACAAATACCAAACATGGCATCCCAAGGGTTCACATGTGGACTCTCTCACAGAGAGGTGCTTCCAGACAGGAGTTCTCTTGGTCTTCCTTGGCAGATGACCATGGTTTGTGCAAGTTCCACAGCAAACTTTGGAACCATGGTCCCATTTTTGGTGGAGATGTGCATCTTTGCATTCCCAACCACTTTTGCAACTAGTGTTTTTCCAGTTTCCACATAAAAAATGCATTTCCCATTTTTCGGGTGCCCGGAGGGGTCGAAACAGGTGCTTTTTTGTGAAGGGGCCACCAAGGGCAGTGTGCAAAACATCACCACTCTATTTTTCATGGGTGGGGGACCTGCCAGGGGTGCCACATCCAGGAGGCTAGGAATTATCTCGGCCTGCTGCCATATAATGAATTATTTTTGCCCTAAATCCTTTTTAATCCAATTTTGCACTGGGGCTACAAGAAATGCACACCAGAAAAATTGGGGAAAAATACAGGGAGGTCCCCTGGGGGTGTGGGACCCTAGAACCAAGACCAAACCATGGTTCCCACCCCACCTGGCAGACATCGATGGCACCGCGAGTTTGACCTAGATCTCGGAGGGGGCCTGGGGAATTCAGAAAAAATCAAAAAAATGGAAAAACACTGCATGGAGTCATGGTGAGTGATGCATCACCTAGGAAAAATACCAAACATGGCATCCCAAGGGTTCACATGTGGACTCTCTCACAGAGAGGTGCTTCCAGACAGGAGTTCTCTTGGTCTTCCTTGGCAGATGACCATGGTTTGTGCAAGTTCCACAGCAAACTTTGGAACCATGGTCCCATTTTTGGTGGAGATGTGCATCTTTGCATTCCCAACCACTTTTGCAACTAGTGTTTTTCCAGTTTCCACATAAAAAATGCATTTCCCATTTTTCGGGTGCCCGGAGGGGTCGAAACAGGTGCTTTTTGTGAAGGGGCCACCAAGGGCAGTGTGCAAAACATCACCACTCTATTTTTCATGGGTGGGGGACCTTCCAGGGGTGCCACATCCAAGAGGCTAGGAATTATCTCGGCCTGCTGCCATATAATGAATTATTTTTGCCCTAAATCCTTTTTATTCCAATTTTGCACTGGGGCTACAAGAAATGCACACCAGAAAAATTGGGGAAAAATACAGGGAGGTCCCCTGGGGGTGTGGGACCCTAGAACCAAGACCAAACCATGGTTCCCACCCCACCTGGCAGACATCGATGGCACCGCGAGTTTGACCTAGATCTCGGAGGGGGGCCTGGGGAATTCAGAAAAAATCAAAAAAATGGAAAAACACTGCATGGAGTCATGGTGAGTGATGCATCACCTAGGAAAAATACCAAACATGCATCCCAAGGGTTCACATGTGGACTCTCTCACAGAGAGGTGCTTCCAGACAGGAGTTCTCTTGGTCTTCCTTGGCAGATGACCATGGTTTGTGCAAGTTCCACAGCAAACTTTGGAACCATGGTCCCATTTTTGGTGGAGATGTGCATCTTTGCATTCCCAACCACTTTTGCAACTAGTGTTTTTCCAGTTTCCACATAAAAAATGCATTTCCCATTTTTCGGGTGCCCGGAGGGGTCGAAACAGGTGCTTTTTTGTGAAGGGGCCACCAAGGGCAGTGTGCAAAACATCACCACTCTATTTTTCATGGGTGGGGGACCTGCCAGGGGTGCCACATCCAGGAGGCTAGGAATTATCTCGGCCTGCTGCCATATAATGAATTATTTTTGCCCTAAATCCTTTTTAATCCAATTTTGCACTGGGCTACAAGAAATGCACACCAGAAAATTGGGGAAAAATACAGGGAGGTCCCCTGGGGGTGTGGGACCCTAGAACCAAGACCAAACCATGGTTCCCACCCCACCTGGCAGACATCGATGGCACCGCGAGTTTGACCTAGATCTCGGACGGGGGCCTGGGGAATTCCGAAAAAATCAAAAAAATGGAAAAAACACTGCATGGAGTCATGGTGAGTGATGCATCACCTAGGAAAAATACCAAACATGGCATCCCAAGGGTTCACATGTGGACTCTCTCACAGAGAGGTGCTTCCAGACAGGAGTTCTCTTGGTCTTCCTTGGCAGATGACCATGGTTTGTGCAAGTTCCACAGCAAACTTTGGAACCATGGTCCCATTTTTGGTGGAGATGTGCATCTTTGCATTCCCAACCACTTTTGCAACTAGTGTTTTTCCAGTTTCCACATAAAAATGCATTTCCCATTTTCGGGTGCCCGGAGGGGTCGAAACAGGTGCTTTTTTGTGAAGGGGCCACCAAGGGCAGTGTGCAAAACATCACCACTCTATTTTTCATGGGTGGGGGACCTGCCAGGGGTGCCACATCCAGGAGGCTAGGAATTATCTCGGCCTGCTGCCATATAATGAATTATTTGTGCCCTAAATCCTTTTTAATCCCATTCTGCACTGGGGCTACAAGAAATGCACACCAGAAAAATTGGGGAAAAATACAGGGAGGTCCCTGGGGGTGTGGGACCCTAGAACCAAGACCAAACCATGGTTCCCACCCCACCTGGCAGACATCGATGGCACCGCGAGTTTGACCTAGATCTTGGAGGGGGGCCTCGGGAATTCAGAAAAAATTAAAAAAATTGAAAAACACTGCATGGAGTCATGGTGAGTGATGCATCACCTAGGAAAAATACCAAACATGGCATCCCAAGGGTTCACATGTGGACTCTCTCACAGAGAGGTGCTTCCAGACAGGAGTTCTCTTGGTCTTCCTTGGCAGATGACCATGGTTTGTGCAAGTTCCACAGCAAACTTTGGAACCATGGTCCCATTTTTGGTGGAGATGTGCATCTTTGCATTCCCAACCACTTTTGCAACTAGTGTTTTTCCAGTTTCCACATAAAAAATGCATTTCCCATTTTTCGGGTGCCCGGAGGGGTCGAAACAGGTGCTTTTTTGTGAAGGGGCCACCAAGGGCAGTGTGCAAAACATCACCACTCTATTTTTCATGGGTGGGGGACCTGCCAGGGGTGCCACATCCAGGAGGCTAGGAATTATCTCGGCCTGCTGCCATATAATGAATTATTTTTGCCCTAAATCCTTTTTAATCCAATTTTGCACTGGGGCTACAAGAAATGCACACCAGAAAAATTGGGGAAAAATACAGGGAGGTCCCCTGGGGGTGTGGGACCCTAGAACCAAGACCAAACCATGGTTCCCACCCCACCTGGCAGACATCGATGGCACCGCGAGTTTGACCTAGATCTCGGAGGGGGGCCTGGGGAATTCAGAAAAAATCAAAAAAAATGGAAAAACAGTGCATGGAGTCATGGTGAGTGATGCATCACCTAGGAAAAATACCAAACATGGCATCCCAAGGGTTCACATGTGGACTCTCTCACAGAGAGGTGCTTCCAGACAGGAGTTCTCTTGGTCTTCCTTGGCAGATGACCATGGTTTGTGCAAGTTCCACAGCAAACTTTGGAACCATGGTCCCATTTTTGGTGGAGATGTGCATCTTTGCATTCCCAACCACTTTTGCAACTAGTGTTTTTCCAGTTTCCACATAAAAATGCATTTCCCATTTTTCGGGTGCCCGGAGGGGTCGAAACAGGTGCTTTTTTGTGAAGGGGCCACCAAGGGCAGTGTGCAAAACATCACCACTCTATTTTTCATGGGTGGGGGACCTGCCAGGGGTGCCACATCCAGGAGGCTAGGAATTATCTCGGCCTGCTGCCATATAATGAATTATTTTTGCCCTAAATCCTTTTTAATCCAATTTTGCACTGGGCTACAAGAAATGCACACCAGAAAAATTGGGGAAAAATACAGGGAGGTCCCCTGGGGGTGTGGGACCCTAGAACCAAGACCAAACCATGGTTCCCACCCCACCTGGCAGACATCGATGGCACCGCGAGTTTGACCTAGATCTCGGAGGGGGGCCTGGGGAATTCAGAAAAAATTGAAAAAAATTGAAAAACACTGCATGGAGTCATGGTGAGTGATGCATCACCTAGGAAAAATACCAAACATGGCATCCCAAGGGTTCACATGTGGACTCTCTCACAGAGAGGTGCTTCCAGACAGGAGTTCTCTTGGTCTTCCTTGGCAGATGACCATGGTTTGTGCAAGTTCCACAGCAAACTTTGGAACCATGGTCCCATTTTTGGTGGAGATGTGCATCTTGCATTCCCAACCACTTTTGCAACTAGTGTTTTTCCAGTTTCCACATAAAAAATGCATTTCCCATTTTCGGGTGCCCGGAGGGGTCGAAACAGGTGCTTTTTTGTGAAGGGGCCACCAAGGGCAGTGTGCAAAACATCACCACTCTATTTTTCATGGGTGGGGGACCTGCCAGGGGTGCCACATCCAAGAGGCTAGGAATTATCTCGGCCTGCTGCCATATAATGAATTATTTTTGCCCTAAATCCTTTTTAATCCAATTTTGCACTGGGGCTACAAGAAATGCACACCAGAAAAATTGGGGAAAAATACAGGGAGGTCCCCTGGGGGTGTGGGACCCTAGAACCAAGACCAAACCATGGTTCCCACCCCACCTGGCAGACATCGATGGCACCGCGAGTTTGACCTAGATCTCGGAGGGGGGCCTGGGAATTCAGAAAAAATTAAAAAAATGGAAAACACTGCATGGAGACATGGTGAGTGATGCATCACCTAGGAAAAATACCAAACATGGCATCCCAAGGGTTCACATGTGGACTCTCTCACAGAGAGGTGCTTCCAGACAGGAGTTCTCTTGGTCTTCCTTGGCAGATGACCATGGTTTGTGCAAGTTCCACAGCAAACTTTGGAACCATGGTCCCATTTTTGGTGGAGATGTGCATCTTTGCATTCCCAACCACTTTTGCAACTAGTGTTTTTCCAGTTTCCACATAAAAATGCATTTCCCATTTTTCGGGTGCCCGGAGGGGTCGAAACAGGTGCTTTTTTGTGAAGGGGCCACCAAGGGCAGTGTGCAAAACATCACCACTCTATTTTTCATGGGTGGGGGACCTGCCAGGGGTGCCACATCCAGGAGGCTAGGATTATCTCGGCCTGCTGCCATATAATGAATTATTTTTGCCCTAAATCCTTTTTATCCAATTTTGCACTGGGGCTACAAGAAATGCACACCAGAAAAATTGGGGAAAAATACAGGGAGGTCCCCTGGGGTGTGGGACCCTAGAACCAAGACCAAACCATGGTTCCCACCCCACCTGGCAGACATCGATGGCACCGCGAGTTTGACCTAGATCTTGGAGGGGGCCTCGGGAATTCAGAAAAAATGAAAAAATTGAAAACACTGCATGGAGTCATGGTGAGTGATGCATCACCTAGAAAAATACCAAACATGGCATCCCAAGGGTTCACATGTGGACTCTCTCACAGAGAGGTGCTTCCAGACAGGAGTTCTCTTGGTCTTCCTTAGCAGATGACCATGGTTTGTGCAAGTTCCACAGCAAACTTTGAACCATGGTCCCATTTTTGGTGGAGATGTGCATCTTGAATTCCCAACCACTTTTGCAACTAGTGTTTTTCCAGTTTCCACATAAAAATGCATTTCCATTTTTCGGGTGCCCGGAGGGTCGAAACAGGTGCTTTTTTGTGAAGGGCCACCAAGGGCAGTGTGCAAAACATCACCACTCTATTTTTCATGGGTGGGGACCTGCCAGGGGGTGCCACATCCAGGAGGCTAGGAATTATCTCGGCCTGCTGCCATTAATGAATTATTTTTGCCCTAAATCTTTTAATCCAATTCTTGCACTGGGCTACAAGAAATGCACACCCAGAAAAATTGGAAAATACGGGGAGGTCCCCTGGGGGTGTGGGACCCTAGAACCAAAGCCAACCATGGTTCCCACCCCACCTGGCAGACATCGATGGCACCCGCGAGTTGACCTAGATCTTGGAGGGGGCCTCGGGAATTCAGAAAAAATTAAAAAATTGAAAAACACTGCATGGATCATGGTGAGTGATGCATCACCTAGGAAAAATACCAAACATGGCATCCCAAGGGTTCACATGTGGACTCTCTCACAGAGGGGTGCTTCCAGACTGGAGTTCTCTTGGTCTTCCTTGGCAGAGACCATGGTTTGTGCAAGTTCCACCACAAACTTTGGAACCATGGTCCCATTTTTGGTGGAGATGTGCATCTTGCATTCCCAACCACTTTTGCAACTAGTGTTTTCCAGTTCCACATAAAAAAATGCATTTCCCATTTTTCGTGCCCGAGGGGTCGAACAGTTGCTTTTTTGTGGTGGCCCCAAGGGCAGTGTGCAGAACATCCCACTCTATTTTTCATGGGTGGGGGACCTGCCAGGGTGCCACATCCAGAGGCTAGGAATTATCTCGGCCTGCTGCCATATAATGAATTATTTTTGCCCTAAATCCTTTTTAAACCAATTTTGCACTGGGGCTACAAGAAATGCACACCAGAAAATTGGGGAAAAATACAGGGAGGTCCCCTGGGGGTGTGGGACCTAAACCAGACC
>QXEO01000517.1:0-69250 GCA_007115705.1 Dactylis glomerata
TGCTGCTAGCACCATTACATTTTTTTTTGCAGAAAACTATAATTTTTTTACAAAAAACATCATGCGATGCTCGAACTCCAACGCAAGTTTTCGCAGATTCACACCTCCCGACAACCGGACCACGAAGCCAATGAATACCATTGACATAGGACCCATACATCCCATACCTGACTCTAGATCAGAGTTAAAATTCAAATTAGCCCAAATTTTTTGGCCGGTACTACAATTTCTTGGGGGGTAACGGAATTCACGGTTCCGCTGATATTTCCGAAATCTCAGCCGAGAAAAAAATCCATGAAAAGTAGTCATCATTTCATGAAAAAAGTGATAAGCATAACAAATAATCGTATCCTAGCAAAAAGTAATAACAACGCGTCGTAAAATGATTGACATTGCAATCACGTGCCACAAAATAAGGGCTACAATATTGTTCGGCTTCCAGGCGAGCGTGACATCGTCATGGTGCCTGACCACGGTGGTCCCCGACGAGCGCAATATCCGGAAGGCGAGCTGGAGGTCTTCCTCAACGGTGACGTTAACATTGACCAAGGTGCCCTGACTACGGTGGCGGTGAGGGCGACAAACTCGTTTTCTCTCATCCCGCCTCTCTCCCTGGCTCTAGTTCGGCCACGTTGCAAGGAGGCCGTGCGCGGTAGCGAAGCGCCGCAGTGGGTCGATTTGGAAAAATTAGGAGTCAATTTGAGGGGAAGAAATTGGGGAGAGAGGATGAATATGACATGTGGGTCCATATTTTCTTGGTGCGCCAAACAAGCCAAGCATCAAAAATAGACAGGGATTGACAAGTTCATAGTGCCAATTCCTAGGATTCAAAGTTAGGGTTTGATTTTAAGTTTAAGATTCTTTTTCTTTTGAAATGATTAATAGTATCTCCTACTAGCATAATGATACATGAAAATTTGTGCGTGCACGCTTTGCATCTACGACCTCTCTCTGCCTTGGGCTCTGTCACTAGCTAGCCGTAGTGGTGCAGTGTACATGCACGTTGATCTCTGTACCCATTAAGACTACCTACTAGGCTACTATTAATTAGTGGCACAAGTCTCCAGTCAGTCAGATCGCACAAAGCAGCAGCCTGCGGATTGCCCTATCCAACACGATCTGCACCGTCCACTCCCTCCCGATCCAATGGACAAAGGACGCCCAACGAAAACACAAACAAAACCAACGCATGCAGGTAGGAAACAAAACCTAGATCGATCCCACCAAACAGTTCCGGTCCGTCACTCGCTACGCCCGTTCGTCTCTCTCCCAGCGATCCCCCTTCTGTCTACCTGCGCCGCCGCTCGCCTGCGCCAGTCGCTCGCCTATGCCGGCGCCTCCCCTGCCTCGCCGCCTGCCGGTGCTCCTTCTCCTCCTCCTCCTCCACAAGCCGCTTTCTTCCCCGCGTCCTCCTCCACCAGCCGCCGCCGCCACGAACCCTAGCTACCTGCTAGCCTGGCGGCTGGCATCGAGGCCTCCAACCCCTTTCTCTCCGGGACCTCATCGGGGGTGGCCATCATCGGCACGGCCACTCCGCACTACCGGCCCCTCTTCCCATCCCCCTAGCAGGGGCGAAGCAGCAGCAGGACGGGATCCCATGCCGGCACCGCCGCCCGACCGGCTGCCCAGCCACCAGCACCTCGCCTCCGCCTCCATCCTGCACCGGCTGCTCCGACGGCCCCGAGCTCCTCCACCTCATGTCCCAAAAAGGTGCTACTTGGTGCCCTCGGGATTCGTGGTGGTGGTGATGCTGCCCACTGGAGCTCCTGCCGGTGACCGAGTTGTCGGGATGTTGCTGCGCACTGGATCTCATGCCGGCGTCCGGGTCGCCGGGATGCTGCTGCTGCCGCCGGCGTCCGCTACGGCCTGCTGCACACTGGAGCTCCCTCCAAAGGTCATATCTCATACCGTTCTAATACTTGCTTGTTCGTCTATGCTCATTAAGAATTCCATGTACGCAAACTTGCATTCTACATTGCTGTGCTATTTTGTGTTCTAGATAGGTGCATATTAAATCAACTACTTATTCTACCACTTCGTATCTAACTTTTGTGCCTAGATTAGTTAAGTAAACGCGTGTACCTTGGTTTCTAGTTTTTTTCCAAACATTTATATGCCACTGTACTTGATTGTTTTTTGCATGTTCATGTACATTTTTCCATAGTAGATCATTCATTTGCACTGAAGCACCTGCCTTTTCCTATTTCAAAGATTAAATGAGTGTAAAACAACGGAATTTATGTTCCATACCTAATATGTTATCCCATCTATTTGTGCCATCAGGTGGTGATGTGGCACTCATGCCCTCCGTTGGTGTTGGTGTTGCTGATCTTTCGTGCCTTTCGGGAGAAGTACAGGAGCTGGTAACAGATGTGTCGCCACCACGACAAGGAGGCCGACCTACTTCTGCTCTCCTCCTCTAACGGCAACCTCGATCGGACGGGCATGATGGATGCTTGAACCCCTGCCAAGCGTATCAACATGATGTCATGGTACGCCTCTTGGCTCTTGCTCATCTTGTGTGTACACGTTTTCCCCTATTTTTGTGACTCAAGTGTAGGCATATGTAGAACAGTCCAGCTATAGTGCAATAACAGCCATACTAATATGTAATATTACTATGGATTCGTAGCTGATCAATGTGTGATTCGATTCCACTATACTTGACTGCTTTTCTCATGTTCATATACATATGCTCCATAGTAGATCATTCATTTGCACTTAAACGGCTGCCTATTCCTATTTCGAATATTAAATGAGTATGAAGCTGCAGACTTGATATTTCATCTCTAATATGTTATCCCATTTATTTGTGCCATCAGGTGGTGTTGTGGTGCTCATGCCCTCCATTGGTGTCGGTGTTGCTGATCTCCCACGCCTATAGGAAGAAGAACGACGAGCTGGTACAAGATGTGTCGCCACCATGACAAAAAGGCCGACCTATGCCCGCTCTTCTCCTCTGACAGCAACTGCTCATGGGCTGCTGCTGATTGACCCCTGCCAAGCACATCAACATGAAGTTAGGTCCGCCTCTAGCTCATCTCGTGTGTAAAAGTTGCTGGGATGCTGCTGCACAATAGATCTTCTGCCAGCGCCTGGGATGCAACTGCTATGTGCTACCGCCGCGTCCACTACGACCTGCTCTACCACTGCAGCTCCATCGGAAGGTCCTGTCTCCATCCCGGCCTATTTTTCCTAGAACACTGCCGTCTATGTAGTATGTTTGCTTAGAGATGCGACCGAGCACCCTTAGGTGGTCTACGTCTCTCTACTTGCTATTTTTTCCTAGCTAGTTTTATTTTGGGGCACACGAGGTTCAATTAGTTTCCCAAACTCGCGGGATTGCTTTGCTGGCTTGCTGCACTTCCATAACCTCCTCGTTGTCCTAGATAAGGTCTCAAAACCCTCATACTGTTCTAGTACTTGCTTCTTTGTTTATGCTTATTAAGAATTCCATGTATGCTCTACGTTGTTGTGCTATTTTGATGTTCCAGTTAGGCGCATATAACCACCTCCTTAATCAACTGCTTCTTCTAATTCTTGAACCTAGATTAATTAAGTAACCGAGTGCAGCCAGTGTTTTGATTTTTAGAAACATTTACATGCCATTGTACTTTACTGTTTGTCCCGTGTTCATATACGTACATAATAGAGCATTCATTTGCATTGAAACTTATGCCTTTTCCTATTTCAAAGATTAAATGAGTGTGAAGCAACAGAGTTTATGTTTCATCCCTAATATGTTATCCCATTTTGTTTGTGCCATCAGGTGGTGATGTGACGCTCATGCCCTCCGTTGGTGTTGCGGATCTTCCGTGCCTTCAGGGAGAAGTATGAGGAGCCGGTACCAGATGTGTCGCGACCACAACAAGGAGGCTGACCTACTCCTGCTATCCTCCTCCGGCGACAACCGCGGATGGGCTGGTGCTCATTGACCCCCCTGCCAAGTCCATCAACATGAAGTCAGGTCCGCCTCTTGCTCATCTCGGGTGTAAATTTTTTCCCCTATTTTTGTGACTCTTAGGGTGTGTTTGGTAGCCCGGGGCTACTCAGAAACACCATCTCTCCTCATACATGCTTACCTTAGCTGAGTTGAGCTGAGAAATTGCCATGTGTTTGGTAGCCCGGGTGAGCTGAGATATGTTAAACAGAGATGTTGTTTGTTAGCCTGTGTCTATTGAGATGTGTTGAGCTGGGATGTTGTTTGTTAGACTGTTTGAGATGAGATATGGTTACCTTCTCCTTGAGTTGGTGAGACTACCACCAAATGAAATGAAATTTCAACAGGTTTATAAATTTTCAACAAGTACATACGTATTATAAACTATCAGCAAGTACATACGTATTTTCACCAAGTACATATGTTGGGTAACACCAAATGCACATAATAGATCATTCATCATCCGATCAATATTACAAAGTCTAAATCAATAGTATTTCATAATACATGGTCTCATAAACATTACAAAAGAAATATTGCATCAGGCTACAACAAGTCAAACAATATCAGGATTCTTTGCTATGATACGCCTGAATGCGGCTACACGGACATCATCTTTCATTTTCATGAAATTTAGGCCTTTGCCCTTATGCTCTGTTAGATAATCTAAAATAGCCAGCTTTTGATCCATATCAAATTCAGGAAGGTCCATAATAGTTTTGCACAAAAGCGGGTGTGTTTCAGAATGGCATGTGTTATTGATAGCATCAGCCACAACACGCAATGCATCAGACATGTTGCTAACCTGAGTTGAATCTTCATCACTCAAAATAGAAGCCCTTTTTCTCTTGTTGTTTGGGCCAGAAGAAGGTGAAGGAGTAGTTGCATCCATACCTTCACCACCAATGCCAAATGAGGCTTGAGCTTCCCCAAACCCTTCTCCCTGAGTTGCACCGCTCTCCAAATCAATAGGATTTCCTGGACGCTCTACTTGAATGGGTTTCCCTAAAGGCTCATTAGACCCCATTGCAAACTTACCCGTGGCTAGCTTATCAGCAAAGCAAGCTTCCATATATTCATAGTTTACAAGCGGTGTGTTCAGAAATTCTGCATCCTTATTATGATCCTGCACATGTTTCCAACAAATTTCAGCACTATAGCAAGTATGTACATAGCATGTCTCCAACACATTTATAGATTACTATAGCAAGTATGTACATAGCATGTCTCCAACACATTTATAGATTACTATAGCAAGTATGTACATAGCATGTCTCCAACACATTTATAGATTACTATAGCAAGTATGTACATACCTGTACGTGCTCCAAGTAATGTTGGTCAGCTAGAACAATCATTTTTGCCTCATCATCCCAAAGCGCCCCACTTAATGTTCTCAATTTGTCAATTTCCTGCCACCTAGTCTTCCATTTGCGGAGATGATTGGTCACTTTGGTGGTAGTCACCTCAAAACCAACAAGTTCTGTCACATCTTTTGCAGCCTTCATAATATGAATCTCCTTAAAACCTTTATCTGTCTTAACACCTTTTGCTGCTATATGGGCAATACATTTCAGCAAGCATGCAGACATCGGAGGGGTCCAAGTCATCATCTTCACCGCCTTCTTGGGTTGAGAACCTTCATCAACAAGCTCCTCCACAGGTTCAGCCATCTGCACCAAAATACAACATATTCCATTAATGACATTCCAGCAATATTTCAGCAATATTTCAGCAGATAAATGGCATTCCAGCAATATTTCAGCAATATTTCAGCAGATAAATGACATTCCAGCAATATTTCAGCAGATAAATGACATTTCAGCAATATTCCAGCAATATATAACACATAACAGCAATAAAATGGCATATTCCAGCAATATTCCAGGACATTTCAGCAATATAGAGCACATTTCAGCAATATTCCAGCAGTTTCCAGCAATATATAACACATAACAGCAATAAAATGGCTTATTCCAGCAATATATAACACATTTCAGCAATATATAACACATTTCCAGCAATATAGAGCACATTTCAGCAATATTCCAGCAGTTTCCATCAACATATAACACATTCCAACAATATTCCAGGAAAAATATGACATATTACAACACCGAAATGGCATATTCATAGCAGATTACAACAACAAAATAAAGTACGATCATCATATTTGAGCTGCCCCCCTGTTTGCCCACATAGCTTGTGCAAACTCATCTCTCTTTGTTTCCAAGTATCATTATCATAAGCAACATCATTATGCTCCTCATGGACAGGTTCTGGTGCCCATGTCGCCTCTGCTGGGAAATATTCATCCTCCCCAAATTGAAGTATCCAATTATGGAGAATGGCACAAGCTATAACTACTTTTACTTGGGTCTTATATGGATGGAATGGTTTATTGTAAACAAACTTCCAACGGTTCTTGTATGCAGCGAAGGCCCTTTCAATTGATATCCTTAGAGAGGAGTGTCTTAAGTTGAACAGCTCTTTAAAATTTTCAGGATTATTTCCTCCACCATACTCCTTTAAGTGGTACCTTGTTTTACGGTATGGTGGAAGGAAACCCGGTCTCACGGCATAACCAGCATCAACAAGGTAGAATTTTCCTATGAAAAATGCAACTATTAGCTATGGCAGAAACTACTAATTTTTTGGGAGCTCATGGGTTTGAATGATTACCTGGAGGAAGTGACAACCCATCATCCCTCTCCACAGCATCAGCAAGTATGAGGGCATCATGGGCTGACCCCTCCCAACCAGCAAGAATATAGGTAAACTTCAAATCAAAGTCTACCGCTGCCATTACATTTTGGGTAGTGCCATCTTTTCTACCCCTAAAGGCGGCTGAGATAGCTGCTGGGACTCTAGCCATGACATGAGTTCCATCTATTGCTCCAATACAATCCTAAATCGGAAAATACAAATTTGGGTTATTCATGGTTCTTATCAAGATAACAATATCTAAAGTTTCAAAATAAATTACCTTGAAGTAAGGATTGAAGCGGTTGTTTTCCGCAATTTTACGGTGGATATGATTGGAGGGAGGACGGATCATCTCAGCTCGCAACTCTCCAACAGCATATAGCACCGCTTTAAAATACCTACTACTTACTTCAATGGATCTTCTAAAAGTCGGTTGTAGTGCTCTAAATCTTGTGTTATGGCCAACTACTAGGAGAAACATTGCTACTTGTTCCTCAATAGGAGTATGAATACTATCTTTCAAAAGCTCTCTCTCTCTAAACAAATTGCACAAACGAAAGAAAGGAGCTCTTTTCATTCTTAGCTGGTTTAAGCAATTTATGTCGCTAGAATGATAGATATATCTCAGATTTGATTCCCTAGCAACATCCATATCAATCCTACGACCTATTGTTAACATCGGAGTTTGTTTCCTAGCTTTCCTTGAGATAAACATCATGTATGCACCCAATATAGCTGCGATACCGGCTGCTTGCACAATTAGTTGGCGCCTCTTTCTTGCCAAATCATCCATCTAACACAAATATAAACAACAAACATCTTACATACATAGAATAACAATATGCTGCCCATAAGTTTACTGCCCAATATAGCAGCGATACCGGCTACTCACAATGATGAAAAGGCTCTTTATATATGAAGTTTACTGCCCACAAGTTAAACATATCAAAGTGGTGCAATTACTATCAAGTTTATTGTTGTATTATACTTACTCCTTCACCATTACATGCCAAAAAAATACAAGAACTAAGCTGGATAAATGCAATGACAGTAGGATTTGCAACTACCTTCACAGGTTGTCCAGATCCGGCCGGAGCAGTAGAGGTTGAAGACGTTCCTGTCGAAGCCCGTCGAGGTCCAGGAGCTTGTTCTTGCCAGCTGCTGCTACGGTCTGTGCAGGTCACGTGCGGGAGATGCCGTCGGAGCCTCAAACTGGTCGGAGGCGGGCCGGCTCAACCTTCACAGAGCGGCGGTGAACTGGAGCTCACCGGCTCCATGCCGCCTCGATCTGGATCTCGACGGGCTTCAGAGACAACCGGCGGGAGGATCTGGATGGTGAAGAGAGGAGAGACGGGGTTCGGGGGAGGTGGCAGACCCGGGACGGGCGGTGTGCTGGCGGGGGAGCTGGGAGGGGCGGCGAACGGAGGAGGCGATTTGGGGGCGATTTCCTGTGGCGACGAGAGAAAAGGGGCGGGGTCGAGGGGAACGGGGTGAGGGGGTGACGGGAGTGGCAGGGAGTTCGGTCTACCCCTCTCAGCGGGACGCGCGCAGATTTTTTGGTGGAGGCGGGCTCTCTCTTTTCGGGGCGAGGTGAACCGAGCTCTCCTGTGAAGCTCGATTCGGGCTTCGCTGGTTAGCAGGGCGCTCGACTCTTTTTCGTATCCGTTCGGCCGAGCGCTGCTGTGAGAGCCGGTCTAACAAACAGCGGATGTTGTCAAGATCCTGGTTGGGAGGAGAGTTTCTCTGGACACCCGACCTACCAAACACACCCTTAGTGTAGGCATATGTAGTGTAGTCCAGCTAAACTGCAACAACAGCCACACTAGTGTGTGTAATACTACTATGGATTCGTAGTTGATCAATATTTGATTTGATTCCATTATGCATAGGTTATCTCTTTGTTCCTGACTTCTGGGGGTGCTCTCCACCAGATTTGATGCTGCCGGTGTCCACTATGGCCTGCTGCCCCTGCCTTCTATGACTGGGACCTCTCCCACAGCACCGTTTCCCCCATCGGTGTGCCATGGATGGTCTCTCTTTCTCTCTTGATTACTCCCTATTTTCCTTGGTCTGCGCAGTGTATGTTTGTTTGCGTACAAATGTGGTTTGATTTTGTTTACTATCTTGTTGTGATGTTAAGGTTTTGGTTGAATTATACATATTTGATATTCGATGTCCACTAAATATAATACTCCCTCTGATCCAAATTAAATGTCGCTGGTTTAGGCTGAGCTTAGGCAAAACGTTGCCTAAACCTCTGACACTTAATTTGAATCAGAGGGAGTAATTGATTTGCTACGATGATAAATTGGGTGGCTTGGAGAACTATCCCTTCATTATATTTTGGCCTTCACACGTAGAGACTAATTTTCCATTTCTACTTGGCTGTTTTTCCTTGTTGCAGTACCCAATAGTGTTGATATACATATGCACCATTTTAAAGCATTCATTAGTTTGACCCCCTTTTCTATTGCAAAGCATGTATAAGTAGAAAGCAGCGGAGTTGATACTTGATATCTTCTTCAATCTAGTTTTCTCTTGAGTTCTTCTTGAGGGTGACTTCGTGTTCATTGAATTGGAATTAGAAGGCGACGCAACGGATGTTCCAGAGCGGCACCCTATTTACTTTAGTTTTGTTGGTCATTCCAAAATTCTAGATTGTATGGCCATTTATTGTGATGTGTGATAATTTGTAATTGCAGGGAGATTACAATTCAGTTGTTTCTTTGGAAAAGGAGAAGGTTGAGAGCCGTGGCACGTCAAAACATGCTAAGGTAAATTCTCTTTTAACTTTCAGGTCTCATATGATAGGACCTTGAACATTGTTGCTTACTTGGGATGTGTACACCCAACTCAGCAGTAGTGTTACTTTTTTAATGAAATCTTTTGATGATGAGGTGGAGTAGTATTGCCTTGTTGATCTTGGCTAATAGACCAACTATCTCTTGCTGGCATGTGCCTCTGTATTTGTGTTCATCCCATTTTCCCCTATAATACAACCTTTGTGCCAAAATGATTGCAGTGTAGGTTTGTGCTCTCTGAATCCTTCTTCTATGATGGATTCAACATTTTTATGCATCTGCTGGTTTTTTTTGCCAGTCAACAAAATGTATCCTAAGATTTGGTCGTCAATACAAAATAGTACTTCCAGATATCTAAATCAAACTTGCGTTTTGAATTATTATAGCTGCAAATCTGTTGGTTCTAGCTCATTAAATTTCTGTCTGTAGTGAATCAGACTGAATCAATTTAGTTTCAATAATCTATTGAAGGAATTGTAACCCAGTAGTCCAGGGCCTTCTACTTTGACTGATGTAATATGGATAAGTGTTCATTTAAGTATTTTTATCCTTTCAGCTTGACCGCCTCTTCTACCACTATGGCAGGATTGAGTGCATCAACATGAAGTAAGGTTGATCTAATCCCCCACTACTCTCTTCCTCATGCCTCTGTTTAGATGATTATTTGCACCGCTAATTTGTTAATATGGGGCATATCTGCTAGTGTCTCACTAGATTCTACATTTAGTTTTTTTATCATTTAAAGGATAATCCTGGAACTATCTTGTCTATCACCTCCGTTCCGAAATGTAAGTCTTTTTAGAGAGCTAAGTTAGCTTTCTAAAAAGTATTACATTTTGGGACGGAGGTAGTACTAATTAAGATTTTGATTTGTGCATATATCTTGCTGCCTCTCACCAAGTCCATGAGTGCCTCACGAGAGCTTGTTATCAGTTTTTATGAATTGGGGAATAATCGTGGAAATAGTTTGTCTGCTTAAGATATTTGTTCCTGCATGTTTCCTGGCACCTTACACCACCAAGCATAATCCATGCGGAGTATCTCAATGTATGCCCTATTAAACTGTGATTTAATTATTTTTTATTTCTACTTTGGTCTCAAATATATGTTCTGCATTTAGACATCTTGCTGCCTTTTTTCGGTGCAAGCTTAAAATTTATGATCGGTAATTGTTTTGTTGTCTAAATCTACCTTGTAACTGCATGTTTGTATGTGAAAAGTTGGGGTTCTCGATTGTCAAAATATTGGGCTTCTTTTATGTCCAGAACTAGCTATGCTTGTATGTGAGAAAGCAGGTTCAAAATTATCGTATATGTCTTCTTAATTCCTCTTGTTGTACACAGGCAGTGTCGATTTATTTGCCCAGTGCCCACCGTGTGACCTTGCCGCCGCCGTTCAGGATATTGTCATTGTTGGCATCCAAAGGTAACACCTTTTCCTTCAACTGTTGTAGTAATGTCCGTGAGAACTGTAAACATGAGTATCTTCTTGGTTCCTACTCTATTGATATAGCATCTAGTATGAAATAATGTATCCGTTGATGTTGAAATTCACCTGTTCTCTTATAGTTTCCGTCGAGTTATTGTGCATTGGTGCAATTTATTGGATGTTTGAGAATTTGTACGACCACTTCTGTGAAGTTCTTCTTCTAGTCACTGACATGTAACTTTCAGTCATTGTTTTTAGTCCTGGCATTTGTTTGTTTAGTGCTTGTACTATTTTTATTTTCTTGTACTATTTTGATTTTGCACTTCTCTGTAAGTGCAAAATCAGTTTGGGCATCACTTTCATGTATTAGTTAGTTTCAGTTTATATAGCCAAGTTTTTGCTAGTCATTGTGGTCCAGAGCTTAGATAAGCACATCTTCTAACAGTCAGTAGTAGTTCCCAATTTCGGTAACAGCATTCTTGATACATCTCTCTTCACAACTTAATAATTAATATATAGATTCCGCATGTTTTTACTGAAGAACGCCTTAGTATACGTTAACAATACTTTCTGGACATAAGAACCCTGTTACTGTTTATAGATGTATTAATCAAATTATGTCTTCCTATTTGAACTGCATTATCTATTTGAGTTATTACTATGGCTTTGTTTCCAGGAGAAGTATGACAACGCGGCACGGGCAAACGGCAAGCTGGAGGAGGAGGTTTTGGTCCTGAAGGTACATTTAAATTTGAACCAAACTTACCCATCTTCTGTTCTATTTGTACTGTACTGGGTTGCTACATTTCATGATAAGTTATGTGCCTGATCTGGAGTTGATTCTGAATTTGTCTTGCCGGAGAAGTGTGAGGCTGTGGTTCAGAAGAACACCAAGCTGGAGTAGCAGATGATTGCACTATCCACTTTGTTTCTGTTTCTCAAAGTATTAACCTAACGCACTATATACATGATGATCAGTTGAGCCCCTGTTTGGTTTTTTCATTGAGGAATTAGTCTATATCATGTGCCCTGATTACATGCCAATCTTGTTGTTTTGGCTGCTAATATGTTTACAATGCATGCGCCAAAATTTCAGATTCGAAATAATCTTGTTACCTACGATTGATTGAATGAAGCGTCATGTTGTGCATCGGCGAAACTCCCACTACTCTCACTATATTTTGCAATTTTTTACTGATTAGAGAATAATCCTGGAACTATCTTGTCTGATAATTTTAATTTGTGCATGTATCTCGCCGCCTCGCAACAGGCTTAATAATAATATATATTAATAGTCTGAATGTTAGTCAAGTAAACCTGTGATGCAATAATTGTAGTACTCCTTCCGACCCATATTACTCTTCCCTAGTATGGGTGTACCTAGACACTATAATATGTCTAGATACATCCATATTAGCAAAGAGTAATATGGATCAGAGGGAGTATTTTGCTTCAAACAATGCATGAGAGATTGGGATGGTTCTGGATGCTAATTCTATCCACTTGCATGTGTCTAGATGCGTTTCATTGTTTAGGCTCACTCATTTTTGTACATATCTAGTCCACATTGAAATACTTAAAAGGTCTTATAATATTGAATGGAGAAAGTATATGAATTGTGGTCTGGATGTCCAAAAAAGAGGAAAGGTCATGGCACAGTTTCTATATATAGCTGTATTGGTGAATTACCTTAACTAGTACTTTTGTTTCTTAGAGAAAATACATCAATTCCTCTAGTTTTTCATGAGCTAGCTAGTTTGGCACGTGAGCTAGCTAGTTTGCTTATCTCTTCAATTTATTTGCCTTCCCGTAATAACCCACATAAACATACTCGCCGCTGCTTGCTGCTGTGATCATTTCTCTCCGTTGGCATGCCTGTGAACCTGTGATTGCCGGCACTAAGCGTACAAATTCTTTTTACAGAACAGAGAAATGGAGTTGGAGCTGGCCAGGAGGTAGCTGCAGCCTTCCTCTACGTCTTGGTGGTCTAGGTGAGCATCCCTTGTCCCGTCTACGTGGTCTTGTTATATACTATGGCCATCTAGAGCCGTAGCTGAAGTGTGATTCGACCATCGAGCCGAGAATAGACATATGGTTTGTGGTTTGCCGTGGTAGCTGTATAACCATTAGTCTCTTGTTGTATGTGTACTTATAGGAGTAGTACTTAGCAGTGCATCATATTTTCAATCATTATTAATCTCCTAATGTAGGGGTGCTACTAGCTTGGAGTCAGGAATGAGCCTCTTTGTTTCTCATTCAGTATCAAACATGCATACTTGATACATGATTTGCTGTGATACTAAGATCTGAATAGCCCTTAGTGGTTAGTATGACATACTTGATACATGCTTTGCTGTGATACTAAGATCTCAATAGCCCTTAGTGGTAAGTATTTTCAATCATTATTAATCTCCTAATGTAGTAGTGCTACTAGCTTGGAGTCAGGAATGAGCCTATTTGTTTCTCATTCAGTATCAAACATACATACTTGATACAAGCTTTGTTTTCTCCTAGCTTCTAAAAAACTTGTGCTTTATATGTTACTCTCTCCGGTTCCTATTATAAGATCGACTTTAAAGAAATGCATGTATCTAGACGCGTTTCATTGTCAAGGTTCATTCATTTTGGTACGTATCTAGAAGGTCTTATAATAGTGAACTGGGTTCCTTTGCACATCTCTTACTTATTTTTAACTTGCATTTATCCTTAAATAAACTTACGATCTAGTTGAATGATTTCCTGGAGCATTGCTCCATTTTACTGTGTTCACCTGGGACCTCTCTAGCTGTGAACTAGCTAGCTCATTATGTCCTGCTGTTTATTTTACACAAAGTTTGACATGGTTTAGTGTGATCCATGACCTTGGCAATGAAAGTGGTCCAGAGACTAATTAGGTCTCATATATATCATTTTCATGTGACTATGTGAATGAATGTGTTGATATTTAAGGAAATTTAGTGGATTGAATCTCTGGAAAATCAAGACAACTTGTTTCATTCATTTCCTCTCTTGCTTATACAACAACATAACACTGATTTCATTGACCTCTCAAGGGATGGTTTATGCTGTGATGGTAAGGAGGTGGGTGGTGGACAAGATGCCAAGTTGGCTGGGGAGGAGCAGCAGCAGCTTGACAGATCGGCGGCCCTTGGTTCTGACAAGGGCGAATGGAGAGATGCATGATGACACTGGCTGGACCCTAAAAGGTGCCATGAACATATGAATATGATGCATCTAGGGCATTAGCATGGTGGATTAATGTGTTTGTGGTGCCAATATACATACTAGTGTTGCTTATAATCAGTAGTTGTTTGTGTTAGTGATCGTGTAATGAACTAGCTAGGCCTTTTTTCTTTCATTAGTTGCTGCTGTCAATTGTTTGAGCTATGGGTATATTTTTAGTGTGGCAGTTAATGTGTGTTTTGAGGGTGGCAACCTTGTTAAGCTCTTTTGATCCATGAACCGGCTGGATACTACAAATCTTGTTAAATCAGCAATACGATTTGTATATGGTAGGAGTAGAGGATTTTGAACAATTCTTTAAACTATTTGTTGCTGATGGCCTATGATGTCTCATGGTTGTGGTTTATTATTGCATGGCTGCCTACTAGAGACGACATGGAGATAGCTAATATCCTGATTCATTTGTTTTTATGACAAAAGTTGTGTCCCGAATGCCTGATACATTTTTTGATTGATGAGTAGACTATAGCTCTTGGTGCATTAGGAATCTGCTGAAGCGGAGCTAGCCTTGTACATGCGCACCTAGCCTGCACCAAATGCTATCGCCGGTGGCCAGCCACGATCAAGGCTGGACTTGCGCCGGCAAGATGGACACCCGCCATCTAGTCAGAGTATGACATGCAACGATTATAGTCTAACCTCACTGCCGCCAATATCGCCACCGGCCATCGAGTCTTATGTGCATGGGTTGGCTTTACTTATGGGAGATAGAGTCCCCTTCAGCTGTATGTATAACTGTGTCTAGAAAATTGAACAGGCATTGGATCAATTTATGGGAGATAGAGTAGAGTGTCCTCCAGCTGTAATTATAGCTGTTCCTAGAAAATTGAACAGGCATTGCGTAATTAGTGGGCATTTAATAATCATTGCAGCGTGGTACCTATATCCTTTACCATGTCAACGATCCGTGTCAAGGCACATCTCAGCCGTCCATGGAGGATTCTAACCCAGCAACAATGGCACTGGATTTTGGAAACTTGAGTAGAAAACCAAACCCAACTATCTATAAATATCAAGGTGGTAGAACTAACCGCGTGCGGGGAGCGCGTGCGACTTAGGACTTTGGGACTTGGGCGAGGGCGAGGGCGAGGCTTGGTCTTCAACAGCAAAAGCTTTATGGCGGGAGGCCATGGACGCAACTGCTGCCCTGCCAGAGATAGGTTCGTATCCTTTTGTTATTCTTGCTATGTCTTCTTCCTCACTCGCGCTTGTTGCCTCCTAAATCTGGTACAGATATTTCATAGCTCCCCTATAAGATAGGTAGAACCAATGGTAAAATTTGTGTACCAAAGCGTAGTTCTGCGATTTCTATAGTGAATGCCGGCGTTGCTCTGCGATTTCTTTTAGTACGGATCAAGATTTTGGTTCCCGATAGAAAAAAAATCCCGAGGGGGGTCGGGATTGCCGGTTACCGCGGTTACCGGAAAATCCCGAGCGGTTACCGGACGAATTTGAAATCTAAAATTTGAATTCAAGTTTCTCGGTATGACCATTTACAAAAGGTTTTTATTGAAATTTAGAAAAATTCAAAAATTTCAAATAATACGGGATTTTTTGCCCGATAAGTTGGTTTCCCGGGGGTGGTCGGGATCTCCGGTTACCGACCGGTAACCGGATTTCCCGACCGGTAACCAAATCACTGGTACGGATACATATGAAGACAGGCTCCCTTTGTTGATCTCTTGCCAGACAACCAGGCACTCTGTCGCCAACTGAACATTTGCAATATGTAAATCCTCAGCAAGAGCTAGCCCTTCAGAACATGTGTGAGCTTCCAATGCCACCGACCAGTTATCCCCATGACTGGAGCTTGAATCCCAATGAAATTTGAAGTCCGGCTCAGCTAGGATCGTGTTGATGACAGCAGCGTGCATGTGAATGCTATCGATTTCATTCAGCAAATGGAATAGGAGAGAACCCATACCATAATAATAAAAGATTTTTCTATTCTACAACGCTCGCTCGACTCCATTTGAAGACCCCATCATTCAACAAGCTGAGCACTATAGGCACATACGAGGCACACACGAGGCACAAAGATATCATTTTTTTCCTTCACATTACCCAACTGTGAGTCAACCATCGAGCATATCAAGAGGCAACCAAACTAGAAACATTCACGCGACGACTCGTACAGAAAATAAACTGAATAGTCCGTACAGTAGTATGTACCAAACAATGATTTTCTTGAAAAACATTGCTAGAGGTAGCGGCCAACAAGATGAAGGGTGGACCCTTGTTTGATGTTGCAGTCCGCCAACGTACGGCCATTCTAACCTAGAGAAGTTACACTTGCACTAGTTTAAACTTTTCTCTTAGCAAGGCGTGACATCTAAACTATCTTGTAGGCGATGCTAGCTTATATGAGTTCTAGCGGCGCAGATAGGGTTGATGTGGGACCTCGTCCACCACCGAAGCCGGACCACCCAGTGGTGCCTTTGAGACGTGAGTTCTACGCCACCTATGCCTCAGGGACTCCGGTAAGCAAAACCTAAACAGATATAGACCATCACTTATTGTTAAGCTAAAGTGACTACATCTGATGGTCCTGAGCATGAACTATGTAGGGATCTTCCCAATCCCACAACGCTCACTTTGGTCGTGCTTCTGCCTCGTGCTCGCCCTCGCCCTCGGCTCGTGAGTCACCTCCTGTCACGCCTCTTGGTGGTTGTCCTCCTGGTGCTTCTGCCTCGCCCCTTGGTTCGCCACTTGGTTCACCACTTGGTTCACCGTTTCAGGTTAGTTCCATGCTAACTTTAGGTTTGACTACAATTATGTTTTATGTCTCATGTGTATATTCATAATCCTTAATCCTTGCACCAATTTCCTTTGTGCCTATCGTACCGATCGAACAAGTCGATAATCTCATCATACATTGTGTTGCAGCTATTTCCTTGCCAATTTTTTTAAAAAACATTCCATACTTTTGTGATCTCTTAGCTTATGCAATTAGATGGTAAGACGAAACAAATATACTCTCTGTAATTGATCTAATAATAAGTCTGACTAGAAGTTTGCACAATATAACTCCAATATATTAGTAGTAGTATATGTACGGCAATACCTCGTCAATTAGCTGATTAGATTAGGCGTGAGTCAATACCATGAAATTGGAGACGATCTTTGTGGGAGGCCATTGGCAGATTTTGTGCATGCATGAACCTGTGCGTGTTGATCTTCAACTGTTAGGCCTTGTTTTGTGCATGCATGAACGTGTAGCTCGCATCAGGTTTTGGTCCTCGGAGCAACATATGGTTCGACAGGCTCCTCAGTCGCCACAGGAGAAGGTGGTGGAATAGCCGTCGCACATGTTGGTGGTTCTTCATCGTCACTGCATGAAAAGTATAAGTTATAAGCACTAGGCAAGAACAAAGCAATTGAAAAGTTCGACTACAATACTTACGATGCAAGCATGTCAAAGTACTCCATATCTTCTGCAAGAACGGAGGTTTTTCCAGCCGCTGCAGAACTCGATGAAGCAATTTCGTCAACACGTTTCTGTTTTTTGTCGACACCAACATCTTCAGCAAGAGTAGGAGGAGGAGATGTCGACGAGCTAGTCTCATCTTCTGATTCTTCGACATCATCTCCGTCCTGACTTTCGTCAGCCTCGGGGGCTTCAGATGCAGGAGATGCTAGATCAGCAGGAAGGGGCCCTTCCTCCGGAAGAGGGGGACGAGAAACAATGAATTGGTGACCCTGCATATTAATAAATCAGCGGAGTGCAGAGGCAAAAAAGTAATGCAAGTCGAAATTAAGAGAAGTTTGATAAAAGTGGATGCAGTGATGTATACCTCAGGAATAGGGTGCACGGAGTCGAAGAAATCTGCCTTCAGGTCAGCAACTGAGTGCTCCTTGGTGAGCTTGGTGAGATTCCTGACTCGCTTGTCGACATCTTCTTTCGACATCAGATCTTCAGATATGCGAGTAGGGTCTTCCAAGCCAGAATAAGTCCAAAGCTTGGTGAGGCGGTGCTGTAGGGGTTGAACTCGACGTTGTATGAAAAACGCCATGAGTTGGGTACCCGACAAAGCACCTCCTAGGCCTGTTTTCAGATTTTTAATGCGGGATAGAAGAGGAAGGATTTGTGCAACTTCCGCATCTGAGGGAAGTGAGTCCCATGACTTCAATTTCTTCACCTCTTGAGACCCGTCAAAGGGAGGATGGCCGAACTCATCTTCGGGAGAGGATCTGCGGTCCTTGATATAGAACCACTTTGTCCTCCACCCTTGGACAGACGCGGCCATAGAAAATTCAAGATATTGCGCCTCAGGGCGCACAGAAACGACGGCTCCGCCCAGTTCGGGTTTCCTTGCCAGAGAAACATTGGGGCGGAGTCGAAAGATCGATCTCCAGAGAGTGAAGTGGGGCTCAATGCCCAAAAATGACTCGCAGAGAGTCACGAAGCAAGCAATATGGAGAAGGGAATTTGGTGTGAGCTGATGGAGCTGAACACCATAAACAAATAGCAGCCCACGGAGAAACTCGTGGGCAGGAAGTGACAGACCGCGAAAGAGGAGAGCAAGGAACATTACCCGGTAACCGCTCGGGGGCTTCGGGATCCGTTCGGTGCTGGGAAACTTGATGGAATCTTCGGCAGCAATGAGGCCGTCCGCCGTGGCTTTCTCCACCTCCTTCTCGGTGATGGTGGAGCGGACCCAGTTGGTGGCAGAAGACTTGGCCATAGTGCTCCTGGTGGCCAGATGCTTCACGCGCATACAGCACAAAAGTGCGCTCGGGGGCTCCGCAAAAGAGGAAGAGGCAGAGGAGATCAGCAATGGAGGCGGCGGAGGTAACGAGCTGGTGAACAGTACGATTCCCCACTATGCCAGTTATATATCTTCTGGGAGAAGGGTCGTGGGCTGAGTCGTGGCGCAAAGATCGGAAACGTTAGCCCACCAACGGTCAAAAATCGTGCAGCCCACTAAACGGTCAAAAAATCGGGAAAATTACAGTGCTACCCATAAAACGGTTCGCATTGATGAAGAGTTACGTCTTTATTGACGTCATCAAGTATACATATAAAGGTAGAAGGATGGCGCCGACGAATGCTGAAACTTATCAAAGGAATCAGATATGAAGGATCTTTTGGTTATAAGCCTTGGGGGCTGTTAATTGCATAAATATCAAGCGGAACTCTTCATTGAAGTAGTGGACCTGAACTAGAAGACAAGATGTTCTTGAAAGTATCTCGAGCTGAAGAATTTTGCAGGTAAGGTGTTTTGAGTTGAAGTGTGACGAGCTATATTATTTCTCGAGCCTATACTCGAAAAAATCTTTTCGACTATAGCCTCGGGGGCTACTCCCATCGGGAGCGCTGAGCGCGCACCCGACGATATTCATTGGCAAAGCATTGAAGATTGGAGAAGTGTTACTCCCATCGGGAGCGAGTTTTATGGTTGTAGAAACCCGAATATTTTTAGTCAAACTTTGACTGCGACATAAGATCCTCGAGTTGTGTTATCGCAACAAAACTCGAATGCCGTGACTTGTCGCGAAGGTAAGACCCCGGGATCCATCCTGTGTGGCCTGGTATACGCACATGGATGCGCTCTGCTGGTATGTATCCGTGTCTATGACGCGAAGAAAATCCTGGTGGACGCACTGGGTACCCCGAGAACCACTGGGACTCATTTTTTGTAAGTCCTAAATGAGGCAAAAGAGTGAGTTTGACCGGTATCCCGAATTCAAGTCCAAGGGGATTGAATTTGAAGTAGGTGACAAGTATCTGTTCCGGCAGTTAACTGACCTCTTGATCCGTCAGAGTTGTCAGGCTTGTTCATCGAGACCCCTTGCGAGCAAATTATCATCAATATAAGTCGAAAGACCAAGTCGAAGATTTGAAGATAAAGTCGAAGAATTGATCAAGTCGAAGATTTGAAGATTAGAGATTCAACCCGAATCTGCAATTCTGGTAGAATCTCAGGGGCTACTGACAAGGGTATAGTTAATAGAGCCCGTTAGTTGAGTACCCCTGAGGCCCGATAAGCCAGGCCCAATTGTAATGATAGTCGAATACGAGTTAATACCGTATGTCGATATTTGTAATCTGTATTGAACCCTACCTGATCCTCGAGACCTGGCCACCTATATATAGGGGCCAGGAGGGGACGGTGTAGGGCAGATTGAAAGCAAGCCAGGTTGAACACCCAAGTTTACTTTTGATACACACCTATTTCGACTAACTTTACCTTCGAGTTCATCCGACGCCCTATCTCCCCGATCCTAAGTCCTTCATCTAGGACATTTGTCGAGTTAACCCTCGTCAGCAGGAAACTCCCACGATGGGTCTACTAGGTGAGCTCTTGGACTCCACTGTGTTGTTATATGCTCCTATTGCATAACCAAACAAAATAAACTAAAAAGGTCCACTGGTCAACTATTGTTGGAGGGAAGTCAAAGGGGTAGACTGCGCGGGCCTACCTGGCTAGAGTTCCGATGTACGCGGAGCCTGAGAAGAGTAGGAATCCCCCCCAAAGGTATCACTTTCCCCTAATATATATAGTTATGTGTGTTAGGGTGCTTAGAGAGGCAACATCTATCTCCGAGGTGTCACCCTCTTTAGACGTACACATATGATAACACTCTCGAAAATCTCGGGCGTAGGGCAGGAAACTCCCACGACGGGTCTACTAGGTGGGCTCTTGGACTCCACAGTGTTATTATGTGCTCCTATTGCCTAACCAAACAAAATAAACTAAAAAGGAACACCGGTCAACTATTGTTGGAGGGAAGTCAAAGGGGTAGACCGCGCGGGCCTACCTGGCTAGAGTTTCGATGTACGCGGAGCCTGAGAAGAGTAGGAATCCCCCCAAAGCTAGCAATTTCCCCTAATATATGAAGCTACGTGTGTTAGGGTGCTTAGAGAGGCAACATCTATCTCCGAGGTGTCACCCTCTACACACACATGCGATAACACTCTCGAAAATCTCGGGCGTAGGGCAGGAAACTCCCATGACGGGTCTACTAGGGGGGCTCTTGGCCTCCATGGTGTTGTTATGTGCTCCTATTGCCTAACTAAACAAAATAAAGTAAAAAGGTCCACCGGTCAACCGTCATTGGAGGGAAGTCAAAGGGGTAGACCGCGCGGGCCTACCTGGCTAGAGTTCTGATGTACGTGGAGCCTGAGAAGAGTAGGAATCCCCCCAAAGCTATCACTTTTCCCCTAATATATGTAGCTACGTGTGTTAGGGTGCTTAGAGAGGCAACATCTATCTCCGAGGTGTCACCCTCTTCAGACATACACATGCGATAACACTCTCGAAAATCTCGGGCGTAGGGCGGGAAACTCCCACGACGGGTCTACTAGGGGGGCTCTTGGCCTCCACGGTGTTGTTATGTGCTCCTATTGCCTAACCAAACAAAATAAAGTAAAAAGGTCCACCGGTCAACCGTCATTGGAGGGAAGTCAAAGGGGTAGACCGTACGGGCCCACCTGGCTAGAGTTTTCGTGCGTTCTTATTTCATGCGAGTCTCGAATCGGGCATAACTAATTCAAACAAAATCGAAAAAATGTGAGACCTTCACGTGGCGTCATTTTATGTGACCTACATGCGGGAAAAAAATTCAAACCTTGAGAAAAATTGTTTACTAGAAAGTCCCTTCACAGAAATGAGCTATCATGTTCGAGATTGCATGACTTCTAGGTGAAATGAGCTAGATTTGGCCATGACCATGGCATAGTTTGTTGAAACAAGGCCATATCGGACACGCGCGTGGCCCTTGGGTTGGCGAGGAACGCCATGGAGGACCATTTTCATTTCATCCCACGAAAAGTGCTTTTTCCATTTTCGGAGTGCTGAAATTGGGGTTTTTGTGAAGCAGCTATCGAAACGCGAAATCGAAAGCTGGGAAAAACACCCCACATAAATAGTAGACCACCTGGGATACGGGTATCAACTCTCATTTCGTTTCCACAACCTTTGGAGGTATATTCCAAATTTTTCGCAAGCTCCTGCCGGTTTCGCTGGAACCGGGGCGGTTTTGCACTTTAGCGCTAAAAAATTAACCTCCTGATTTTTTGAAAAAATCATTTTTGGATCCACAACATGTCATTTCTTCACTAAACAACAGGGGAAGAAACGGGAGTCCACACCGCCTGGGCGCGAGCGAGAGTTTTTGTGCGTTGTTATTTCATGCAGATCTCGAATCGGGCATAACTAATTCAAAAAAAATCGAAAAAATGCGATACCTTTGCGTGGCGTCATTTTATGTGACCTATATGCGGGAAAAAATTCAAACCTTGAGAAAAATTGTTTACCAGAAAGTCCTTTTACACAAATGACCTATCACGTTCGAGGTTGCATGACCTCTAGGTGAAATGAGCTAGATTTGGCCATAACCATGGCATAGTTTGTCAAAACAAGGCCATATCGGACACGCGCGTGTCCCTTGGGATGGCGAGAAACGCCATGGAGGCCGATTTTCGTTTTGTCCCACGAAAAGTGCCTTTTCCATTTTTGGAGTGCCGAAATCAGGTTTTTTTGTGAAGCAGCTATCGAAACGCGAAATCAAAAGCTGGGAAAAACACCCCACATAAATAGTATACCACCTGGGATACGGGTATCAGCTATCATTTCGCTGCGACAGCCTTTGGAGGTAGATTCTAAATTTTGCGCAAGCTCCTGGCAGTTTCGCTGGAATCGGGGTGGTTTTGCACTTTGGCGCTAAAAAATCAACCTCCTGATTTTTTGCAAAAATCATTTTTGGATCCACAACACGCCATTTCTTCACTAAACAACAGGGGAAGAAACGGGAGTCCACACCGCCTAGGCGCGAGCGGGATTTTTCGTGCGTTGTTATTTCATGCGGGTCTCGAATCGGGCATAACTAATTCAAAAAAAAAATCAAAAAAATGTGAGACCTTTGCGTGGCGTAATTTTATGTGACCTACATGCAGGAAAAAATTCAAACCTTGAGAAAAATTGTTTACCAGAAAGTCCCATCACAGAAATTACCTATCATGTTCGAGGTTGCATGACTTCTAGGTGAAATGAGCTAGATTTGGCCATGACCATGGCATAGTTTGTCGAAACAAGGCCATATCGGACACGCGTGGGACGAAACAAAAATCGGCTTCCGTGGCGTTCCTCGCCCTCCCAAGGGCCACGCGCGTGTCCGATATGGCCTCGTTCCGACAAACTATGCCACATATGCGATAACACTCTCGAAAGTCTCGAGCGTAGGGCGGAAAACTCCTAGGACGGGTCTACTAGGGGGGGATCTTGGACTCCATAGTGTTGTTCCGTGCTCCTATAACCTAACCAAACAAAATAAATTAAAAAGTCCATCGTTCAACCGTCGTTGGAGGGAAGTCAAATGGGTAGATCGCCGGAGCCCACAGACTAGTGTTTCTAGGGGAGAAAGACTCATGGGGCGCTGAAATCCCACAAAAACTTGCGTGTGGACCTAGGACATATGTAGAAGTGTGGTAGAAAGTGAAATATTGCAATAGTAAGCATTAGTTATGATTTTTAGAGACCGACATAAAATAACCCTAACTAGGAACCGAGTCGAGCACAAAATTCAGCATTTTAGAGGGCTATAGTGCACAAAATCCACATAGACAGTTTTATTGAAAAATATATATCTATATTTTTTTTGGAGATTAAAAAACAGAAATATTTAAATTAAAAAAAGGAAATTACTGTACCGACGGCTTTGCCGTCGGCATAGCGTTGCTACTGGGACAAAATATCAAGGCATGGGAGCGGGAGAAATCTCTAAGTCCCGCTCGAACCTTACCGAAAAAAAGGTCCCGCTCGAACCCTATTATTCCCCCCATCCCAGCCGCCGCCGTGTGCCTGTGCCCTCGCCGTCGCCACCCCGTTCCCGCGCCGTCGCCACCGACCGTCACCAATGACCGTCCCCGCTCCGTCGCCACCGGCCCGAACTCCTTCCGGTCACCGCCCCCACGAGGCCACCCCGACTCCCGCTGCCCTGAGCAGATCGGCCCGGTCCGGCCGCCCCCACCCTCGGCCGCGCCGCCGCTGCCATGGTGACCGACGGCGATGGCGCCAGACCGGTCTAAGCCACCACCACTGCTTCCTGACAGCGCCAGACCGGGCAGAGCCGCCGCCGCTGCCTCCCTGCTCCACACCGCTGCTGCAGGTCCGCCCTCCCTGCTCCATGGTCTGCCCTTCCCGCTCCAGATCTCTTCCTCCTCCAGACATGTTTTTAGTGCGATGAATGTGATTGCCTCCCTGCTCCACACCGCTGCCGCTGCCTCCCTGCTCCGACCCTTTTTTTTCTGAAACTGAGAAACAAGGAAGACGACGGGGATGGCCAACCTGGGAAGGAACACGGAGACGCACGGTTCAAGCAGTAGATTCCTTTTTCAGTTGATTGCACCATCTCCACCATCTCCAGTTTTGCAATACTTTGGTATCTAAAAAACTGAGCTGCCAAACAGAGCCTCAATCTGATGCATGCGACTAGATAAATTACACTTAATGTCAAAACAGAAGAAGATAAGTAAAGTTTTGGGCAGTTCTGCATAGGGGGAAAAGTATTCCTGATATTCTGCAGTACACTACTTACTGATCTTTGCCAGCACCCATTTTCCATAAGTATCATGCTAAATTGCTGTTTTAGATCCTTGCCAATTGTTGGTACTCTGCAAATTCATGCAATTGTTATAGAGTCACATTTTTTCAATCAGGTAGCAATGGTAAACCGAGGTAATACTTCATAAGCATTTGGCCACAATGCAAATATGCTACTGCCTGCAGCACTTTTCATCTACATTACAGAAGACAAGAGAGAAATTTAGGAAATTAGATCTGCTACTGCTAGTGCTAATCTAGTTGTCTACTATCCTCGTGAACAGCTAAATTGCTAGTAATATGGTACTGATAATATGCTAGACTGTGGATAATTCATAGATGACATATGATTGTATTGCCTGTGGATAATTAGACTCTGGCGTGTCTTTTGTATACCTTGCTATATGTCTTCTGTAGAAGCAATGAACTCTTACCATATTAGCTCTCATCTCACCATTTTTCTGCAAAGCGTGTCGTTTGCAGTTTGGATACAATGTGACAGATATAAATATTTAAGTCATTCATTTTGTGGACCAAGATATGTAGCATGATCCAATTGTTTTGCACTGTTATATAGTTGCAACGCAGTATTATGTGCTCTATCGGACAGTGTTCTTATCTGTGAATTTCAGCGCTTTCCACCGGTGCTAGCCGCTGCACAATGCAGGTGCATTTGGTATAATTCATGGGCTGAGACGATCTGCAAGCATGTGCTGCTGCGTTTGGTATAATTCATGGGCTGAGACGATCTGCAAGCATTTACTGCTGTACATGTCACTTATCAATGTTCAGAGCTACCAAAACGATGGCAAACTCTCTATTCCGAATTCTGAATTAACTGCAGCCATGGTGGAGCTACTGAATACAAAAAAATTACACTTGAAATCTGCTCGGCACTCCTATTAAAAAAGTGACTTTGTGGCAATGTTGCAGAAATTTTAGCTTGACGAAGGAACAATTCATGAGCATAAGTAAATTGTCCTTTTATTATGTGTTGGTGGGTGCTAACTTGCATTATCTAGTTCTTGACATGTCTTGTTATGATTTTTCAGGTGGTTCCCGATTGGTGCGATGGACGACGTGACTCATGGGAGGGGTTGGTGAACAGGTGGATTGGGGAAGTGCCGGAGTTCAAGGCCAAGAGCATAGTAAACAAGGCGAATCGTGGACATGCGGGAACACATGGTCAAGGGAACCGGAGCCATGATCGGTTCAAGTCGCACGTGGTACATATATATACGGAACAACTTCCTTTTATTTATGGTCTTGTTCCTATTTTATGCGTAACAACATTTGTTTGGCGCTGCAGGAGCATGTTACTGGGAAGCCGCTTACTAGCACTGCTGCGTGGAGACTTGGCAAAAAGAAGGCGAAGCTCACCTCCCCCGATGAGGATCCATACTATGGCAAGACGAGCCAGGACTTTGAGGCGTACGAGAAGGTGTACAAGAAGATCCACGGGCCGGATTCTCAGCCCCTTGAGGAGGAGGTCGATGAGACGGCGGTGATTGTGGCAGGGATCGGCAAGCAACATGGCCGGTATCGGATTCTTAACTCTGTGATTCAGCCTACCACCTCTCTCTCACGAGTCCATGCTACCAGCACGAGCAGCAATCTGTCTATCCCACCTCGTCCACGTCCGGGTGGATCTAGACCGACCGATGATGTAAGTTGTTATCCTTAGTTTCATCCTCTTTCTAACTTTTGCTTTTGCATGGATAGTTGGCTACGTTGATAACATCTATTATGTCAAACTGTAGGCTCGGGACAAAGCCTTCGATAAGCTTGAGGAAGAGTACAGTGCAAAGATGGCTGAATACTGCGAGGCGGAAAGAGCTCACGAGGCGTACAATGCCGCGCTCCATGAGGTTATTTCTTGTCCATTCTAGCCAACACAAGTTACACTTACACTAGTTTCAACTTTTCTCTTTGCAACGCGTGACATCTAAACTAACCTGCAGGCGATGCTAGCTTATATGAGTTCTGGTGGCACAGATAGGCTTGAGGTCGGACCTCGTCCACCACCGAAGCCAGAGCTCCCACATGCGCCCTCAAGACGTGAGTTTGCCTACGCCTCAGGGAATCAGGTAAGCAAAATCTAAACTTCTGTTACATGGCTAGTTGGCTACGTTGATAACATCCATTATGTATATCTGTAGGCTCGGGATGAAGCCTTTGATAAGCTTGAGGAAGAGTACCATGCAAAGGTCTGAATACCGCGAGGCGGAAAGAGCTCACGAGGCGTACTATGCCGCGGTCCAAGAGGTCATTTCTTGCCCATTCTAACCTAGAGAAGTTACACTTGCACTAGTTTAAACTTTTCTCTTAGCAAGGCGTGACATCTAAACTATCTTGTAGGCGATGCTAGCTTATATGAGTTCTAGCGGCGCAGATAGGGTTGATGTGGGACCTCGTCCACCACCGAAGCCGGACCACCCAGTGGTGCCTTTGAGACGTGAGTTCTACGCCACCTACGCCTCAGGGACTCCGGTAAGCAAAACCTAAACAGATATAGACCATCACTTATTGTTAAGCTGAAGTGACTACATCTGATGGTCCTGAGCATGAACTATGTAGGGATCTTCCCAATCCCACAACGCTCACTTTGGTCGTGCTTCTGCCTCGTGCTCGCCCTCGCCCTCGGCTCGTGAGTCACCTCCTGTCACGCCTCTTGGTGGTTGTCCTCCTGGTGCTTCTGCCTCGCCCCTTGGTTCGCCACTTGGTTCACCACTTGGTTCACCGTTTCAGGTTAGTTCCATGCTAACTTTAGGTTTGACTACAATTATGTTTTATGTCTCATGTGTATATTCATAATCCTTAATCCTTGCACCAATTTCCTTTGTGCCTATCGTACCGATCGAACAAGTCGATAATCTCATCATACATTGTGTTGCAGCTATTTCCTTGCCAATTTTTTTAAAAAACATTCCATACTTTTGTGATCTCTTAGCTTATGCAATTAGATGGTAAGACGAAACAAATATACTCTCTGTAATTGATCTAATAATAAGTCTGACTAGAAGTTTGCACAATATAACTCCAATATATTAGTAGTAGTATATGTACGGCAATACCTCGTCAATTAGCTGATTAGATTAGGCGTGAGTCAATACCATGAAATTGGAGACGATCTTTGTGGGAGGCCATTGGCAGATTTTGTGCATGCATGAACCTGTGCGTGTTGATCTTCAACTGTTAGGCCTTGTTTTGTGCATGCATGAACGTGTAGCTCGCATCAGGTTTTGGTCTCCTGTTCCTCCATCTTCTTTGACCCTTAATCCTTGCACAATCCTTGCACCATGCATGCATGAAACGTTGGAATAATTGCCATGCTTAGATAATTTTCATGCAAAAGATTTCACTTTGGAACAATTGCCATGCTAAATGATTCTTCTTTGTTATGTAGTGATGATGCTCTTGGCGGCGATGCTTGTGTTGTGCCGGTACTTGAAGTCCGTTGTCGACCGGTTTGTATGGAACATGGTGTTTTGTGATCATTTGGGCTATATGTAATGAATTTATCGTGCTCGTGATAACATCATGTGAACTTGTCGTGGTGCCATGACCATATGGAGATTGTTTAAACTATGTGTTTTGTGATCGTTTGAACTATGTGTAATGAAACTATGTATTTTATGATCGTTTGAACTATGTGTAATGAATTTGTGACTTGGTTATGAATGTTTTATATGGAGATTTGTTGAGATGTTTATGAATGTTTATGGATGCAGTGATTTTGTGAGATTATTAGTTTATATGTGATGAAATATTGAATCTGGTATTTTATTTGCAGGAATGTTACAGAAAACAAATAAAAAAGAAAAACCTGTGAAGCAAGCCGTCGGCCTAGCTTGCCACCAGGCGGCCGAAATGATCCCAGAATTGAACACGTGGAAGCTAAGCCGACGGCTTTGCCGTCGGCCTACCTCGATACCAGAATTCCGCATGTCTACGTATACCGTCCGCTTTGCCGTCGGTCTACCTCGTTACAAAAACTCGGCACGTGGATGTATGCCGACGGCTATGGCCGTTGGCCTACCTCATCTTCCGGCTGAATCACGTATGCTGACGGTCGTGCCCGTCGGAGTAGCTTCGCCCAGCAAGCTCGGAGCAATTGACACGTGGCTCTATGCCGACGGCATTGCCGTCGGCGTAGCTCAGACGGCCGTTTCCTTATCCGCCGTCAGTCCTGATGTGCCGACGGCCGAGGCACGCCGACGGCCGCACGAAGCCGTCGCCTTACCGACGTACGCCGACGGTTATAGCTACGCTGACGGCCATATGGGAGGAGCCGACGGGATCTATGCCGACGGCCCTACGCCGATGGCAACCGTCGGCGTAAGGCTGTGCCGACGGCATTCCTAGCTATGCCGACGGCCTAAAGCCGTCGGCGTAGCTGTTCGCTGCCGGAGTGCCGCATCGCTAGTTGCATGCGTGATCGATCAACTCTTAGTAGGAGACTCCGAAACTACATGAAATGACTCCTATTTTGCCTTTCTAAAATTTTCCCGCCTAGCTATGCAATTTTGGCGCGGTGCTGCTTTACATTGTGCTGCAGGTCGTCATCGCGGTGTATGCCATGCCCATGGGCAGGTGCAATTTCAAGCAATTCCGTGCAGCCGTGTGCCGTGTACTGACGTGCACCAACTTGCCGGACGCGCAATCAAGCTCAATCCCTTTGTACATTTCTAACTTCGTATCCATAGTCTAAATAATGCCACTTGGAGTTACAGGGGAAGCAAGCAGGCGACGGCGCCATCAGGCACGCCACCGGCGCCGGCTGGTAATGCTATTGCCAACCCCGCTATTTGGTTTGTATCGCAGCGCAGGCTGGCCGCGGGAAGGGTCGCTTCTTCTTGGATTGGATTGGATCCTCTCATGCACGCATGCTTGCGCTGCAGAAGCTGTGCCCACCTACTGACCTACGACCGCATGCGTCGTTCTGTCCTCCGGCCCAAATTTATTGGTTCGTCAAAGTAACTCGAGGTGTACACACTTGCCTCTCCATTTAGCTAAATAAAAATATATCCTTCCTTGCCGTAGATACATATCAAGCTTGACGCCTGAATCGCCACCCATACATGTCACCACCACACCTCTCTAAAACCCAACGTGCCGCTACACCAACCTCAGGGCAAATAATGCGGATGGGTGGTGCCAATATATAGTGTCTATTTTGCCCTTATGTCTCCCTCACCGCCATCGCCGATGTCGTTCGAGTCCACCCGGAAGTAGAGCCTCGGTGTGCAAGTTGCACGACTTTCGAGGATGATAGAAAGATAGAGCATTGCACCGGTCTTTGCAGTTTGAGGGAGATAATGTGGCTAGCTAATAGCCATGGGACGAGCTACAATACTTTGGTGTGCAAACATGTGGATGACCTATATAAACCGCACGGTTAAAATGACGACATATAGCTTGCATGATGGATGCTTCTTTGTGACATCAATCCATGTGTGCCGACATATGGCGTGGAGGTCGCGGTAGAGCTCGGGACGACATGCTTCACGCTGTTGGATAGTTGATCCATTGGTCCATTGTGAAGCCATCAGCACCGCTGTAGCTTTCCATGGCGATGTTCACTGCGCGCATCGGCGTGTGCGGGGCGATGTACATTTTATCATGCGTTGTGATGGAAGCAAGGTGTCTTTTCTTTTACCGTACAACAACTTATTGAGATCCAAAAAAAAGTGCAAGTATATGAAAAATGTAACTCTCTAAGAGCTTTCCAACGCCTTCAGAGTCGTCTGGATCATAGCTGCTATGCAAATTATATGGCTCGCAGGAAATTTAAGACATTTATAGTCGAGGGTCATTTAAAGACATACGTAGCCCCCACAACGGGGAGATAGCACATGAAATCATACTCCTTCCGTTGCTAAAAAGAAGGCATTCATTTATAGATTAAAATATTAACATCTAGAATACCACCAAGAGCAACAGATCCACCGTGGAATGCATTTATCAAGTATGTTAGCTGCTTGTTTTTTTACTATAACATTGTTCAAACTTATATTGTGTTGAATTTTGACTAAATATATACATTGATGAATCGAAGGCAGTATGTAATAGCTATCGTTTCATGTGTAAAACAATATTAAGCGAGAATGTGTCGATGCATGAAGTGAACATCGATAGTTGAAAACAATACTACCTCCATACCGGATTATTGGGCAAATGTGTATTTTAAGACAAATTTTAACCATTAATTTTAGTCAAGAAAATATGAGATATTTTACAAAAAAATTATACCGTTGGAAAGTTCTTTTCAATATAAATCCAATAGTATAATTTTTATATAATATATTGTATATTTCATGACTAAAATTAAAGGTCAAAATTTGCCTCGAAGTACGCAATTGCCCTATAATCCGGTATGGAGGGAGTAGTGCTTATCAACAAAAAAGGACATGAATTTATAGGCAATTGCTATATCCTAACATATCTAAGGGCCCACATAATGTGCGACCTTGAAATGACACATGAAATGACAGGGACGTAATACCTATAATCTAATATTCATAAAATATTAATGAGCGGCATCCAAAAGACACATGAAATGGTAGGTAATAAATATCTCCTGCCATAACAATACATGAAATTATAGGTAGGACACGCATTAATGGATTTGAAATTTCGGAGTGAATTCTGATCACTATTTTCTCTCCTTTGGTTTTAATGAACTTTGGGGGCCTATTTGATGGCATGGACACTTTACTTGGGATTAAGTTTTCACACATGTCCCTGGATCATGCCCGCATGTTATGAAAATGTATAAGTCTAAAAACTACCATTGAGCTTAGCAATCCGATCCATTGCTCCCTTGTGTAGCCATCAGGACCGTTGTAGCTTTCCATGGCGATGTTGACCGCGCACATCGGCTTGAGCCGGGCGATGTACATTTCTCATGCGTTGTGATGGAAGTAAAGTGGTCTTTCCTATTCCCGTACAAAAGCTTGTTGAGAACCAGAAAAAGTGCAAGTCTATGAAAATGTAACTCTCTCAGATCTTTCCAATGCATTTAGAGTCGTCTAGCTAGAATGCTAATTATATGTCTCATAGGAAATTAAAGACATTTATAGTCGAGGGTCATTTAAAGACATACGTAGCCCCACAATGGCGAGATAACACATGAAATAATACTCTCTCCATCACTAAAAATAAGGCATTCATTTATAAATAAAATATGAACATCTAGAATACCAAAAAACAGCAACCGGTCCACCATAGAATGCATTTATCAAGTATGTTAGATATCTTTTTACTATAACATTGTTCAGACTTACATAGCGTTGAATTTTGACTAAATATATACATGAACGAAGGCATTATGTAATAGCTATCATTTTATGTGTAAAACAATAATAAGCGTGAATGTATCGACACATGAAGTGATTGGCGATAGTTGAAATAATAGTGCTATCAACAAATTAAAATGTACATGAAGTTATAGGCAATTGCTATGTCCTAGCATATGTAAGGGCCCAAATAATGCATGACCATGAAACGACACATGAAATGTCAGGGACGTAATAACCATCATCTATTCATAAAATATTAATGATTGACATCCAAAATGACACATGAAATGATAAGTAATAAATTTTTGTGTCATAACAATGCATGAAATTAGCCACGTGCTTGGTTTTGCAATGTACATATGACTTCCTCCGCCCCAAATTTATTGGTTCGGCAAAATCGAGGTGTACACACATACCATTTGATTTATCTAAAAAATATAGTTTTCTCGCCGTGGATACATATCAAGCGCAATGCCCAAATCGCCACCCATACATGTCGTCACCACATCTCTCTCAAACCCAAGGTGCCGCTACACCAACCTCGGGCGACTAATGCGGATGGGTGGTTCCGATATATAGTGATCAACGATAGTTGAAAACAATAGTTCTTATCAACAAAAAAGCACATGAAGTTATAAGCAATTGCTATATCCTAGCATATCTAAGGGCCCAGATAATGTGCAACCATGAACTGACAAGGACTTAATTACTATCATCTATTCATAAAATATTAACGAGCGACATCCAAACGACACATGAAATGATAAGTAATAAATATCTCTTGCCATAACAACGCATGAAATTATAGGTAGGACGCACATTAATGGATTTGTAAGTTCAGAGTGAATTATGATCACTGTTTTCTCTCCTTTGGTTTTATTGAATTTTTGGGGCCTATTTGAGGGCCTAAACACTTTTCTTGCTATTAAGGTTTCACACATGTGTCTCTGGATGCACGCCCGCATGGTATGAAAATATACAAGTCTAAACCCCCGTTGATCTTATCAATCCGATCCATTGGTCCATTGTCACTAGTAGAAAAACGGCCTCTTGTCCCCGGTTGGTAAGGGCCTTTAGTCCTGGTTTTCCAACCGGGACTACGGAATCGGACTAAAAACCCCCTTTAGTCCTGGTTGGCCACAATGTGGGACTAAAGGCTCCCCAAGTGGCCGCGGGTGAGCGCTGCGGGCTGGAGTACCCTTTAGTCCCGGTTGGAGATTCCAACCGGGACTAAAGGTCATTTTGCTATTTTTAAATTTTTTCTAAAAAAGTTTCAGATTTTTTCATAATTTTTTAAATTTCATAGTTTCTGATTTTTTAGTTGTTTGACCGTTTAATCTCTAATCACCCTATTCTCATGTCAAAGTGCCTACTCATGGTCAAACTTCCAGGTCGGTCACCCATCCTCACACTACTCCTGCTGTACTGGGACTAGTGCACTCTCCCGATGCGACTAAAATCAAAGATGACATTAATTAAAAAATCTTCAGATACCTAGGTGTATATATCACATAAAAATATGAAATTATAGGTAATTTAATCTCCGTTCCAAACGATATAGGATGTAAATATTTTTTCAACTTTTCTCCATAGAATAAGGCAGAGGGTGTGGTTTACACATTTTCTCCCAAAACTACCTCTTCAGTCCGTTTACATCACCCTAATAAATCTGGTATGGAGCGGTAATTTATGGTGCTGCCATTGGGATACCACGGCGCATCGGGAAGCTGACCCAAAAAATCTGGAAAAGAGCAGTTATTTGGGGGGCTCTTATTGGCCATGCATGTGCATGTGCAAATAGTGGACATTTATTATAAAATTGGGGCACGAGAAAAGGAAACTTGCATTGCATGCAGAGTCATACTAGGAAATAGCTCACGGTTAGAGAGAAAATCAAGAAAGAGATCTCATGATTTGATAGGGGTATTTGTAAAGATTTCACCATGCTGGATGCTCCTTAATCAGCGTGAAAAATATCACGCCCTATACTTAGAAAGTACCAAGGTTTTTTCTCGATAATAGTTTTTGTCTGGCGGCCACCGGAAAATCCGATTACCGCAAAATCTCGTTAAAATCCATGTTTTTTCGTTCAAGATTTTTCAAATGAAATTTAAATTTGTTTTTCTTGCGTGCAAACAAATATAGATGGAAAGTAGTTTGAAAGCTTGTTCTTCGTGACGAACTGGTAATAGCATGCGGCGAACACGCCTCTGGTTGCGGTCTCGAAACTTGCTGCTAGCACCATTACATTTTTTTTTGCAGAAAACTATAATTTTTTTACAAAAAACATCATGCGATGCTCGAACTCCAACGCAAGTTTTCGCAGATTCACACCTCCCGACAACCGGACCACGAAGCCAATGAATACCATTGACATAGGACCCATACATCCCATACCTGACTCTAGATCAGAGTTAAAATTCAAATTAGCCCAAATTTTTTGGCCGGTACTACAATTTCTTGGGGGGTAACGGAATTCACGGTTCCGCTGATATTTCCGAAATCTCAGCCGAGAAAAAAATCCATGAAAAGTAGTCATCATTTCATGAAAAAAGTGATAAGCATAACAAATAATCGTATCCTAGCAAAAAGTAATAACAACGCGTCGTAAAATGATTGACATTGCAATCACGTGCCACAAAATAAGGGCTACAATATTGTTCGGCTTCCAGGCGAGCGTGACATCGTCATGGTGCCTGACCACGGTGGTCCCCGACGAGCGCAATATCCGGAAGGCGAGCTGGAGGTCTTCCTCAACGGTGACGTTAACATTGACCAAGGTGCCCTGACTACGGTGGCGGTGAGGGCGACAAACTCGTTTTCTCTCATCCCGCCTCTCTCCCTGGCTCTAGTTCGGCCACGTTGCAAGGAGGCCGTGCGCGGTAGCGAAGCGCCGCAGTGGGTCGATTTGGAAAAATTAGGAGTCAATTTGAGGGGAAGAAATTGGGGAGAGAGGATGAATATGACATGTGGGTCCATATTTTCTTGGTGCGCCAAACAAGCCAAGCATCGAAAATAGACAGGGATTGACAAGTTCATAGTGCCAATTCCTAGGATTCAAAGTTAGGGTTTGATTTTAAGTTTAAGATTCTTTTTCTTTTGAAATGATTAATAGTATCTCCTACTAGCATAATGATACATGAAAATTTGTGCGTGCACGCTTTGCATCTACGACCTCTCTCTGCCTTGGGCTCTGTCACTAGCTAGCCGTAGTGGTGCAGTGTACATGCACGTTGATCTCTGTACCCATTAAGACTACCTACTAGGCTACTATTAATTAGTGGCACAAGTCTCCAGTCAGTCAGATCGCACAAAGCAGCAGCCTGCGGATTGCCCTATCCAACACGATCTGCACCGTCCACTCCCTCCCGATCCAATGGACAAAGGACGCCCAACGAAAACACAAACAAAACCAACGCATGCAGGTAGGAAACAAAACCTAGATCGATCCCACCAAACAGTTCCGGTCCGTCACTCGCTACGCCCGTTCGTCTCTCTCCCAGCGATCCCCCTTCTGTCTACCTGCGCCGCCGCTCGCCTGCGCCAGTCGCTCGCCTATGCCGGCGCCTCCCCTGCCTCGCCGCCTGCCGGTGCTCCTTCTCCTCCTCCTCCTCCACAAGCCGCTTTCTTCCCCGCGTCCTCCTCCACCAGCCGCCGCCGCCACGAACCCTAGCTACCTGCTAGCCTGGCGGCTGGCATCGAGGCCTCCAACCCCTTTCTCTCCGGGACCTCATCGGGGGTGGCCATCATCGGCACGGCCACTCCGCACTACCGGCCCCTCTTCCCATCCCCCTAGCAGGGGCGAAGCAGCAGCAGGACGGGATCCCATGCCGGCACCGCCGCCCGACCGGCCGCCCAGCCACCAGCACCTCGCCTCCGCCTCCATCCTGCACCGGCTGCTCCGACGGCCCCGAGCTCCTCCACCTCATGTCCCAAAAAGGTTGCTACTTGGTGCCCTCGGGATTCGTGGTGGTGGTGATGCTGCCCACTGGAGCTCCTGCCGGTGACCGAGTTGTCGGGATGTTGCTGCGCACTGGATCTCATGCCGGCGTCCGGGTCGCCGGGATGCTGCTGCTGCCGCCGGCGTCCGCTACGGCCTGCTGCACCACTGGAGCTCCCTCCAAAGGTCATATCTCATACCGTTCTAATACTTGCTTGTTCGTCTATGCTCATTAAGAATTCCATGTACGCAAACTTGCATTCTACGTTGCTGTGCTATTTTGTGTTCTAGATAGGTGCATATTAAATCAACTACTTATTCTACCACTTCGTATCTAACTTTTGTGCCTAGATTAGTTAAGTAAACGCGTGTACCTTGGTTTCTAGTTTTTTTCCAAACATTTATATGCCACTGTACTTGATTGTTTTTTGCATGTTCATGTACATTTTTCCATAGTAGATCATTCATTTGCACTGAAGCACCTGCCTTTTCCTATTTCAAAGATTAAATGAGTGTAAAACAACGGAATTTATGTTCCATACCTAATATGTTATCCCATCTATTTGTGCCATCAGGTGGTGATGTGGCACTCATGCCCTCCGTTGGTGTTGGTGTTGCTGATCTTTCGTGCCTTTCGGGAGAAGTACAGGAGCTGGTAACAGATGTGTCGCCACCACGACAAGGAGGCCGACCTACTTCTGCTCTCCTCCTCTAACGGCAACCTCGATCGGACGGGCATGATGGATGCTTGAACCCCTGCCAAGCGTATCAACATGATGTCATGGTACGCCTCTTGGCTCTTGCTCATCTTGTGTGTACACGTTTTCCCCTATTTTTGTGACTCAAGTGTAGGCATATGTAGAACAGTCCAGCTATAGTGCAATAACAGCCATACTAATATGTAATATTACTATGGATTCGTAGCTGATCAATGTGTGATTCGATTCCACTATACTTGACTGCTTTTCTCATGTTCATATACATATGCTCCATAGTAGATCATTCATTTGCACTTAAACGGCTGCCTATTCCTATTTCGAATATTAAATGAGTATGAAGCTGCAGACTTGATATTTCATCTCTAATATGTTATCCCATTTATTTGTGCCATCAGGTGGTGTTGTGGTGCTCATGCCCTCCATTGGTGTCGGTGTTGCTGATCTCCCACGCCTATAGGAAGAAGAACGACGAGCTGGTACAAGATGTGTCGCCACCATGACAAAAAGGCCGACCTATGCCCGCTCTTCTCCTCTGACAGCAACTGCGCATGGGCTGCTGCTGATTGACCCCTTGCCAAGCACATCAACATGAAGTTAGGTCCGCCTCTAGCTCATCTCGTGTGTAAAAGTTGCTGGGATGCTGCTGCACAATAGATCTTCTGCCAGCGCCTGGGATGCAACTGCTATGTGCTACCGCCGCGTCCACTACGACCTGCTCTACCACTGCAGCTCCATCGGAAGGTCCTGTCTCCATCCCGGCCTATTTTTCCTAGAACACTGCCGTCTATGTAGTATGTTTGCTTAGAGATGCGACCGAGCACCCTTAGGTGGTCTACGTCTCTCTACTTGCTATTTTTTCCTAGCTAGTTTTATTTTGGGGCACACGAGGTTCAATTAGTTTCCCAAACTCGCGGGATTGCTTTGCTGGCTTGCTGCACTTCCATAACCTCCTCGTTGTCCTAGATAAGGTCTCAAAACCCTCATACTGTTCTAGTACTTGCTTCTTTGTTTATGCTTATTAAGAATTCCATGTATGCTCTACGTTGTTGTGCTATTTTGATGTTCCAGTTAGGCGCATATAACCACCTCCTTAATCAACTGCTTCTTCTAATTCTTGAACCTAGATTAATTAAGTAACCGAGTGCAGCCAGTGTTTTGATTTTTAGAAACATTTACATGCCATTGTACTTTACTGTTTGTCCCGTGTTCATATACGTACATAATAGAGCATTCATTTGCATTGAAACTTATGCCTTTTCCTATTTCAAAGATTAAATGAGTGTGAAGCAACAGAGTTTATGTTTCATCCCTAATATGTTATCCCATTTTGTTTGTGCCATCAGGTGGTGATGTGACGCTCATGCCCTCCGTTGGTGTTGCGGATCTTCCGTGCCTTCAGGGAGAAGTATGAGGAGCCGGTACCAGATGTGTCGCGACCACAACAAGGAGGCTGACCTACTCCTGCTATCCTCCTCCGACGACAACCGCGGATGGGCTGGTGCTCATTGACCCCCCTGCCAAGTCCATCAACATGAAGTCAGGTCCGCCTCTTGCTCATCTCGGGTGTAAATTTTTTCCCCTATTTTTGTGACTCTTAGGGTGTGTTTGGTAGCCCGGGGCTACTCAGAAACACCATCTCTCCTCATACATGCTTACCTTAGCTGAGTTGAGCTGAGAAATTGCCATGTGTTTGGTAGCCCGGGTGAGCTGAGATATGTTAAACAGAGATGTTGTTTGTTAGCCTGTGTCTATTGAGATGTGTTGAGCTGGGATGTTGTTTGTTAGACTGTTTGAGATGAGATATGGTTACCTTCTCCTTGAGTTGGTGAGACTACCACCAAATGAAATGAAATTTCAACAGGTTTATAAATTTTCAACAAGTACATACGTATTATAAACTGTCAGCAAGTACATACGTATTTTCACCAAGTACATATGTTGGGTAACACCAAATGCACATAATAGATCATTCATCATCCGATCAATATTACAAAGTCTAAATCAATAGTATTTCATAATACATGGTCTCATAAACATTACAAAAGAAATATTGCATCAGGCTACAACAAGTCAAACAATATCAGGATTCTTTGCTATGATACGCCTGAATGCGGCTACACGGACATCATCTTTCATTTTCATGAAATTTAGGCCTTTGCCCTTATGCTCTGTTAGATAATCTAAAATAGCCAGCTTTTGATCCATATCAAATTCAGGAAGGTCCATAATAGTTTTGCACAAAAGCGGGTGTGTTTCAGAATGGCATGTGTTATTGATAGCATCAGCCACAACACGCAATGCATCAGACATGTTGCTAACCTGAGTTGAATCTTCATCACTCAAAATAGAAGCCCTTTTTCTCTTGTTGTTTGGGCCAGAAGAAGGTGAAGGAGTAGTTGCATCCATACCTTCACCACCAATGCCAAATGAGGCTTGAGCTTCCCCAAACCCTTCTCCCTGAGTTGCACCGCTCTCCAAATCAATAGGATTTCCTGGACGCTCTACTTGAATGGGTTTCCCTAAAGGCTCATTAGACCCCATTGCAAACTTACCCGTGGCTAGCTTATCAGCAAAGCAAGCTTCCATATATTCATAGTTTACAAGCGGTGTGTTCAGAAATTCTGCATCCTTATTATGATCCTGCACATGTTTCCAACAAATTTCAGCACTATAGCAAGTATGTACATAGCATGTCTCCAACACATTTATAGATTACTATAGCAAGTATGTACATAGCATGTCTCCAACACATTTATAGATTACTATAGCAAGTATGTACATACCTGTACGTGCTCCAAGTAATGTTGGTCAGCTAGAACAATCATTTTTGCCTCATCATCCCAAAGCGCCCCACTTAATGTTCTCAATTTGTCAATTTCCTGCCACCTAGTCTTCCATTTGCGGAGATGATTGGTCACTTTGGTGGTAGTCACCTCAAAACCAACAAGTTCTGTCACATCTTTTGCAGCCTTCATAATATGAATCTCCTTAAAACCTTTATCTGTCTTAACACCTTTTGCTGCTATATGGGCAAGACATTTCAGCAAGCATGCAGACATCGAGGGGTCCAAGTCATCATCTTCACCGCCTTCTTGGGTTGAGAACCTTCATCAACAAGCTCCTCCACAGGTTCAGCCATCTGCACCAAAATACAACATATTCCATTAATGACATTCCAGCAATATTTCAGCAATATTTCAGCAGATAAATGGCATTCCAGCAATATTTCAGCAATATTTCAGCAGATAAATGACATTCCAGCAATATTTCAGCAGATAAATGACATTTCAGCAATATTCCAGCAATATATAACACATAACAGCAATAAAATGGCATATTCCAGCAATATTCCAGGACATTTCAGCAATATAGAGCACATTTCAGCAATATTCCAGCAGTTTCCAGCAATATATAACACATAACAGCAATAAAATGGCTTATTCCAGCAATATATAACACATTTCAGCAATATATAACACATTTCCAGCAATATAGAGCACATTTCAGCAATATTCCAGCAGTTTCCATCAACATATAACACATTCCAACAATATTCCAGGAAAAATATGACATATTACAACACCGAAATGGCATATTCATAGCAGATTACAACAACAAAATAAAGTACGATCATCATATTTGAGCTGCCCCCCTGTTTGCCCACATAGCTTGTGCAAACTCATCTCTCTTTTGTTTCCAAGTATCATTATCATAAGCAACATCATTATGCTCCTCATGGACAGGTTCTGGTGCCCATGTCGCCTCTGCTGGGAAATATTCATCCTCCCCAAATTGAAGTATCCAATTATGGAGAATGGCACAAGCTATAACTACTTTTACTTGGGTCTTATATGGATGGAATGGTTTATTGTAAACAAACTTCCAACGGTTCTTGTATGCAGCGAAGGCCCTTTCAATTGATATCCTTAGAGAGGAGTGTCTTAAGTTGAACAGCTCTTTAAAATTTTCAGGATTATTTCCTCCACCATACTCCTTTAAGTGGTACCTTGTTTTACGGTATGGTGGAAGGAAACCCGGTCTCACGGCATAACCAGCATCAACAAGGTAGAATTTTCCTATGAAAAATGCAACTATTAGCTATGGCAGAAACTACTAATTTTTTGGGAGCTCATGGGTTTGAATGATTACCTGGAGGAAGTGACAACCCATCATCCCTCTCCACAGCATCAGCAAGTATGAGGGCATCATGGGCTGACCCCTCCCAACCAGCAAGAATATAGGTAAACTTCAAATCAAAGTCTACCGCTGCCATTACATTTTGGGTAGTGCCATCTTTTCTACCCCTAAAGGCGGCTGAGATAGCTGCTGGGACTCTAGCCATGACATGAGTTCCATCTATTGCTCCAATACAATCCTAAATCGGAAAATACAAATTTGGGTTATTCATGGTTCTTATCAAGATAACAATATCTAAAGTTTCAAAATAAATTACCTTGAAGTAAGGATTGAAGCGGTTGTTTTCCGCAATTTTACGGTGGATATGATTGGAGGGAGGACGGATCATCTCAGCTCACAACTCTCCAACAGCATATAGCACCGCTTTAAAATACCTACTACTTACTTCAATGGATCTTCTAAAAGTCGGTTGTAGTGCTCTAAATCTTGTGTTATGGCCAACTACTAGGAGAAACATTGCTACTTGTTCCTCAATAGGAGTATGAATACTATCTTTCAAAAGCTCTCTCTCTCTAAACAAATTGCACAAACGAAAGAAAGGAGCTCTTTTCATTCTTAGCTGGTTTAAGCAATTTATGTCGCTAGAATGATAGATATATCTCAGATTTGATTCCCTAGCAACATCCATATCAATCCTACGACCTATTGTTAACATCGGAGTTTGTTTCCTAGCTTTCCTTGAGATAAACATCATGTATGCACCCAATATAGCTGCGATACCGGCTGCTTGCACAATTAGTTGGCGCCTCTTTCTTGCCAAATCATCCATCTAACACAAATATAAACAACAAACATCTTACATACATAGAATAACAATATGCTGCCCATAAGTTTACTGCCCAATATAGCAGCGATACCGGCTACTCACAATGATGAAAAGGCTCTTTATATATGAAGTTTACTGCCCACAAGTTAAACATATCAAAGTGGTGCAATTACTATCAAGTTTATTGTTGTATTATACTTACTCCTTCACCATTACATGCCAAAAAATACAAGAACTAAGCTGGATAAATGCAATGACAGTAGGATTTGCAACTACCTTCACAGGTTGTCCAGATCCGGCCGGAGCAGTAGAGGTTGGAGACGTTCCTGTCGAAGCCCGTCGAGGTCCAGGAGCTTGTTCTTGCCAGCTGCTGCTACGGTCTGTGCAGGTCACGTGCGGGAGATGCCGTCGGAGCCTCAAACTGGTCGGAGGCGGGCCGGCTCAACCTTCACAGAGCGGCGGTGAACTGGAGCTCACCGGCTCCATGCCGCCTCGATCTGGATCTCGACGGGCTTCAGAGACAACCGACGGGAGGATCTGGATGGTGAAGAGAGGAGAGACGGGGTTCGGGGGAGGTGGCAGACCCGGGACGGGCGGTGTGCTGGCGGGGGAGCTGGGAGGGGCGGCGAACGGAGGAGGCGATTTGGGGGCGATTTCCTGTGGCGACGAGAGAAAAGGGGCGGGGTCGAGGGGAACGGGGTGAGGGGGTGACGGGAGTGGCAGGGAGTTCGGTCTACCCCTCTCAGCGGGACGCGCGCAGATTTTTTGGTGGAGGCGGGCTCTCTCTTTTCGGGGCGAGGTGAACCGAGCTCTCCTGTGAAGCTCGATTCGGGCTTCGCTGGTTAGCAGGGCGCTCGACTCTTTTTCGTATCCGTTCGGCCGAGCGCTGCTGTGAGAGCCGGTCTAACAAACAGCGGATGTTGTCAAGATCCTGGTTGGGAGGAGAGTTTCTCTGGACACCCGACCTACCAAACACACCCTTAGTGTAGGCATATGTAGTGTAGTCCAGCTAAACTGCAACAACAGCCACACTAGTGTGTGTAATACTACTATGGATTCGTAGTTGATCAATATTTGATTTGATTCCATTATGCATAGGTTATCTCTTTGTTCCTGACTTCTGGGGGTGCTCTCCACCAGATTTGATGCTGCCGGTGTCCACTATGGCCTGCTGCCCCTGCCTTCTATGACTGGGACCTCTCCCACAGCACCGTTTCCCCCATCGGTGTGCCATGGATGGTCTCTCTTTCTCTCTTGATTACTCCCTATTTTCCTTGGTCTGCGCAGTGTATGTTTGTTTGCGTACAAATGTGGTTTGATTTTGTTTACTATCTTGTTGTGATGTTAAGGTTTTGGTTGAATTATACATATTTGATATTCGATGTCCACTAAATATAATACTCCCTCTGATCCAAATTAAATGTCGCTGGTTTAGGCTGAGCTTAGGCAAAACGTTGCCTAAACCTCTGACACTTAATTTGAATCAGAGGGAGTAATTGATTTGCTACGATGATAAATTGGGTGGCTTGGAGAACTATCCCTTCATTATATTTTGGCCTTCACACGTAGAGACTAATTTTCCATTTCTACTTGGCTGTTTTTCCTTGTTGCAGTACCCAATAGTGTTGATATACATATGCACCATTTTAAAGCATTCATTAGTTTGACCCCCTTTTCTATTGCAAAGCATGTATAAGTAGAAAGCAGCGGAGTTGATACTTGATATCTTCTTCAATCTAGTTTTCTCTTGAGTTCTTCTTGAGGGTGACTTCGTGTTCATTGAATTGGAATTAGAAGGCGACGCAACGGATGTTCCAGAGCGGCACCCTATTTACTTTAGTTTTGTTGGTCATTCCAAAATTCTAGATTGTATGGCCATTTATTGTGATGTGTGATAATTTGTAATTGCAGGGAGATTACAATTCAGTTGTTTCTTTGGAAAAGGAGAAGGTTGAGAGCCGTGGCACGTCAAAACATGCTAAGGTAAATTCTCTTTTAACTTTCAGGTCTCATATGATAGGACCTTGAACATTGTTGCTTACTTGGGATGTGTACACCCAACTCAGCAGTAGTGTTACTTTTTTAATGAAATCTTTTGATGATGAGGTGGAGTAGTATTGCCTTGTTGATCTTGGCTAATAGACCAACTATCTCTTGCTGGCATGTGCCTCTGTATTTGTGTTCATCCCATTTTCCCCTATAATACAACCTTTGTGCCAAAATGATTGCAGTGTAGGTTTGTGCTCTCTGAATCCTTCTTCTATGATGGATTCAACATTTTTATGCATCTGCTGGTTTTTTTTGCCAGTCAACAAAATGTATCCTAAGATTTGGTCGTCAATACAAAATAGTACTTCCAGATATCTAAATCAAACTTGCGTTTTGAATTATTATAGCTGCAAATCTGTTGGTTCTAGCTCATTAAATTTCTGTCTGTAGTGAATCAGACTGAATCAATTTAGTTTCAATAATCTATTGAAGGAATTGTAACCTAGTAGTCCAGGGCCTTCTACTTTGACTGATGTAATATGGATAAGTGTTCATTTAAGTATTTTTATCCTTTCAGCTTGACCGCCTCTTCTACCACTATGGCAGGATTGAGTGCATCAACATGAAGTAAGGTTGATCTAATCCCCCACTACTCTCTTCCTCATGCCTCTGTTTAGATGATTATTTGCACCGCTAATTTGTTAATATGGGGCATATCTGCTAGTGTCTCACTAGATTCTACATTTAGTTTTTTTATCATTTAAAGGATAATCCTGGAACTATCTTGTCTATCACCTCCGTTCCGAAATGTAAGTCTTTTTAGAGAGCTAAGTTAGCTTTCTAAAAAGTATTACATTTTGGGACGGAGGTAGTACTAATTAAGATTTTGATTTGTGCATATATCTTGCTGCCTCTCACCAAGTCCATGAGTGCCTCACGAGAGCTTGTTATCAGTTTTTATGAATTGGGGAATAATCGTGGAAATAGTTTGTCTGCTTAAGATATTTGTTCCTGCATGTTTCCTGGCACCTTACACCACCAAGCATAATCCATGCGGAGTATCTCAATGTATGCCCTATTAAACTGTGATTTAATTATTTTTTATTTCTACTTTGGTCTCAAATATATGTTCTGCATTTAGACATCTTGCTGCCTTTTTTCGGTGCAAGCTTAAAATTTATGATCGGTAATTGTTTTGTTGTCTAAATCTACCTTGTAACTGCATGTTTGTATGTGAAAAGTTGGGGTTCTCGATTGTCAAAATATTGGGCTTCTTTTATGTCCAGAACTAGCTATGCTTGTATGTGAGAAAGCAGGTTCAAAATTATCGTATATGTCTTCTTAATTCCTCTTGTTGTACACAGGCAGTGTCGATTTATTTGCCCAGTGCCCACCGTGTGACCTTGCCGCCGCCGTTCAGGATATTGTCATTGTTGGCATCCAAAGGTAACACCTTTTCCTTCAACTGTTGTAGTAATGTCCGTGAGAACTGTAAACATGAGTATCTTCTTGGTTCCTACTCTATTGATATAGCATCTAGTATGAAATAATGTATCCGTTGATGTTGAAATTCACCTGTTCTCTTATAGTTTCCGTCGAGTTATTGTGCATTGGTGCAATTTATTGGATGTTTGAGAATTTGTACGACCACTTCTGTGAAGTTCTTCTTCTAGTCACTGACATGTAACTTTCAGTCATTGTTTTTAGTCCTGGCATTTGTTTGTTTAGTGCTTGTACTATTTTTATTTTCTTGTACTATTTTGATTTTGCACTTCTCTGTAAGTGCAAAATCAGTTTGGGCATCACTTTCATGTATTAGTTAGTTTCAGTTTATATAGCCAAGTTTTTGCTAGTCATTGTGGTCCAGAGCTTAGATAAGCACATCTTCTAACAGTCAGTAGTAGTTCCCAATTTCGGTAACAGCATTCTTGATACATCTCTCTTCACAACTTAATAATTAATATATAGATTCCGCATGTTTTTACTGAAGAACGCCTTAGTATACGTTAACAATACTTTCTGGACATAAGAACCCTGTTACTGTTTATAGATGTATTAATCAAATTATGTCTTCCTATTTGAACTGCATTATCTATTTGAGTTATTACTATGGCTTTGTTTCCAGGAGAAGTATGACAACGCGGCACGGGCAAACGGCAAGCTGGAGGAGGAGGTTTTGGTCCTGAAGGTACATTTAAATTTGAACCAAACTTACCCATCTTCTGTTCTATTTGTACTGTACTGGGTTGCTACATTTCATGATAAGTTATGTGCCTGATCTGGAGTTGATTCTGAATTTGTCTTGCCGGAGAAGTGTGAGGCTGTGGTTCAGAAGAACACCAAGCTGGAGTAGCAGATGATTGCACTATCCACTTTGTTTCTGTTTCTCAAAGTATTAACCTAACGCACTATATACATGATGATCAGTTGAGCCCCTGTTTGGTTTTTTCATTGAGGAATTAGTCTATATCATGTGCCCTGATTACATGCCAATCTTGTTGTTTTGGCTGCTAATATGTTTACAATGCATGCGCCAAAATTTCAGATTCGAAATAATCTTGTTACCTACGATTGATTGAATGAAGCGTCATGTTGTGCATCGGCGAAACTCCCACTACTCTCACTATATTTTGCAATTTTTTACTGATTAGAGAATAATCCTGGAACTATCTTGTCTGATAATTTTAATTTGTGCATGTATCTCGCCGCCTCGCAACAGGCTTAATAATAATATATATTAATAGTCTGAATGTTAGTCAAGTAAACCTGTGATGCAATAATTGTAGTACTCCTTCCGACCCATATTACTCTTCCCTAGTATGGGTGTACCTAGACACTATAATATGTCTAGATACATCCATATTAGCAAAGAGTAATATGGATCAGAGGGAGTATTTTGCTTCAAACAATGCATGAGAGATTGGGATGGTTCTGGATGCTAATTCTATCCACTTGCATGTGTCTAGATGCGTTTCATTGTTTAGGCTCACTCATTTTTGTACATATCTAGTCCACATTGAAATACTTAAAAGGTCTTATAATATTGAATGGAGAAAGTATATGAATTGTGGTCTGGATGTCCAAAAAAGAGGAAAGGTCATGGCACAGTTTCTATATATAGCTGTATTGGTGAATTACCTTAACTAGTACTTTTGTTTCTTAGAGAAAATACATCAATTCCTCTAGTTTTTCATGAGCTAGCTAGTTTGGCACGTGAGCTAGCTAGTTTGCTTATCTCTTCAATTTATTTGCCTTCCCGTAATAACCCACATAAACATACTCGCCGCTGCTTGCTGCTGTGATCATTTCTCTCCGTTGGCATGCCTGTGAACCTGTGATTGCCGGCACTAAGCGTACAAATTCTTTTTACAGAACAGAGAAATGGAGTTGGAGCTGGCCAGGAGGTAGCTGCAGCCTTCCTCTACGTCTTGGTGGTCTAGGTGAGCATCCCTTGTCCCGTCTACGTGGTCTTGTTATATACTATGGCCATCTAGAGCCGTAGCTGAAGTGTGATTCGACCATCGAGCCGAGAATAGACATATGGTTTGTGGTTTGCCGTGGTAGCTGTATAACCATTAGTCTCTTGTTGTATGTGTACTTATAGGAGTAGTACTTAGCAGTGCATCATATTTTCAATCATTATTAATCTCCTAATGTAGGGGTGCTACTAGCTTGGAGTCAGGAATGAGCCTCTTTGTTTCTCATTCAGTATCAAACATGCATACTTGATACATGATTTGCTGTGATACTAAGATCTGAATAGCCCTTAGTGGTTAGTATGACATACTTGATACATGCTTTGCTGTGATACTAAGATCTCAATAGCCCTTAGTGGTAAGTATTTTCAATCATTATTAATCTCCTAATGTAGTAGTGCTACTAGCTTGGAGTCAGGAATGAGCCTATTTGTTTCTCATTCAGTATCAAACATACATACTTGATACAAGCTTTGTTTTCTCCTAGCTTCTAAAAAACTTGTGCTTTATATGTTACTCTCTCCGGTTCCTATTATAAGATCGACTTTAAAGAAATGCATGTATCTAGACGCGTTTCATTGTCAAGGTTCATTCATTTTGGTACGTATCTAGAAGGTCTTATAATAGTGAACTGGGTTCCTTTGCACATCTCTTACTTATTTTTAACTTGCATTTATCCTTAAATAAACTTACGATCTAGTTGAATGATTTCCTGGAGCATTGCTCCATTTTACTGTGTTCACCTGGGACCTCTCTAGCTGTGAACTAGCTAGCTCATTATGTCCTGCTGTTTATTTTACACAAAGTTTGACATGGTTTAGTGTGATCCATGACCTTGGCAATGAAAGTGGTCCAGAGACTAATTAGGTCTCATATATATCATTTTCATGTGACTATGTGAATGAATGTGTTGATATTTAAGGAAATTTAGTGGATTGAATCTCTGGAAAATCAAGACAACTTGTTTCATTCATTTCCTCTCTTGCTTATACAACAACATAACACTGATTTCATTGACCTCTCAAGGGATGGTTTATGCTGTGATGGTAAGGAGGTGGGTGGTGGACAAGATGCCAAGTTGGCTGGGGAGGAGCAGCAGCAGCTTGACAGATCGGCGGCCCTTGGTTCTGACAAGGGCGAATGGAGAGATGCATGATGACACTGGCTGGACCCTAAAAGGTGCCATGAACATATGAATATGATGCATCTAGGGCATTAGCATGGTGGATTAATGTGTTTGTGGTGCCAATATACATACTAGTGTTGCTTATAATCAGTAGTTGTTTGTGTTAGTGATCGTGTAATGAACTAGCTAGGCCTTTTTTCTTTCATTAGTTGCTGCTGTCAATTGTTTGAGCTATGGGTATATTTTTAGTGTGGCAGTTAATGTGTGTTTTGAGGGTGGCAACCTTGTTAAGCTCTTTTGATCCATGAACCGGCTGGATACTACAAATCTTGTTAAATCAGCAATACGATTTGTATATGGTAGGAGTAGAGGATTTTGAACAATTCTTTAAACTATTTGTTGCTGATGGCCTATGATGTCTCATGGTTGTGGTTTATTATTGCATGGCTGCCTACTAGAGACGACATGGAGATAGCTAATATCCTGATTCATTTGTTTTTATGACAAAAGTTGTGTCCCGAATGCCTGATACATTTTTTGATTGATGAGTAGACTATAGCTCTTGGTGCATTAGGAATCTGCTGAAGCGGAGCTAGCCTTGTACATGCGCACCTAGCCTGCACCAAATGCTATCGCCGGTGGCCAGCCACGATCAAGGCTGGACTTGCGCCGGCAAGATGGACACCCGCCATCTAGTCAGAGTATGACATGCAACGATTATAGTCTAACCTCACTGCCGCCAATATCGCCACCGGCCATCGAGTCTTATGTGCATGGGTTGGCTTTACTTATGGGAGATAGAGTCCCCTTCAGCTGTATGTATAACTGTGTCTAGAAAATTGAACAGGCATTGGATCAATTTATGGGAGATAGAGTAGAGTGTCCTCCAGCTGTAATTATAGCTGTTCCTAGAAAATTGAACAGGCATTGCGTAATTAGTGGGCATTTAATAATCATTGCAGCGTGGTACCTATATCCTTTACCATGTCAACGATCCGTGTCAAGGCACATCTCAGCCGTCCATGGAGGATTCTAACCCAGCAACAATGGCACTGGATTTTGGAAACTTGAGTAGAAAACCAAACCCAACTATCTATAAATATCAAGGTGGTAGAACTAACCGCGTGCGGGGAGCGCGTGCGACTTAGGACTTTGGGACTTGGGCGAGGGCGAGGGCGAGGCTTGGTCTTCAACAGCAAAAGCTTTATGGCGGGAGGCCATGGACGCAACTGCTGCCCTGCCAGAGATAGGTTCGTATCCTTTTGTTATTCTTGCTATGTCTTCTTCCTCACTCGCGCTTGTTGCCTCCTAAATCTGGTACAGATATTTCATAGCTCCCCTATAAGATAGGTAGAACCAATGGTAAAATTTGTGTACCAAAGCGTAGTTCTGCGATTTCTATAGTGAATGCCGGCGTTGCTCTGCGATTTCTTTTAGTACGGATCAAGATTTTGGTTCCCGATAGAAAAAAAATCCCGAGGGGGGTCGGGATTGCCGGTTACCGCGGTTACCGGAAAATCCCGAGCGGTTACCGGACGAATTTGAAATCTAAAATTTGAATTCAAGTTTCTCGGTATGACCATTTACAAAAGGTTTTTATTGAAATTTAGAAAAATTCAAAAATTTCAAATAATACGGGATTTTTTGCCCGATAAGTTGGTTTCCCGGGGGTGGTCGGGATCTCCGGTTACCGACCGGTAACCGGATTTCCCGACCGGTAACCAAATCACTGGTACGGATACATATGAAGACAGGCTCCCTTTGTTGATCTCTTGCCAGACAACCAGGCACTCTGTCGCCAACTGAACATTTGCAATATGTAAATCCTCAGCAAGAGCTAGCCCTTCAGAACATGTGTGAGCTTCCAATGCCACCGACCAGTTATCCCCATGACTGGAGCTTGAATCCCAATGAAATTTGAAGTCCGGCTCAGCTAGGATCGTGTTGATGACAGCAGCGTGCATGTGAATGCTATCGATTTCATTCAGCAAATGGAATAGGAGAGAACCCATACCATAATAATAAAAGATTTTTCTATTCTACAACGCTCGCTCGACTCCATTTGAAGACCCCATCATTCAACAAGCTGAGCACTATAGGCACATACGAGGCACACACGAGGCACAAAGATATCATTTTTTTCCTTCACATTACCCAACTGTGAGTCAACCATCGAGCATATCAAGAGGCAACCAAACTAGAAACATTCACGCGACGACTCGTACAGAAAATAAACTGAATAGTCCGTACAGTAGTATGTACCAAACAATGATTTTCTTGAAAAACATTGCTAGAGGTAGCGGCCAACAAGATGAAGGGTGGACCCTTGTTTGATGTTGCAGTCCGCCAACGTACGGCCATTCTAACCTAGAGAAGTTACACTTGCACTAGTTTAAACTTTTCTCTTAGCAAGGCGTGACATCTAAACTATCTTGTAGGCGATGCTAGCTTATATGAGTTCTAGCGGCGCAGATAGGGTTGATGTGGGACCTCGTCCACCACCGAAGCCGGACCACCCAGTGGTGCCTTTGAGACGTGAGTTCTACGCCACCTATGCCTCAGGGACTCCGGTAAGCAAAACCTAAACAGATATAGACCATCACTTATTGTTAAGCTAAAGTGACTACATCTGATGGTCCTGAGCATGAACTATGTAGGGATCTTCCCAATCCCACAACGCTCACTTTGGTCGTGCTTCTGCCTCGTGCTCGCCCTCGCCCTCGGCTCGTGAGTCACCTCCTGTCACGCCTCTTGGTGGTTGTCCTCCTGGTGCTTCTGCCTCGCCCCTTGGTTCGCCACTTGGTTCACCACTTGGTTCACCGTTTCAGGTTAGTTCCATGCTAACTTTAGGTTTGACTACAATTATGTTTTATGTCTCATGTGTATATTCATAATCCTTAATCCTTGCACCAATTTCCTTTGTGCCTATCGTACCGATCGAACAAGTCGATAATCTCATCATACATTGTGTTGCAGCTATTTCCTTGCCAATTTTTTTAAAAAACATTCCATACTTTTGTGATCTCTTAGCTTATGCAATTAGATGGTAAGACGAAACAAATATACTCTCTGTAATTGATCTAATAATAAGTCTGACTAGAAGTTTGCACAATATAACTCCAATATATTAGTAGTAGTATATGTACGGCAATACCTCGTCAATTAGCTGATTAGATTAGGCGTGAGTCAATACCATGAAATTGGAGACGATCTTTGTGGGAGGCCATTGGCAGATTTTGTGCATGCATGAACCTGTGCGTGTTGATCTTCAACTGTTAGGCCTTGTTTTGTGCATGCATGAACGTGTAGCTCGCATTAGGTTTTGGTCCTCGGAGCAACATATGGTTCGACAGGCTCCTCAGTCGCCACAGGAGAAGGTGGTGGAATAGCCGTCGCACATGTTGGTGGTTCTTCATCGTCACTGCATGAAAAGTATAAGTTATAAGCACTAGGCAAGAACAAAGCAATTGAAAAGTTCGACTACAATACTTACGATGCAAGCATGTCAAAGTACTCCATATCTTCTGCAAGAACGGAGGTTTTTCCAGCCGCTGCAGAACTCGATGAAGCAATTTCGTCAACACGTTTCTGTTTTTTGTCGACACCAACATCTTCAGCAAGAGTAGGAGGAGGAGATGTCGACGAGCTAGTCTCATCTTCTGATTCTTCGACATCATCTCCGTCCTGACTTTCGTCAGCCTCGGGGGCTTCAGATGCAGGAGATGCTAGATCAGCAGGAAGGGGCCCTTCCTCCGGAAGAGGGGGACGAGAAACAATGAATTGGTGACCCTGCATATTAATAAATCAGCGGAGTGCAGAGGCAAAAAAGTAATGCAAGTCGAAATTAAGAGAAGTTTGATAAAAGTGGATGCAGTGATGTATACCTCAGGAATAGGGTGCACGGAGTCGAAGAAATCTGCCTTCAGGTCAGCAACTGAGTGCTCCTTGGTGAGCTTGGTGAGATTCCTGACTCGCTTGTCGACATCTTCTTTCGACATCAGATCTTCAGATATGCGAGTAGGGTCTTCCAAGCCAGAATAAGTCCAAAGCTTGGTGAGGCGGTGCTGTAGGGGTTGAACTCGACGTTGTATGAAAAACGCCATGAGTTGGGTACCCGACAAAGCACCTCCTAGGCCTGTTTTCAGATTTTTAATGCGGGATAGAAGAGGAAGGATTTGTGCAACTTCCGCATCTGAGGAAGTGAGTCCCATGACTTCAATTTCTTCACCTCTTGAGACCCGTCAAAGGGAGGATGGCCGAACTCATCTTCGGGAGAGGATCTGCGGTCCTTGATATAGAACCACTTTGTCCTCCACCCTTGGACAGACGCGGCCATAGAAAATTCAAGATATTGCGCCTCAGGGCGCACAGAAACGACGGCTCCGCCCAGTTCGGGTTTCCTTGCCAGAGAAACATTGGGGCGGAGTCGAAAGATCGATCTCCAGAGAGTGAAGTGGGGCTCAATGCCCAAAAATGACTCGCAGTGAGTCACGAAGCAAGCAATATGGAGAAGGGAATTTGGTGTGAGCTGATGGAGCTGAACACCATAAACAAATAGCAGCCCACGGAGAAACTCGTGGGCAGGAAGTGACAGACAGCGAAAGAGGAGAGCAAGGAACATTACCCGGTAACCGCTCGGGGGCTTCGGGATCCGTTCGGTGCTGGGAAACTTGATGGAATCTTCGGCAGCAATGAGGCCGTCCGCCGTGGCTTTCTCCACCTCCTTCTCGGTGATGGTGGAGCGGACCCAGTTGGTGGCAGAAGACTTGGCCATAGTGCTCCTGGTGGCCAGATGCTTCACGCGCATACAGCACAAAAGTGCGCTCGTGGGCTCCGCAAAAGAGGAAGAGGCAGAGGAGATCAGCAATGGAGGCGGCGGAGGTAACGAGCTGGTGAACAGTACGATTCCCCACTATGCCAGTTATATATCTTCTGGGAGAAGGGTCGTGGGCTGAGTCGTGGCGCAAAGATCGGAAACGTTAGCCCACCAACGGTCAAAAATCGTGCAGCCCACTAAACGGTCAAAAAATCGGGAAAATTACAGTGCTACCCATAAAACGGTTCGCATTGATGAAGAGTTACGTCTTTATTGACGTCATCAAGTATACATATAAAGGTAGAAGGATGGCGCCGACGAATGCTGAAACTTATCAAAGGAATCAGATATGAAGGATCTTTTGGTTATAAGCCTTGGGGGCTGTTAATTGCATAAATATCAAGCGGAACTCTTCATTGAAGTAGTGGACCTGAACTAGAAGACAAGATGTTCTTGAAAGTATCTCGAGCTGAAGAATTTTGCAGGTAAGGTGTTTTGAGTTGAAGTGTGACGAGCTATATTATTTCTCGAGCCTATACTCGAAAAAATCTTTTCGACTATAGCCTCGGGGGCTACTCCCATCGGGAGCGCTGAGCGCGCACCCGACGATATTCATTGGCAAAGCATTGAAGATTGGAGAAGTGTTACTCCCATCGGGAGCGAGTTTTATGGTTGTAGAAACCCGAATATTTTTAGTCAAACTTTGACTGCGACATAAGATCCTCGAGTTGTGTTATCGCAACAAAACTCGAATGCCGTGACTTGTCGCGAAGGTAAGACCCCGGGATCCATCCTGTGTGGCCTGGTATACGCACATGGATGCGCTCTGCTGGTATGTATCCGTGTCTATGACGCGAAGAAAATCCTGGTGGACGCACTGGGTACCCCGAGAACCACTGGGACTCATTTTTTGTAAGTCCTAAATGAGGCAAAAGAGTGAGTTTGACCGGTATCCCGAATTCAAGTCCAAGGGGATTGAATTTGAAGTAGGTGACAAGTATCTGTTCCGGCAGTTAACTGACCTCTTGATCCGTCAGAGTTGTCAGGCTTGTTCATCGAGACCCCTTGCGAGCAAATTATCATCAATATAAGTCGAAAGACCAAGTCGAAGATTTGAAGATAAAGTCGAAGAATTGATCAAGTCGAAGATTTGAAGATTAGAGATTCAACCCGAATCTGCAATTCTGGTAGAATCTCAGGGGCTACTGACAAGGGTATAGTTAATAGAGCCCGTTAGTTGAGTACCCCTGAGGCCCGATAAGCCAGGCCCAATTGTAATGATAGTCGAATACGAGTTAATACCGTATGTCGATATTTGTAATCTGTATTGAACCCTACCTGATCCTCGAGACCTGGCCACCTATATATAGGGGCCAGGAGGGGACGGTGTAGGGCAGATTGAAAGCAAGCCAGGTTGAACACCCAAGTTTACTTTTGATACACACCTATTTCGACTAACTTTACCTTCGAGTTCATCCGACGCCCTATCTCCCCGATCCTAAGTCCTTCATCTAGGACATTTGTCGAGTTAACCCTCGTCAGCAGGAAACTCCCACGATGGGTCTACTAGGTGAGCTCTTGGACTCCACTGTGTTGTTATATGCTCCTATTGCATAACCAAACAAAATAAACTAAAAAGGTCCACTGGTCAACTATTGTTGGAGGGAAGTCAAAGGGGTAGACTGCGCGGGCCTACCTGGCTAGAGTTCCGATGTACGCGGAGCCTGAGAAGAGTAGGAATCCCCCCCAAAGGTATCACTTTCCCCTAATATATATAGTTATGTGTGTTAGGGTGCTTAGAGAGGCAACATCTATCTCCGAGGTGTCACCCTCTTTAGACGTACACATATGATAACACTCTCGAAAATCTCGGGCGTAGGGCAGGAAACTCCCACGATGGGTCTACTAGGTGGGCTCTTGGACTCCACAGTGTTATTATGTGCTCCTATTGCCTAACCAAACAAAATAAACTAAAAAGGAACACCGGTCAACTATTGTTGGAGGGAAGTCAAAGGGGTAGACCGCGCGGGCCTACCTGGCTAGAGTTTCGATGTACGCGGAGCCTGAGAAGAGTAGGAATCCCCCCAAAGCTAGCAATTTCCCCTAATATATGAAGCTACGTGTGTTAGGGTGCTTAGAGAGGCAACATCTATCTCCGAGGTGTCACCCTCTACACACACATGCGATAACACTCTCGAAAATCTCGGGCGTAGGGCAGGAAACTCCCATGACGGGTCTACTAGGGGGGCTCTTGGCCTCCATGGTGTTGTTATGTGCTCCTATTGCCTAACTAAACAAAATAAAGTAAAAAGGTCCACCGGTCAACCGTCATTGGAGGGAAGTCAAAGGGGTAGACCGCGCGGGCCTACCTGGCTAGAGTTCTGATGTACGTGGAGCCTGAGAAGAGTAGGAATCCCCCCAAAGCTATCACTTTTCCCCTAATATATGTAGCTACGTGTGTTAGGGTGCTTAGAGAGGCAACATCTATCTCCGAGGTGTCACCCTCTTCAGACATACACATGCGATAACACTCTCGAAAATCTCGGGCGTAGGGCGGGAAACTCCCACGACGGGTCTACTAGGGGGGCTCTTGGCCTCCACGGTGTTGTTATGTGCTCCTATTGCCTAACCAAACAAAATAAAGTAAAAAGGTCCACCGGTCAACCGTCATTGGAGGGAAGTCAAAGGGGTAGACCGTACGGGCCCACCTGGCTAGAGTTTTCGTGCGTTCTTATTTCATGCGAGTCTCGAATCGGGCATAACTAATTCAAACAAAATCGAAAAAATGTGAGACCTTCACGTGGCGTCATTTTATGTGACCTACATGCGGGAAAAAAATTCAAACCTTGAGAAAAATTGTTTACTAGAAAGTCCCTTCACAGAAATGAGCTATCATGTTCGAGATTGCATGACTTCTAGGTGAAATGAGCTAGATTTGGCCATGACCATGGCATAGTTTGTTGAAACAAGGCCATATCGGACACGCGCGTGGCCCTTGGGTTGGCGAGGAACGCCATGGAGGACCATTTTCATTTCATCCCACGAAAAGTGCTTTTTCCATTTTCGGAGTGCTGAAATTGGGGTTTTTGTGAAGCAGCTATCGAAACGCGAAATCGAAAGCTGGGAAAAACACCCCACATAAATAGTAGACCACCTGGGATACGGGTATCAACTCTCATTTCGTTTCCACAACCTTTGGAGGTATATTCCAAATTTTTCGCAAGCTCCTGCCGGTTTCGCTGGAACCGGGGCGGTTTTGCACTTTAGCGCTAAAAAATTAACCTCCTGATTTTTTGAAAAAATCATTTTTGGATCCACAACATGTCATTTCTTCACTAAACAACAGGGGAAGAAACGGGAGTCCACACCGCCTGGGCGCGAGCGAGAGTTTTTGTGCGTTGTTATTTCATGCAGATCTCGAATCGGGCATAACTAATTCAAAAAAAATCGAAAAAATGCGATACCTTTGCGTGGCGTCATTTTATGTGACCTATATGCGGGAAAAAATTCAAACCTTGAGAAAAATTGTTTACCAGAAAGTCCTTTTACACAAATGACCTATCACGTTCGAGGTTGCATGACCTCTAGGTGAAATGAGCTAGATTTGGCCATAACCATGGCATAGTTTGTCAAAACAAGGCCATATCGGACACGCGCGTGTCCCTTGGGATGGCGAGAAACGCCATGGAGGCCGATTTTCGTTTTGTCCCACGAAAAGTGCCTTTTCCATTTTTGGAGTGCCGAAATCAGGTTTTTTTGTGAAGCAGCTATCGAAACGCGAAATCAAAAGCTGGGAAAAACACCCCACATAAATAGTATACCACCTGGGATACGGGTATCAGCTATCATTTCGCTGCGACAGCCTTTGGAGGTAGATTCTAAATTTTGCGCAAGCTCCTGGCAGTTTCGCTGGAATCGGGGTGGTTTTGCACTTTGGCGCTAAAAAATCAACCTCCTGATTTTTTGCAAAAATCATTTTTGGATCCACAACACGCCATTTCTTCACTAAACAACAGGGGAAGAAACGGGAGTCCACACCGCCTAGGCGCGAGCGGGATTTTTCGTGCGTTGTTATTTCATGCGGGTCTCGAATCGGGCATAACTAATTCAAAAAAAAAATCAAAAAAATGTGAGACCTTTGCGTGGCGTAATTTTATGTGACCTACATGCAGGAAAAAATTCAAACCTTGAGAAAAATTGTTTACCAGAAAGTCCCATCACAGAAATTACCTATCATGTTCGAGGTTGCATGACTTCTAGGTGAAATGAGCTAGATTTGGCCATGACCATGGCATAGTTTGTCGAAACAAGGCCATATCGGACACGCGTGGGACGAAACAAAAATCGGCTTCCGTGGCGTTCCTCGCCCTCCCAAGGGCCACGCGCGTGTCCGATATGGCCTCGTTCCGACAAACTATGCCACATATGCGATAACACTCTCGAAAGTCTCGAGCGTAGGGCGGAAAACTCCTAGGACGGGTCTACTAGGGGGGGATCTTGGACTCCATAGTGTTGTTCCGTGCTCCTATAACCTAACCAAACAAAATAAATTAAAAAGTCCATCGTTCAAACCGTCGTTGGAGGGAAGTCAAATGGGTAGATCGCCGGAGCCCACAGACTAGTGTTTCTAGGGGAGAAAGACTCATGGGGCGCTGAAATCCCACAAAAACTTGCGTGTGGACCTAGGACATATGTAGAAGTGTGGTAGAAAGTGAAATATTGCAATAGTAAGCATTAGTTATGATTTTTAGAGACCGACATAAAATAACCCTAACTAGGAACCGAGTCGAGCACAAAATTCAGCATTTTAGAGGGCTATAGTGCACAAAATCCACATAGACAGTTTTATTGAAAAATATATATCTATATTTTTTTTGGAGATTAAAAAACAGAAATATTTAAATTAAAAAAAGGAAATTACTGTACCGACGGCTTTGCCGTCGGCATAGCGTTGCTACTGGGACAAAATATCAAGGCATGGGAGCGGGAGAAATCTCTAAGTCCCGCTCGAACCTTACCGAAAAAAGGTCCCGCTCGAACCCTATTATTCCCCCCCATCCCAGCCGCCGCCGTGTGCCTGTGCCCTCGCCGTCGCCACCCCGTTCCCGCGCCGTCGCCACCGACCGTCACCAATGACCGTCCCCGCTCCGTCGCCACCGGCCCGAACTCCTTCCGGTCACCGCCCCCACGAGGCCACCCCGACTCCCGCTGCCCTGAGCAGATCGGCCCGGTCCGGCCGCCCCCACCCTCGGCCGCGCCGCCGCTGCCATGGTGACCGACGGCGATGGCGCCAGACGGTCTAAGCCACCACCACTGCTTCCTGACAGCGCCAGACCGGGCAGAGCCGCCGCCGCTGCCTCCCTGCTCCACACCGCTGCTGCAGGTCCGCCCTCCCTGCTCCATGGTCTGCCCTTCCCGCTCCAGATCTCTTCCTCCTCCAGACATGTTTTTAGTGCGATGAATGTGATTGCCTCCCTGCTCCACACCGCTGCCGCTGCCTCCCTGCTCCGACCCTTTTTTTCTGAAACTGAGAAACAAGGAAGACGACGGGGATGGCCAACCTGGGAAGGAACACGGAGACGCACGGTTCAAGCAGTAGATTCCTTTTTCAGTTGATTGCACCATCTCCACCATCTCCAGTTTTGCAATACTTTGGTATCTAAAAAACTGAGCTGCCAAACAGAGCCTCAATCTGATGCATGCGACTAGATAAATTACACTTAATGTCAAAACAGAAGAAGATAAGTAAAGTTTTGGGCAGTTCTGCATAGGGGGAAAAGTATTCCTGATATTCTGCAGTACACTACTTACTGATCTTTGCCAGCACCCATTTTCCATAAGTATCATGCTAAATTGCTGTTTTAGATCCTTGCCAATTGTTGGTACTCTGCAAATTCATGCAATTGTTATAGAGTCACATTTTTTCAATCAGGTAGCAATGGTAAACCGAGGTAATACTTCATAAGCATTTGGCCACAATGCAAATATGCTACTGCCTGCAGCACTTTTCATCTACATTACAGAAGACAAGAGAGAAATTTAGGAAATTAGATCTGCTACTGCTAGTGCTAATCTAGTTGTCTACTATCCTCGTGAACAGCTAAATTGCTAGTAATATGGTACTGATAATATGCTAGACTGTGGATAATTCATAGATGACATATGATTGTATTGCCTGTGGATAATTAGACTCTGGCGTGTCTTTTGTATACCTTGCTATATGTCTTCTGTAGAAGCAATGAACTCTTACCATATTAGCTCTCATCTCACCATTTTTCTGCAAAGCGTGTCGTTTGCAGTTTGGATACAATGTGACAGATATAAATATTTAAGTCATTCATTTTGTGGACCAAGATATGTAGCATGATCCAATTGTTTTGCACTGTTATATAGTTGCAACGCAGTATTATGTGCTCTATCGGACAGTGTTCTTATCTGTGAATTTCAGCGCTTTCCACCGGTGCTAGCCGCTGCACAATGCAGGTGCATTTGGTATAATTCATGGGCTGAGACGATCTGCAAGCATGTGCTGCTGCGTTTGGTATAATTCATGGGCTGAGACGATCTGCAAGCATTTACTGCTGTACATGTCACTTATCAATGTTCAGAGCTACCAAAACGATGGCAAACTCTCTATTCCGAATTCTGAATTAACTGCAGCCATGGTGGAGCTACTGAATACAAAAAAATTACACTTGAAATCTGCTCGGCACTCCTATTAAAAAAGTGACTTTGTGGCAATGTTGCAGAAATTTTAGCTTGACGAAGGAACAATTCATGAGCATAAGTAAATTGTCCTTTTATTATGTGTTGGTGGGTGCTAACTTGCATTATCTAGTTCTTGACATGTCTTGTTATGATTTTTCAGGTGGTTCCCGATTGGTGCGATGGACGACGTGACTCATGGGAGGGGTTGGTGAACAGGTGGATTGGGGAAGTGCCGGAGTTCAAGGCCAAGAGCATAGTAAACAAGGCGAATCAGTGGACATGCGGGAACACATGGTCAAGGGAACCGGAGCCATGATCGGTTCAAGTCGCACGTGGTACATATATATACGGAACAACTTCCTTTTATTTATGGTCTTGTTCCTATTTTATGCGTAACAACATTTGTTTGGCGCTGCAGGAGCATGTTACTGGGAAGCCGCTTACTAGCACTGCTGCGTGGAGACTTGGCAAAAAGAAGGCGAAGCTCACCTCCCCCGATGAGGATCCATACTATGGCAAGACGAGCCAGGACTTTGAGGCGTACGAGAAGGTGTACAAGAAGATCCACGGGCCGGATTCTCAGCCCCTTGAGGAGGAGGTCGATGAGACGGCGGTGATTGTGGCAGGGATCGGCAAGCAACATGGCCGGTATCGGATTCTTAACTCTGTGATTCAGCCTACCACCTCTCTCTCACGAGTCCATGCTACCAGCACGAGCAGCAATCTGTCTATCCCACCTCGTCCACGTCCGGGTGGATCTAGACCGACCGATGATGTAAGTTGTTATCCTTAGTTTCATCCTCTTTCTAACTTTTGCTTTTGCATGGATAGTTGGCTACGTTGATAACATCTATTATGTCAAACTGTAGGCTCGGGACAAAGCCTTCGATAAGCTTGAGGAAGAGTACAGTGCAAAGATGGCTGAATACTGCGAGGCGGAAAGAGCTCACGAGGCGTACAATGCCGCGCTCCATGAGGTTATTTCTTGTCCATTCTAGCCAACACAAGTTACACTTACACTAGTTTCAACTTTTCTCTTTGCAACGCGTGACATCTAAACTAACCTGCAGGCGATGCTAGCTTATATGAGTTCTGGTGGCACAGATAGGCTTGAGGTCGGACCTCGTCCACCACCGAAGCCAGAGCTCCCACATGCGCCCTCAAGACGTGAGTTTGCCTACGCCTCAGGGAATCAGGTAAGCAAAATCTAAACTTCTGTTACATGGCTAGTTGGCTACGTTGATAACATCCATTATGTATATCTGTAGGCTCGGGATGAAGCCTTTGATAAGCTTGAGGAAGAGTACCATGCAAAGGTCTGAATACCGCGAGGCGGAAAGAGCTCACGAGGCGTACTATGCCGCGGTCCAAGAGGTCATTTCTTGCCCATTCTAACCTAGAGAAGTTACACTTGCACTAGTTTAAACTTTTCTCTTAGCAAGGCGTGACATCTAAACTATCTTGTAGGCGATGCTAGCTTATATGAGTTCTAGCGGCGCAGATAGGGTTGATGTGGGACCTCGTCCACCACCGAAGCCGGACCACCCAGTGGTGCCTTTGAGACGTGAGTTCTACGCCACCTATGCCTCAGGGACTCCGGTAAGCAAAACCTAAACAGATATAGACCATCACTTATTGTTAAGCTAAAGTGACTACATCTGATGGTCCTGAGCATGAACTATGTAGGGATCTTCCCAATCCCACAACGCTCACTTTGGTCGTGCTTCTGCCTCGTGCTCGCCCTCGCCCTCGGCTCGTGAGTCACCTCCTGTCACGCCTCTTGGTGGTTGTCCTCCTGGTGCTTCTGCCTCGCCCCTTGGTTCGCCACTTGGTTCACCACTTGGTTCACCGTTTCAGGTTAGTTCCATGCTAACTTTAGGTTTGACTACAATTATGTTTTATGTCTCATGTGTATATTCATAATCCTTAATCCTTGCACCAATTTCCTTTGTGCCTATCGTACCGATCGAACAAGTCGATAATCTCATCATACATTGTGTTGCAGCTATTTCCTTGCCAATTTTTTTAAAAAACATTCCATACTTTTGTGATCTCTTAGCTTATGCAATTAGATGGTAAGACGAAACAAATATACTCTCTGTAATTGATCTAATAATAAGTCTGACTAGAAGTTTGCACAATATAACTCCAATATATTAGTAGTAGTATATGTACGGCAATACCTCGTCAATTAGCTGATTAGATTAGGCGTGAGTCAATACCATGAAATTGGAGACGATCTTTGTGGGAGGCCATTGGCAGATTTTGTGCATGCATGAACCTGTGCGTGTTGATCTTCAACTGTTAGGCCTTGTTTTGTGCATGCATGAACGTGTAGCTCGCATCAGGTTTTGGTCTCCTGTTCCTCCATCTTCTTTGACCCTTAATCCTTGCACAATCCTTGCACCATGCATGCATGAAACGTTGGAATAATTGCCATGCTTAGATAATTTTCATGCAAAAGATTTCACTTTGGAACAATTGCCATGCTAAATGATTCTTCTTTGTTATGTAGTGATGATGCTCTTGGCGGCGATGCTTGTGTTGTGCCGGTACTTGAAGTCCGTTGTCGACCGGTTTGTATGGAACATGGTGTTTTGTGATCATTTGGGCTATATGTAATGAATTTATCGTGCTCGTGATAACATCATGTGAACTTGTCGTGGTGCCATGACCATATGGAGATTGTTTAAACTATGTGTTTTGTGATCGTTTGAACTATGTGTAATGAAACTATGTAGTTTTATGATCGTTTGAACTATGTGTAATGAATTTGTGACTTGGTTATGAATGTTTTATATGGAGATTTGTTGAGATGTTTATGAATGTTTATGGATGCAGTGATTTTGTGAGATTATTAGTTTATATGTGATGAAATATTGAATCTGGTATTTTATTTGCAGGAATGTTACAGAAAACAAATAAAAAAGAAAAACCTGTGAAGCAAGCCGTCGGCCTAGCTTGCCACCAGGCGGCCGAAATGATCCCAGAATTGAACACGTGGAAGCTAAGCCGACGGCTTTGCCGTCGGCCTACCTCGATACCAGAATTCCGCATGTCTACGTATACCGTCCGCTTTGCCGTCGGTCTACCTCGTTACAAAAACTCGGCACGTGGATGTATGCCGACGGCTATGGCCGTCGGCCTACCTCATCTTCCGGCTGAATCACGTATGCTGACGGTCGTGCCCGTCGGAGTAGCTTCGCCCAGCAAGCTCGGAGCAATTGACACGTGGCTCTATGCCGACAGCATTGCCGTCGGCGTAGCTCAGACGGCCGTTTCCTTATCCGCCGTCAGTCCTGATGTGCCGATGGCCGAGGCACGCCGACGGCCGCACGAAGCCGTCGCCTTACCGACGTACGCCGACGGTTATAGCTACGCTGACGGCCATATGGGAGGAGCCGACGGGATCTATGCCGACGGCCCTACGCCGACGGCAACCGTCGGCGTAAGGCTGTGCCGACGGCAACCGTCGGCGTAAGGCTGTGCCGACGGCATTCCAAGCTATGCCGACGGCCGAAAGCCGTCGGCGTAGCTGTTCGCTGCCGGAGTGCCGCATCGCTAGTTGCATGCGTGATCGATCAACTCTTAGTAGGAGACTCCGAAACTACATGAAATGACTCCTATTTTGCCTTTCTAAAATTTTCCCCCCTAGCTATGCAATTTTGGCGCGGTGCTGCTTTACATTGTGCTGCAGGTCGTCATCGCGGTGTATGCCATGCCCATGGGCAGGTGCAATTTCAAGCAATTCCGTGCAGCCGTGTGCCGTGTACTGACGTGCACCAACTTGCCGGACGCGCAATCAAGCTCAATCCCTTTGTACATTTCTAACTTCGTATCCATAGTCTAAATAATGCCACTTGGAGTTACAGGGGAAGCAAGCAGGCGACGGCGCCATCAGGCACGCCACCGGCGCCGGCTGGTAATGCTATTGCCAACCCCGCTATTTGGTTTGTATCGCAGCGCAGGCTGGCCGCGGGAAGGGTCGCTTCTTCTTGGATTGGATTGGATCCTCTCATGCACGCATGCTTGCGCTGCAGAAGCTGTGCCCACCTACTGACCTACGACCGCATGCGTCGTTCTGTCCTCCGGCCCAAATTTATTGGTTCGTCAAAGTAACTCGAGGTGTACACACTTGCCTCTCCATTTAGCTAAATAAAAATATATCCTTCCTTGCCGTAGATACATATCAAGCTTGACGCCTGAATCGCCACCCATACATGTCACCACCACACCTCTCTAAAACCCAACGTGCCGCTACACCAACCTCAGGGCAAATAATGCGGATGGGTGGTGCCAATATATAGTGTCTATTTTGCCCTTATGTCTCCCTCACCGCCATCGCCGATGTCGTTCGAGTCCACCCGGAAGTAGAGCCTCGGTGTGCAAGTTGCACGACTTTCGAGGATGATAGAAAGATAGAGCATTGCACCGGTCTTTGCAGTTTGAGGGAGATAATGTGGCTAGCTAATAGCCATGGGACGAGCTACAATACTTTGGTGTGCAAACATGTGGATGACCTATATAAACCGCACGGTTAAAATGACGACATATAGCTTGCATGATGGATGCTTCTTTGTGACATCAATCCATGTGTGCCGACATATGGCGTGGAGGTCGCGGTAGAGCTCGGGACGACATGCTTCACGCTGTTGGATAGTTGATCCATTGGTCCATTGTGAAGCCATCAGCACCGCTGTAGCTTTCCATGGCGATGTTCACTGCGCGCATCGGCGTGTGCGGGGCGATGTACATTTTATCATGCGTTGTGATGGAAGCAAGGTGTCTTTTCTTTTACCGTACAACAACTTATTGAGATCCAAAAAAAAGTGCAAGTATATGAAAAATGTAACTCTCTAAGAGCTTTCCAACGCCTTCAGAGTCGTCTGGATCATAGCTGCTATGCAAATTATATGGCTCGCAGGAAATTTAAGACATTTATAGTCGAGGGTCATTTAAAGACATACGTAGCCCCCACAACGGGGAGATAGCACATGAAATCATACTCCTTCCGTTGCTAAAAAGAAGGCATTCATTTATAGATTAAAATATTAACATCTAGAATACCACCAAGAGCAACAGATCCACCGTGGAATGCATTTATCAAGTATGTTAGCTGCTTGTTTTTTACTATAACATTGTTCAAACTTATATTGTGTTGAATTTTGACTAAATATATACATTGATGAATCGAAGGCAGTATGTAATAGCTATCGTTTCATGTGTAAAACAATATTAAGCGAGAATGTGTCGATGCATGAAGTGAACATCGATAGTTGAAAACAATACTACCTCCATACCGGATTATTGGGCAAATGTGTATTTTAAGACAAATTTTAACCATTAATTTTAGTCAAGAAAATATGAGATATTTTACAAAAAAATTATACCGTTGGAAAGTTCTTTTCAATATAAATCCAATAGTATAATTTTTATATAATATATTGTATATTTCATGACTAAAATTAAAGGTCAAAATTTGCCTCGAAGTACGCAATTGCCCTATAATCCGGTATGGAGGGAGTAGTGCTTATCAACAAAAAAGGACATGAATTTATAGGCAATTGCTATATCCTAACATATCTAAGGGCCCACATAATGCGCGACCTTGAAATGACACATGAAATGACAGGGACGTAATACCTATAATCTAATATTCATAAAATATTAATGAGCGGCATCCAAAAGACACATGAAATGGTAGGTAATAAATATCTCCTGCCATAACAATACATGAAATTATAGGTAGGACACGCATTAATGGATTTGAAATTTCGGAGTGAATTCTGATCACTATTTTCTCTCCTTTGGTTTTAATGAACTTTGGGGGCCTATTTGATGGCCTGGACACTTTACTTGGGATTAAGTTTTCACACATGTCCCTGGATCATGCCCGCATGTTATGAAAATGTATAAGTCTAAAAACTACCATTGAGCTTAGCAATCCGATCCATTGCTCCCTTGTGTAGCCATCAGGACCGTTGTAGCTTTCCATGGCGATGTTGACCGCGCACATCGGCTTGAGCCGGGCGATGTACATTTCTCATGCGTTGTGATGGAAGTAAAGTGGTCTTTCCTATTCCCGTACAAAAGCTTGTTGAGAACCAGAAAAAGTGCAAGTCTATGAAAATGTAACTCTCTCAGATCTTTCCAATGCATTTAGAGTCGTCTAGCTAGAATGCTAATTATATGTCTCATAGGAAATTAAAGACATTTATAGTCGAGGGTCATTTAAAGACATACGTAGCCCCACAATGGCGAGATAACACATGAAATAATACTCTCTCCATCACTAAAAATAAGGCATTCATTTATAAATAAAATATGAACATCTAGAATACCAAAAAACAGCAACCGGTCCACCATAGAATGCATTTATCAAGTATGTTAGATATCTTTTTACTATAACATTGTTCAGACTTACATAGCGTTGAATTTTGACTAAATATATACATGAACGAAGGCATTATGTAATAGCTATCATTTTATGTGTAAAACAATAATAAGCGTGAATGTATCGACACATGAAGTGATTGGCGATAGTTGAAATAATAGTGCTATCAACAAATTAAAATGTACATGAAGTTATAGGCAATTGCTATGTCCTAGCATATGTAAGGGCCCAAATAATGCATGACCATGAAACGACACATGAAATGTCAGGGACGTAATAACCATCATCTATTCATAAAATATTAATGATTGACATCCAAAATGACACATGAAATGATAAGTAATAAATTTTTGTGTCATAACAATGCATGAAATTAGCCACGTGCTTGGTTTTGCAATGTACATATGACTTCCTCCGCCCCAAATTTATTGGTTCGGCAAAATCGAGGTGTACACACATACCATTTGATTTATCTAAAAAATATAGTTTTCTCGCCGTGGATACATATCAAGCGCAATGCCCAAATCGCCACCCATACATGTCGTCACCACATCTCTCTCAAACCCAAGGTGCCGCTACACCAACCTCGGGCGACTAATGCGGATGGGTGGTTCCGATATATAGTGATCAACGATAGTTGAAAACAATAGTTCTTATCAACAAAAAAGCACATGAAGTTATAAGCAATTGCTATATCCTAGCATATCTAAGGGCCCAGATAATGTGCAACCATGAACTGACAAGGACTTAATTACTATCATCTATTCATAAAATATTAACGAGCGACATCCAAACGACACATGAAATGATAAGTAATAAATATCTCTTGCCATAACAACGCATGAAATTATAGGTAGGACGCACATTAATGGATTTGTAAGTTCAGAGTGAATTATGATCACTGTTTTCTCTCCTTTGGTTTTATTGAATTTTTGGGGCCTATTTGAGGGCCTAAACACTTTTCTTGCTATTAAGGTTTCACACATGTGTCTCTGGATGCACGCCCGCATGGTATGAAAATATACAAGTCTAAACCCCCGTTGATCTTATCAATCCGATCCATTGGTCCATTGTCACTAGTAGAAAAACGGCCTCTTGTCCCCGGTTGGTAAGGGCCTTTAGTCCTGGTTTTCCAACCGGGACTACGGAATCGGACTAAAAACCCCCTTTAGTCCTGGTTGGCCACAATGTGGGACTAAAGGCTCCCCAAGTGGCCGCGGGTGAGCGCTGCGGGCTGGAGTACCCTTTAGTCCCGGTTGGAGATTCCAACCGGACTAAAGGTCATTTTGCTATTTTTAAATTTTTTCTAAAAAAGTTTCAGATTTTTTCATAATTTTTTAAATTTCATAGTTTCTGATTTTTTAGTTGTTTGACCGTTTAATCTCTAATCACCCTATTCTCATGTCAAAGTGCCTACTCATGGTCAAACTTCCAGGTCGGTCACCCATCCTCACACTACTCCTGCTGTACTGGGACTAGTGCACTCTCCCGATGCGACTAAAATCAAAGATGACATTAATTAAAAAATCTTCAGATACCTAGGTGTATATATCACATAAAAATATGAAATTATAGGTAATTTAATCTCCGTTCCAAACGATATAGGATGTAAATATTTTTTCAACTTTTCTCCATAGAATAAGGCAGAGGGTGTGGTTTACACATTTTCTCCCAAAACTACCTCTTCAGTCCGTTTACATCACCCTAATAAATCTGGTATGGAGCGGTAATTTATGGTGCTGCCATTGGGATACCACGGCGCATCGGGAAGCTGACCCAAAAAATCTGGAAAAGAGCAGTTATTTGGGGGGCTCTTATTGGCCATGCATGTGCATGTGCAAATAGTGGACATTTATTATAAAATTGGGGCACGAGAAAAGGAAACTTGCATTGCATGCAGAGTCATACTAGGAAATAGCTCACGGTTAGAGAGAAAATCAAGAAAGAGATCTCATGATTTGATAGGGGTATTTGTAAAGATTTCACCATGCTGGATGCTCCTTAATCAGCGTGAAAAATATCACGCCCTATACTTAGAAAGTACCAAGGTTTTTTCTCGATAATAGTTTTTGTCTGACGGCCACCGGAAAATCCGATTACCGCAAAATCTCGTTAAAATCCATGTTTTTTCGTTCAAGATTTTTCAAATGAAATTTAAATTTGTTTTTCTTGCGTGCAAACAAATATAGATGGAAAGTAGTTTGAAAGCTTGTTCTTCGTGACGAACTGGTAATAGCATGCGGCGAACACGCCTCTGGTTGCGGTCTCGAAACTTGCTGCTAGCACCATTACATTTTTTTTGCAGAAAACTATAATTTTTTTACAAAAAACATCATGCGATGCTCAAACTCCAACGCAAGTTTTCGCAGATTCACACCTCCCGACAACCGGACCACGAAGCCAATGAATACCATTGACATAGGACCCATACATCCCATACCTGACTCTAGATCAGAGTTAAAATTCAAATTAGCCCAAATTTTTTGGCCGGTACTACAATTTCTTGGGGGGTAACGGAATTCACGGTTCCGCTGATATTTCCGAAATCTCAGCCGAGAAAAAAATCCATGAAAAGTAGTCATCATTTCATGAAAAAAGTGATAAGCATAACAAATAATCGTATCCTAGCAAAAAGTAATAACAACGCGTCGTAAAATGATTGACATTGCAATCACGTGCCACAAAATAAGGGCTACAATATTGTTCGGCTTCCAGGCGAGCGTGACATCGTCATGGTGCCTGACCACGGTGGTCCCCGACGAGCGCAATATCCGGAAGGCGAGCTGGAGGTCTTCCTCAACGGTGACGTTAACATTGGACCAAGGTGCCCTGACTACGGTGGCGGTGAGGGCGACAAACTCGTTTTCTCTCATCCCGCCTCTCTCCCTGGCTCTAGTTCGGCCACGTTGCAAGGAGGCCGTGCGCGGTAGCGAAGCGCCGCAGTGGGTCGATTTGGAAAAATTAGGAGTCAATTTGAGGGGAAGAAATTGGGGAGAGAGGATGAATATGACATGTGGGTCCATATTTTCTTGGTGCGCCAAACAAGCCAAGCATCGAAAATAGACAGGGATTGACAAGTTCATAGTGCCAATTCCTAGGATTCAAAGTTAGGGTTTGATTTTAAGTTTAAGATTCTTTTTCTTTTGAAATGATAAT